>JANBXA010000044.1:13095000-13455000 GCA_030556225.1 Cricetiscus sungorus
CCTCACTGGGGGATTCTAAGCAAGGGCTCCACCACTGAGCCCCACCCCAGCCCCTCACTGGGGGATTCTAGGCAGGGGCTCTATCACTGAGCCACACCCCAGCCCCTCACTGCAGGGATCCTAGGAAACTGTTTTACTTCCGAAATATACTCCCAGGCTTATTTTATTTCCACCGTAAAACAGGATCTCATAATGTAGTTCACTTGGCCTCAAACTTGTGATTCTTTTGTCTGGACATCACTGGTGACTATAATGACAGATTGGCACACTCTCCTAGCTATGATTGTGTCTTTGATGGCATGAGTTTCTGTGGCAGGATCCAGAACTCTTCCTTCTCTAGTGGTGTTGAAGGCAGGACCTATCTCCTGTTCAGTTTTGTGTACCTGGGACCATGTCAGATGTGTTTTTGGGAGCTCTGTCTCTTGAATAAGTGAGTGAAGGTTGGGGATTGGAAGCAGAGATAGGGGTGACTAAGTGGCTCCCCATGATCCCACCCACTTCTGTTTAGATGAGTGAAAGGGAGGTGGTCTAATTTTGACTAA
Organism: Cricetiscus sungorus; assembly: GCA_030556225.1. Taxonomy (NCBI): domain Eukaryota; kingdom Metazoa; phylum Chordata; class Mammalia; order Rodentia; family Cricetidae; genus Cricetiscus; species Cricetiscus sungorus. The sequence goes on from JANBXA010000044.1 coordinate 13,095,543, forward strand.
TTTGCAGGGTTTTTCTTTGCAGTATTGCCACAGATAGAGGTTTCTGCCGGTCTTCTGGGTCCATCTACTGGTCCTTCTGAAACCACTGTCTCTACACCGCCCTTAGTAGCAATCACTGTTTCCATACCTTCCACTCCCACTGAAGAGACCACGACCTCCACAGAAACGACCCCTGTCCCCACTGGAGAGACCACAGCCTTCACAGAAACGACTAATGTCCTGTCTGAAGAGACCACTGTCCTCATTGGAGAGAACACAACCTCTACAGAAACAACTAATATCCTGTCTGAAGAGACTACTGTCCTCACTGGAGGGACCACAGCCTCCACAGAAACGACTGCTGTCCCAACTGAAGAGACCAGTGTCCCTCCTGAGACTACCACCGCTACAGAAGTGACCAGTGTCCCCACAAAAGTGACTACTGTCCCCACTGAAGAAACCACTATTCCCACAGAAGTAACCACAGCCTCCACAGAAGTAATCAGTACCACCACAGAAGTAACCAGTACCACTACAGAAGAGACCACCATCTCTTCTGAGACCAGTGTCCCTCCTGAGGAGACCACCACCCCTACAGGAGTGAACACTGTGTCTCCTGAAGAGATCAGTGTCCCTTCTGAGGCGACCACCACCCTTCCTGAAGGGACCATTGTCTCCACTGAACAGACCTCTTTCTATACAGAGCAATCTACTGTCTTCATGCAAATGTCTACAATATGTAGTCCACCCTGTCTAAGCCCTTCACAGGTTCCAGGTGTCTCGATGCCCGGCATAGAGCTAGCTGAAGGTATATCTACCACAGGTATGAGGTGGACAGAACATTGGCTGGAGCTCTCAGGAGATTAGGGAAGGAGGTTCTTGATGTGAAAATCCTACAGTTAGACTGTAGATACACCAGCCACAAACCAAGTCACAGATAGCCTTTGCCTCCTGCCCTCTTTTCTTCCTTCTCATGACCCCATGCTATTCTTTCTTTCCTTCATGTTTTCTTACATAGCTCAGGCTAGCCTCAAATAGATTATTTTCTTGCCTTGGTCTATAGAATAATGGGATTATAAATGTAGTACAACACCTGACCTTGACTTGAATATTTCATACAAATGGTACTATATAACATGTTTATGTGTACAATGTCTTCAAGATTTCCACCTTATTATAACATTTGTCAGAACTGTTTTTGTTTTTGGGACAAGACTCTGTTATGTAGCTCAGATTGGCCTCAAATCCACTATGGAGCTGGGCTTGAACTCTTGGCAGTCTTCCTACCTCAGCTTCCCACGGATGCAGCTGTGCCCAGCTATTTCATTCTAATTATTTTTATTTGTTGTTTGTTTTATGAGACAGGGTTTCACTGTGTAGTCCTGACTATTTTGGAACTTGCTCTGTGACCTCAAACTCACAGAGATCCACCTTCCCCTGCCTCCCGAGTGCTGGGATTAAAGGTGTGTGCCACCACTACCCAGCTTTTTTTCTTCTTTCCTTCCTTCCTTCCTTCCTTCCTTCCTTCCTTCCTTCCTTCCTTCCTTCCTCCCTCCCTTCCTTCCTTCCTTCCTTTTTTTAATGGCAGGATAAATGCAGACTTATTTAGAAAACAACTTGAGTTCAGGGTAAGAGAGAGGCTTGTGGGGTGGGGACACCTGTGTCATGGAGACCTGATAGAGGCTGTGCTTTGCTTTCAGAGAGCTGCCCTCCAAATGCCCACTTTGAGTCATGCGCGTGCCCTGCATCCTGTGAGAGCCCCAAGCCCAGCTGCCAGTTGCCCTGCAGCCCTGGCTGTGTCTGCAATCCTGGATTTTTGTTTAGTGACAATCAATGCATCAATGAGTCTTTCTGCAATTGCTTCTACAGCAACAAGTACTATAAGGTACGCCTCCAGGGTGCCCAGCCTTCCAAAGGGGACTGATGCCACTACACCTGCGCTCCGGTGCCCCTGCTCTGTGTGAGAGGAGCTTAGAGAGGCCCAAGGTGTAGGCACAAAGGACGAGCTACACAATGGTAGAGACATCCATTCAGCACTGGCTTTGGTTTTACAGTGCTGAAGATGGAGCCAAGGGCCCCTTGTACTCTAGGGAAGTGCTCTATCAAGAACCCACACTCCTACCTCTTCACTAGGGGATTGTATCACTCACTCTACCAGTAATGCCCTTAGCCCCTCACTGGGGGATTCCAGGCAGGCGCTATACCACTGAGCCACACTCTTAACCCCTCACTGTTGGGTTTTAGGATAGTGCTCTACCACTGAGCTACATCCCCAACCTAAGACTGACTGTCGTATTTCCAGAGCTGTCACTAGGTATGGATGTACTAGCATATAGACAGATCTAGAGTCAGGTAGCAGAGCTGAAACATGGATGCAGCATTTTTTCTCTGCATGACCTTGGGAAACTTTATATTGTTAAATCTGTTTCCATGGCCATAGGACTACACACAGTTGCCAGGTGCTGGCGGTGCACACCTTTAACCCCAGCACTCGGGAGGCAGAGGCAGGCAGATCTCTGTGAGTTTGAAGCCAGCCTGGTCTACAGAACCAGTTCCAGGACAAGTTCCAAAGCTACACAGAGAAACTTTGTCTCGAAAAACAAAGACAAAGCAAAACAAATGAAAACTATGGACAGCAAGACCTACCTTTTTATTGAGTTAGCTTTTTTTCATTTTCATTTTCTATTTTAATGAATTTATTAATTCATTTTACATCCCAGCTGCAGTTTGCCCTCCCTCCTCTCCTCCCAGTCCCTCCCTCCATGTTCCCTCTGTTCCCTCCCTCCAACCTATTCCCTCCCATTTCTATTTAGGAAAGGACAGGACTCCCATGAGTATCAACTCAACACAGCATTTCAAGTTGCAGTAAGATTAAGCAGCTCCCCATGTACTATGGCTGGGCAAGGCAATCTAGTATGAGGGGTAGGGTCCCAGAAGCCAGTAAAAGAGTCAGGGACAGCCCCTGTCCCCACTGTTAGGAGTCCCACAAGAGGACCAAGCCACACAACTGTCACCGTTTTTTTCTTTTTTTTTTCTTTTTTTTTTTTTTTTTAGAGACTGGGTTTTCTTTTTAGAGATTGGGAGGCTGAGGCAAGGTGACCAAGGATTCCAGGCCAGCCAGGGATATGGGGTATCAGGGTATCAGGACCCTGCCTTGAGCCAGGGATGGTGGCATGTATCTGTAATTTCAACACTTGAAAGGTGGAGGTAGGAAGTTTAGGAGTTTAAGGTCATCCTCAACTATGTAGTGAATTTGAGGCTAGCCTGGACACTTGAGATACTTCCCCTGGTCCTCTCCTATCTTCAATGCCCCCACCCACCCCAACAAAAAAGAAATCTGGCTGGGAATATAGTTCAAACAGTAGGAATGTACCTAGTGTGAAGGCGCGCGCGTGCGCGTGCACACACACACACACATACACACACACACACACACACACACACACACACACACACACACACACACACCTAAGAACTATGGCTTTGTAACTCTCTCTCACCTGTCGCCCTTAGCCTGGGGAAGAATGGTTCAGTCCCAATTGCACAGAACGGTGCCGCTGCTTGCTCGGTAGCCGGTTGGAGTGCCAGATCTCTCAGTGTGGGACACACACTGTATGCCAGTTCAAGAATGACCAGTATAGCTGCCAGCCCTACGGTGAGCACCGCCCTTCACGATGCCAGAGTGGGAGGGTGGCTAGGGCATTTCAGAATTCATCTTGTTATTCCAGTCCCCACATTTGCATGGACTGTGTTCTGATCCCAGAAAGCCACCCCTCCTGTCTCTAAACCATTACTCTGTCAGACTGGGTTCGAGCCTGTACACCCCACATCTCCCTTGGGCAGTGGAACTGGGAATGTGTCTGGGGAGGAGAGGCTGCCGTGTGGGATCCAGCCAAGAGGGACACTGGAAACAGCTTCCTCTACCTCCTCTGGCAGGTACTGCCACCTGCCTGGTCTATGGGGACCTTCATTTTGTCACCTTTGATGAGAGGCACATTGGCTTCACAGGGACATGTACCTATATCTTGACCCAAACCTGTGACAACTCTACAGGTAGGAGATTTGAGCCAGAGCTGGGGTAGGAGTAGGAAGTGGGGATGGGAAGGGGCTGAGATTATAGAATAGATGTCAGGCATGGGGACGTGGTAGGTGTTTGAACAGAGGTGGTGATGAATGGCAGAAAGGGGTTGCACTGGACCAAGGCCCTCTGTGGGATATGTACACACACAGCTGCAATGCTATCAGGCCCACAATCCTTGGGAAATGCAGCTAAGGAGATCAATTGACTGCTATGTGGAAGGTTCCCCTGGCAGGGTGACAATTACTGCTAAAGGGACTCTTGCTTGAGGATGTGGCTCAGTTAGTAGAGTGCCTGCTTAGTGGGCACGAAGTGCCAGCTTCCACCGCCAGAGCCTCATGGTGGGAGTGTGTGCCTACCCTCTCAGCACTGTGCAGGTGGAGGCAGGAGGATCAGGAGCTCAGGTCACCTCAGCTACACAGAGTTCGAGACCAGCCTGGACTACATGAGGCCTTGTCTCACAAAAAGGGTGACAAGGACTCATGAATGAACATGATTGCCTGAAGATGCCCCAGTTCGTGGGGGTAGGGGTGGGAGTGGGGAGGAGGGACAGGCAAACAGGAAAGTAGAAAACCATGTCATGTTCCTTTCCATTTGGGTTCTGAAACATTGGACCTTTTGCCAGCCTCATGGTGCCAAACCAGGCACCACCACCAACAGGGTCTCAGAAAGCAGAGGATGGGGTGGGGCATATTTCTAATGCCAGCATCCTGGAGGCCGAGGCAGGAAGACTGTCGTTTCAGCTTAGGATACACAGTAAGACTGTGTGAAAGTCAACGGGCTGGAAACGCAGCTCAGTGCTTGTTTAGTGTGCACAAAGCCCTGACTGGCCCCACCCTTTATCCTCATAAACTGGAAATGGTGGCACATGTCTTAATGCCAGCTTTGGGGAGGTGGGGGCAATACTCTCAAGAGTTCAAAGTCATTCTCAGCTAGCCTAAGCTATAATGAGACCCCGTCTGAAAACAACCAACCAACCAAACAAACAAACAAATAAACATTTGTGACTTAGCCCTTCCTCTCTCCATCTAGACTCATTTTTTAAGATAACAGCAAGTGCCCAAGAACGGGGAGTAGAAGGTGTGTCCTCCTTGGATAAAGTTTTCGTCACCTTGCCAGAGACTACTATTACCATGATCAGGGGCAGACACACACTGGTGAGTCCTCTCCTTAGTCACCCCACCAGGACAGGCTACAGTTAGCCCCACCTGTCTCCAAACCCTGTTAAGGATGGGCTCTAACAAAATAATGATGGTGATGTTGCAAACCAGCTGAGATGAGAGAAGTTGGAGGGATGCTGTGGAGGGCTGATGTCTTTTAGCCTTGGATGTGATGTTGGAGTCTTAAGGTTCTCTGTCTTGACCGAAGTGCCACTCTCTCTGTCTCCTCTATCTGCCAGATTGGGGGTCAGAAAATCTCCCTCCCGGCAATACCTTCTAATAACATCTTTGTGGGTCTAAGTGGGCGATTTGTGGAACTGAGGACGTCATTTGGTTTGCGTGTGAGATGGGACGGTGACCAGCAGCTTTTTGTGACTGTGCCCAGGTAAGGGAGGCAGCCTAGTCAGCAAGCTGACATTTATCTCTCAGAATGCTCCACCCCCCACTCTACCCCCACCATTCCAGCCACTCAGGGTTAATCATTTGCATATGTCCTCAAAGCTGGGAGGAATCTAACCTGAGGACAGAAGGGAAACAGAAGAAGTGGGGTCAGGGCAGTGAGATAATAGCAGGATGCATACACAATGCCTCCGGGATGTGCTACAAAGAATCACTGGGGGACTCAGGGGAGCTGTCAGAGGAGATATTGCTGGACACCATTCTTCAAAGAGTGGCTCTCCAGATGAACAGACCAGACTTGTGGGAAAGGTGACCTGGGGACTAGGGATATGGCTTATCTGTAGAGCTAAATTCCACCTCTGGAACACACACACACACACACACACACACACACACACACACACACACACACACACACACACAGAGAGAGAGAGAGAGAGAGAGAGAGAGAGAGAGAGAGAGAGAGAGAGAGAGAGAGAGAGAGAGAGAGGAGAGAGAGGAGAAAGATTCTTGTTTAAACCCTTGAGAGGTGACAGTAAGGGGTGCTGAGCAGAAAAAACAGAGAAGATTCTGTACAGATGGCTCAGTCTGAGCCCTGAGTGGTTACCTGGGATCTGTCACAGAATCCGTACTCTCTCTCTCTATCTCCCCCTCCCTCTCTCTCTCTCTCTCTCTCTCTCTCTCTCTCTCTCTCTCTCTCTCTCTCTCCTCTCTCCTTTCTCCCTCCCTCTCTCTCCTCTCTTCTCTCTATCTCCCCCTCCCTCTCTACCTCTCTCCTCTCCTCTCTCCCTCCGTCTCTCTCTCTCTCTCCCTCCCTACTACTTTCTCCCTCTCTCCCCCTCCCTCCCTCTCTCCCCCTCCCTCCCTCTCTCTCCTCTCTCTCCCTCCCTCTTTCTCTCTTTTCTCTCCTCTCTCCCCCCTCCTCTCTCTCTCCTCTCTGTTTGTCTGTCTGTCTGTCTATCTTTTCAAGACAGGGTTTCTTTGTGTATTCTTGGCTGTCCTGGAACTCACTCTGTAGATCAGGCTGGCCTTGAAATCACAGAGACCCACCTGCCTCTGCCTCTTGAGTGCTGAGATTAAAGGTGTGCATCACCACTGGCAAGAGTGGATATTCTCAACCCCCTCTTGCCTCTTCCCATCAGAACATACAGCTCACTGTCCCCTTGCTGTGGCCTCTGACAACTGTGACCCTTCTTCCCAGTCATGACTTATCTCTCTTCTGGCCCCACAGTGCCTACTCAAACAGACTCTGCGGTTTCTGTGGGAACTATGATGGAGACGGCAGCAATGATAACCTGAAGCCAGATGGCACAGTGACAGATGATGAGGACCAGCTGGGGAAGAGCTGGCAGTTGGAAGATGAAGAGGACGATGAGTGAGTGAGGATACCATCTGGGGACCAAGGGCGGCCCTCCTTTTCGAGGCCTTCTGGCTTTTCCCCATTTTAAGATCTGTCAGAGCTGGGCATAACTGTTCCTGGCTCAGAGCACCTGACTACATTCTCACAATGAGGCTTGGGGGCAGTTGATAGAGAGCCTGCCTGGGAGCTCTCCCTCCAGGGAGGGCAGCTAGGGGTGTGACTCCTTAGTGGGGTACTTATCTAGTATGCACTAGATGCTGGGTTTGATCCTCAGCAAAAGTAATAGGGGTTGGGGGACAGCTTATTAGTCCTGGCCAGTGATCTTTAGGTTTCCAGGACTACAGGGAGGTCAAGGCCAAGCCCTTTCTCTTTTCCTACCTGAAGACCCCACCTGTTCTACCTCCTCTGTGCTCTTCCAGTCTTGCTGACTGCTTGGGTTGGGTCTCTTCCAGATGTCAGAACAAGAACAACCCCCCAACTTGTGACTCAGCCTTGGGGAGAACTATGTTGGGGCCCAACTTATGCGGCCAGCTTGTTGACCCAAGAGGAACCTTTGAGTATGGAGGAAGACGGATGGGCGGCCTGGGGTGGCTAGGCACTAGGGTTTCTGAGGGGGAGCATAGATGCTCTGCCATCTCCTGCTCTCTGACTTAGCCTCTTTCCCCAGGGCATGCCTGTTCCACATGAAGGCCTCATCCTTCTTGGATAACTGCGTAACGGACATGTGTAGTTTCCAAGGGCTCCAGCAGATGCTCTGTGTTCATATGTCAGCCATGACTGCCACCTGCCAAGAAGCCGGCTATGCTGTGAGGCCCTGGAGGAGACCCCAGTTCTGCCGTGAGTTAGGACTCAAAGCATTGGGGGATGATCTGGTACAGCTTTCTGTAGATACAGTGTACATCCTGTTGATCCCCTACTCTAATTATATATAAGGAGAGGGTAGTGAGAAGAGTTAGCAAGAGCCTGAGAAAAACCAGTAAGCTGGCTGGAACAGCAGTCCTATAAACTTGGCTACTTGCGAGGCTGAGGCAGGAGAACCTCAAGTTCAATACCAAGATGGGAAACTTAGAAAGACTTGACTCAAAATGAAAAGCAAAGAGAGGGCTATGTGCATAGCTCATCAGTAGAGCATGTGCCTAGAATCCATTGACAAGGAGCTGTGGTTATGGCTTAGTGATAAGGTGCCTAGAATCTGTCATTGAGAAACTGGGGGTGTGGCTTGGATGTAGAGTGCTTTCCTGATGTGCCCAAGGCCCTGAGGAGAAGGCAGAATAATAACTACCCATAGTCACCTGGTTCTAACAGGCAAAAATGTGCTTTCATGCTTCCCCAAGTTTTCACTGTATTCAGGGCAGAGTAAATGTATGAGACTGTGCTGAAGCTTTAGTATGGGCCGCCCCCGCCCCTAAGTCCTCTGGGAAGCTGTACTAGCAGACATCCATCACCAGGACCAGGCTGCTTATGGCTTCCTGGATACCACACTTGCTTATTGAGAGTGGCTGTGTCTTCTAATTTGTAACTTTGCTTGGTTTAGGCAGCTGCTTTTGCTTGTTTTGCTTTGGTTTGTTTTTTGAGTCAGGGTCCCATGTAGCCCAGTGGAGTCTTAAACTCACCATGGAGCTTAAGGTGGCACTGAATTATTGATCCCCTTGCCTCTACTTCTCCAGTGCCGGAATTACAAGTGTGCACCATCACAACTAGTTTATGTGGCTGGCAGTGGGGGACGGGGCCCAGGGCTTCCTGCATGCACACAAGCACTCTACCAAGTGAGCGACACCCTCAGAAGGCAGGCAGCTGTCTCAGTTTCCAGCAGCAGCATGCCCTGACAATCAGCTGAGCTCCTGGACTCATCTTCTCCTTGCCATATTTCTTAATATTGGCCACAGCATCTCTAGCTGGGACCATCTTAGCATGCCCCTTCCTTTTGCACCCTGGTCTCATCTATCTCCTTTTGAAATTACTTTCTGAGACAGGTTCTCACTGTGCAGCCCAGGCTGTCTGAAACTCCCAGTCCTGCTGCCCACAGCCTCCCGAGTCCTGGATTCACAGGTCTGTACCACCACATCCAGTGTGCCTGTTGCCTTACCTGAGCTTCTCCCTCCACAGCCTTGGTCTGTCCTCAAAATAGCAGGTACTCCCTGTGTGCCAAGCCATGCCCGGACACCTGCCATCCTGGATCTGCTCTCCAGCCCTGCGCAGGAGAGTGTGTGGAAGCCTGCGAGTGTGACCCTGGCTTTGTTCTCAGTGGCTTTGAGTGTGTCCCTCGATCACAGTGTGGGTGCACCGACATGCAGGGACGCTACTTCGAGGTGAGCAGCTGGCATGAATCCCTCAGCCCTACTGACAGAAAGGACTTGCTCTGGGTTTCTCAAGACCTGGGTTGAGGTGGGAGAAGGAAGGGGGATAGGCAGGAAAGAGAAGGCCAGAGTTGAAAAAGCAAGAGTTAACTAAGGCTGACATGCTCTGATATTTCCCTCTCTCTCTCTCTCTCTCCCGTGGCTCTACTCTAATCACCTTCTTTCTGCCCTCTTTTCCCTTTTTTTTTGAATGTTGTTGAAGATGGAAACCCAGGGCTTTGTGCATGTTTAGCAAGAGCTTAACAACTGAACCACATCTCAGCCCCTCACTGGGGGATTCTAGGCAGGTGCTCTACAGCCATGCTGCAGTGCCAGTTAATGTACCAAAGCTCTAGCTTCTCACTTGTTCTCCTCCCCCCTTTTTAAGCCTCGTTTTTGAGGCGGGATCTTGTTATGCACCCTTTTCTGGCCTCAAACTCACTTCTCCTGGCTCTGCCTTCTCACTGTTACGATTACATGTAACCATTACCAAACCTGTTTTGCTAGCCTTTTCCCCACACCCTGCTCTGTCTCTAAGTCACCTCTTCCTACTGGAATCCCTCACTTCCTTTGAGGCTCTGCTGCAACACTTCTTCCTGCTTGGAGCTTTCCTGATAACTAAGATAGGGACATTTCTCACATGTGTGGTGGCACTTATCTGTAACTACTGTATTGGGGCAGCTGAGATAAGAGGATCTGGAGTTCCAGGCCAAAACAAACAAACAAACAAACAAACAAACAAACAAACAAACAAACAAAAAGAATGTATCTCTTGGGGCTGGAGAGATGGCTCAATGGTTAAGAGCACTGTGCTCTTCCAGAGGACCCAGGTTCAATTCCCAGCACCCACATGGCAGCTCACAACTGTCTGTAACTCCAAGATCTGACACCCTCACACAGACACACATGCAGGAAAAATACTAATGCCCATAAAATAAAGTAAATTAAAGAAAAAGAATGTATCTCTCAAGAGTAGCAAGTGTTAATAGAGGGTGCTTATGGTGGGAAGTTGTCCTGGGTTGCCTGTCTGCTTTAACTGGTTGCATATTATATGGGAGAATTACTGACAAATGTATTTACTTATTGTCCCTCCCCCACTGGTTCATGAGTTCTCTGGGGACATTTTTATCTATTGTTATTTACTTTAAAGTCTTTTTTGCACTTATTTGGTGTGTTTGTGCTCAAATGCCATGGTCAGAGGAAAATCTGAAGGAGTTGGCTCTCTCCTTTTAGCATTGGGTCTCTGGATTGAACACAAATCCGCAGGCTTGGCACTAGGTGTTCACCCTACTGAGCCACCCCCTTTTTTTAAAATCGTATTAATTTGTATGTGTGGTATCTGTATAGTGTGGAGGCCGGTGGAGGATGCCAGGCATCCTGCTCTATCACTTTCTGCCCCATTTCCCAGGAACATGGCCTCCCACTACACTTGGTATGCTATTAGGCCTATTTGGCATCAGACTTTTATACCTCAGCCCAGAGTTTCAGGAAGACAAGAGAATCAGCAAGGAAGCCATCTCTTACTGCTTTCACTTCTGCACTCCAGATACAGGAGCAGTGGTTTAATCCAGACTGCAAAGAGATCTGCACTTGTGAAGCTAACAACAATATCCGCTGCCAGCCCTGGACGTGTAAGGCTCAGGAAGCCTGTAGCCATAAGAATGGCATATTAGGCTGTCATGCCCAAGGTGAGCAGTCAAGTCACCACAGAAGGTGAGCAGAGGCTTCATCTGAGAGGATGGTGACGGTTAATACTGATTGTCAACTTGACAGATTATAGAAACACTTAGGAAACAAGTCTTTGGTCATATCAGCAAGTTAAGTGAGAAGACTCACGCTCAACATAAGCATCATCATTCCATGGGCTGGGGTCCTAGACTCCCTAAAAAGGAGAAATCAAGTTGACTGTCAGCATTTGGCTCTCTCTGCTTCCTGACTGAGGATGTAGTGGGAGCTGTCTCACACCGCCTCCCCACCATGATTGTCCCTACATGCCAGAACACGTCATTCCTACCTTACCTTGTTTTTGTTAGGATTTAGTAATATAGTAAGGGAATATAGAATGTAAAATATAGTAAAGTAATATAGAAAGCATTGCCAAAAGCAGCTTTCCCAAAAAACAGGGGCTCGACTAGAGATTGTGTGTCTGTCATCTTAGTGAGAGTGGAACAACCCATTTATTTTGGTTGTGAGCCTAGCCTTTACCGGCTGAGCCATCTCTCCTGCCTGAGAAAGACCCATTTATAAAAAAAAAAAAAAAAAAAAAAAAAAAAAGCAAAGTTTAGCTGTTGTGGTGGTGCCTGCCTGTAATCCCAATCCCAGCATTTGGGAGGTAGAGGCAAGAGGAGCAATCGATCAGGAGTTTGAGGCCATCCTCAGCTACATAGCTAGTTTGAGCCCAGTGTAGGCTACATGGGACTGTCTCAATATTTCATTTTAAATTATCGGTTTGTGTCTCTGTATGTGACTGGGTGTAAATACCTGAAGTGAGTGTAAATACCTGAAGAAGCCAGATAGGGTGCTGCATTCCCTGGAGTTGCAGTTACAGACAGTTGAAGTCACCTTAGCACCACATCGTGGGTGCTGGGAATTGAATTCTGGCTGCAAAAGCAGCGAGTCCTCTTAACTTACCCTGCACCATATTTCCAGCCCAGAGACTGGGGAAAAAAACAAAACAAAACAAAACAAACCCACGATAAATAAATAAATAGGAAAGAAAAAAAAAAGAGAGGGAGGTGAGAGAAGGTCCAGGCAAGAAGTGAGTCTGAAACCAGGAGCTTGGCAGGATATACTCCTGTGTGTTGTGGGGAGCCTAAAGTGCAACAGGAAATCCCAGCAGGAAAGGTCGGAAGAGCAACTGCCCAGCGAGGAACTCTAGGTCCAGGAGGAGCAGGTGTGAGGAACGCGACAGGTACTTCCGGGTGAAGTGGCTGTAAGAAATGCGACAGGTCCTTCGGGAAGAAGTAACTGTAAGAAACTGACAGGCACTTCCGGGAGGAGCTATGACAGGCACTTCCAGGAGAAGCTGCTGTGTGGAACGCGACAGGCATTTCCGGGAGGAGCTACTGTAGGGAATGCGACAGGCACTTCCGGGAGAAGCTGCTGTGGGAAACACGACAGGCACTTCCGGGAGAAGCTGCTGTGGGTACTTCTGAGAGGAGCTGAGCGCACGCGCCAACAGGCACTTCCGGGAGCAGCAGTTTCCGTCAGGAGCCGGGGAAGATTCCTCTGAGAACCTTCTGAGAACACTCAGCAGGAAAGAGGGGTCGCCAGGAGTAGGAAGAAAAGTCCTGGAAGATGAGTCGTGTGCAGGTCCTGGAGCCTGGGACTCTGCCGAAGATTTAGCACGGGCCAGCCCTCTCTGAGGACACGAGCCGAGGTCTCAACACTGCCTTTAAGGGATGCTGCTAACATCCTGACACCTACTGAAGTTTCAAGAAAGAAAATGAGAAGCACTGGACATCAAGTGATTAGTTTCGTGCTTCGGGTCGTGGGAAACCTCTCTGATCGTAGAGTGTGTTTCCTTTCATAACCTTAAGCTACACGTTCTACTGCTGCGTACTTTTTTGTGTGAGGTATTCTTTGTTGTAAGGTGTCTCTATTCTTTTGTACCGTTTTTCACGACAGGGTTACTCTGAGTAACCCTGGCTTTCCTGTAACTCACTTTGTACTCCTCGAACTCAGAAATCTGCCTACCTCAGTTTACCTAGTGCAGGGATTAAAATTGTGAGCCACTATCAACCAGCAAGGTATCTTTATTCTTTGGAGCAGATACAATGTACACTTTCAGAAATAAACCATTAATCCCAGCACTGGGGAGGCAGAGGCAGTCAGATCTCTGTGAATTTGAGGCCACCCTGGTCTACAGATCGAGTTCCAGAACAGCCAGGGTTACACAGAAACCCTGCCTCGAAAAGAAAAAAAAAGGAAGGAAGAAAGGGAGGAAGAAAAAAAGAAGAAAGAAAACCAAAACAAAAAGCATAAAGCACCACCAACGAAATACCTCAAACCAAAACCAAAAACAAAACAAACAAAAAAACCAAGAAATACGCCATTTAACTTGTTTGTGGACTTTTGTTGGAGGAGCTTATTGATTTATTGCCTTCAGAAATAAGTAATGCAGCAATTTGCAGTCAAAAGAATTGGGCCTCTTAGTGGTTGTTCATTTTGTTGAGAGTTCTTGTTTTTAGGGTCAAGCTGACATTGTCTTTGGCCTAAATGTCACTCATCTTTACCTCCAAAGAGTTTCTTGGTTTGTTGTTGCTGCTGCGTGATTATTGCCCATCCTATCAGCAGGCTGAGATTCTACAGCCCTCAAACAATACAGGGGGGTGGATCTGCAGGACTATTTCCACTTGAAATCAATGCATAGCTGAGAGAAATAGCTGTTAAGTGTAAAATTTAGCAGGGGAATTCTAATTTGGCATTGTATTTTATACATTACTTAAAAGCTCTTGAAACAAAAACAAGATGTTTCTCAAACCTAAGCATCCTAGTTTGCTTTCTGTGCTGTGATAACCCATCAGGACCAAAAGCAAGTTGGGGAGGAATAGGATTATTTCAACTTACAGATTAATGGTCATTCATTGAGGGAAGCTAAGGCAGGAACCTGGAGGCAGGAACTGAAGCAGAAGAAACAATGCCACTTGCTTGCTTCCAAAGTCAAAGTCAGTTACCTTAAACAGCCTAGGATCGTACTGCTTACAGAGGACTGGGCCCTCCTTCATCAACCAGGAACCACAAAAGTGCCCCACAGAGATGCTCACAGGCCAGTCTGGTGGAGCCAATTTTGCAGTTGAGGTTCCTCCTCTTTCCAGGCGTGTCAGCTTGTCATCTGAAACTAACGATGGCAGTAAGAACCCCAAATTTAGGGCTGTCTGCTATGATTTGTAATGCTCAGTTCCATTTCTCCAAATTTTTATGGGTTTGAAAATATTTCTACTTCTGTTCATTTGGGCTTAGATAGAAGCTAATCAGGGTCCTATAAATACAGGTCTTTTTTTTCTAGGGCCAGTAAGTGTTCAAAGAGTGAGGAGGAGAGGGGAATATTGAAAGCAGAGGGGCAGGTATCTTGAGGTCTGTTGACTAGGGTGTTAGCTCACAATCCTTTGAGGCTGTGTACTACTTTGGAGCCATTTGTGTAGAAGTAATTGAATTGTGTGAAAAAAAAAATCAATAAATGTCTTATTATTTTATTAAAGGAGGGAGGAGTGAGAAGAGGGAGAGGAGGAAGTTGAGGACGAGAAGGAAGGATTCTTTTATTTCCAAGTTTGGGAAGTTCCAGTCTGTGATCATTTGACCTTGTTGATTTGGGAACCATGGTTAGGCAGCCCATCCTGTTAGGAAACATGGCAGAACAAAGCATTCCTTACGTCATGGCTGGGACATGAGGGAAAGAGTGAGAAAGAAGCTAGGATTCCACACTCCCCTTCGACAACATTCCCCCTCTGACCTCAAACCTGCTTCACCTAAAGTTTCCACTACTTCCCAATAATAGTGAGCTGGAGAATTAAGATTCTGGCACATGGGTCTTTGGGCTTCTAGATTCAAATTTCAGAGTAGGATCAGCATCTTCAAGGGCTCAAAAAGTGAAGTTGATGAAGGCAGTCTCCTTGGCCTTCCTGAGCCAAGCCAACACATCTTCCTAGAGGAAACCAAAGTCCAAGGATATGTCCTGGGTACCGTCTCAAAATGGCCTCCCCAAGATGGCAGCCTTGACTTGAGGCTTCTGGGGTGTGGGACAACGAGACACCAAAGCCTGTCCTGTCCTCTCCAGGTGCAGCCACCTGCATTGCCTCAGGTGACCCCCACTACCTGACATTCGATGGAGCTTTGCATCATTTTATGGGCACCTGCACTTATGTAATGACCCAGCCTTGCTGGTCCAATGTTCAAGAAAATAACTTTGTTGTGAGCGTCACCAGCGAGATCCATAATGGCAACTCGGAAGTCTCCAGTGTCAAAGCTGTCCATGTGCAGGTCTTTGACTTCAAAATCTCCCTGTTCAAAGGTCGGAGGGTCGTGGTATGTGTCTTCTGTTGCCTTCTAGATGTCACACCAACACCCACTTTCTTCCTTCTTCCTTTTTCTTTTAGTTATCATTCTTTTTGAGGTAGGGTCTCATATATCCACACTGGTCCAGAACTTGCTATGTAACGGAGGATAACTTTGAATTACCAACCCCCACTGTTCCACCTCCAAGAGCTGAGCTCCAAGACACTGCCATCCTGTTCTACTTTTTTTTTTTAAAGAACTGTGCCCCATTTGGTCTTTGTCCCAAGTTGCTGACCCTCTCTCTACTATATCCTGCCATTTCTGCAGCTGAACAACCAACGGGTATCACTACCTGTGTGGCTTTTGAAAGGACGGGTGACCATTAGGTTGAGTGGCATCTTTGTCCTGCTCTACACAAACTTTGGGCTTCAAGTTCGATATGATGGAAACCACCTGGTGGAGGTGACAGTGCCTTCCTCATACACTGGCTCACTCTGTGGGCTGTGTGGTAAGACCCTTGGGGGAATCTGCCCCCTCCCCATGTCTCCAATAGGTGTCTTCAGGACTTAACCAACAAATGAATGGAGGGCACTAGGCCCAAAAACAGGTGCCGAGGAAAGCCAGACAGAAAGAGGAAAGAGTTTCCAGATGTGATGGTACATACCAGTAACCATGGTACTCAGGAGGTAGAGGCAGGAGGATCAGGAGTTCAGCTCATCTTCTGCTAGGTAGTGAGTTCAAGGGCAGCCTGGGCTTCATAAAAATTTGCTTCAAAACGAAGATGAAAGGTGGCATGGGAATGTAGCTTAGTTGGTAGAGCTCTTGCCTTGAATGCAGAGGACTTGGTTTTCATCCCAGCACTGCATAAACAGGGTAGTAGTGCATGCCTATCATACCAGAACTTGGAAGATGAAAATAAAAGGATGAAGAGTTCAAGGTCATCCTTAGCTATATAGTTAGTTCAAGACTAGACTGGTATACCTAAGACCTTGTCATTTAAAAGGGGAAAAATTCCAGAAAAAAACAGAAAGACAAAAGGGTTTGCTTTGATGTGGCATTAAGCAATGTGTCTTCTAGTTGGGAAGGAGGTGGCCTCAGAGCTGAATGGACTTAAAGCCCTGCTATTTAGTGAGTTCAAGGGCAACGCTATGCAACATATGCCACCCCTATGATGTCTCTCTTCCTTAGGAAACTACAACAATAACAGTTTGGATGACAACCTACGTCCAGACAGAAAGCCTGCAGGCAATTCACTTCTTCTGGGAGCTTCTTGGAAAATACTTGAAGCCTCTGAGCCTGGGTGAGTTGGGTATAGAGATCTGGTGCTAGGTGAGTTGAGCCTTGGTGAATTGTACTTGAGTGAGGTAGGTCTGGTGGGGGCTGAGCCTGAGGGAACTAGGCCTAGGAGAAATGGACATAGGGAGATGGACTTAGGGGAACTGGGAATCTGATGAACTGGGCCTAGAAAACTGGGCCCTGGGGGAAAGTCTGCAAGTGAGTGTCCCTGTGTGTCTGGGCTTCCTCTGTGCTGCACACCCTACTACAGGAATCCATTCAATTGTGCTCTTCATCCTCTCCCAGATTCCAGGATTGGGGATGGAACTCAGGGCTTTGCCATGACAGATGCACCCTTAACCAACAGCTAGGGTCCTAAGGCTGAAAGGTTGTTCCAACAGGGTTGGGGTATAACTCAAATCGAGCATAGTAGTACATAACTACTAATTCCGACAGATGGGAGGTGGAGGCAGGGGGATTACTATTTCAAAGTCATTCTGGGCCATGTAATGAATTCAAAGCTAGTTTGGGATACATGAGACCCTGTCTCAAAAAAGAGGTGTGGATGGCTCAGCATTTAAGAGTGCTTGCTGTTTTGCAGAGGACCCAGGTTTGGTTCCCAGCACCCATATGGTGATTCACAAGCACCTATAACTACAGCTAAAGGGGTTCTGATTCCCTCCTTTGGCCTCTTGGGCACCTGCACTCATGTGCATATATCCGCATACAGACATACACACATGTAATTAAACGTAATAAACTAAACATTAAAGAATAAATAATAAAATGTAAACAAGCCAGGCATGGTGGCTCATGCCTTTAATCCCAATATCTGGGAGGCAGAAGCAGATGGATCTCTGTGAACTGGAGGCCAGCTTGGTCTACATGGTGAGTTCCAGGACTATGTAAAGAGTCCCTGTCTCAAATATATGTATGTATGTATGTATGTATGTATGTATGTATGCATGTGTATGTATGTATGTGTGTGTATGTGTGTGTATTATTATATATATATATATATATATATATATATATATATATATATATATATATATATGTCTTTGACACAGCCATTTGAGAAGCCCCGCTGGCCTGTAGCCTCCTTCCTTCCTGATGTGTCTCCTGGCCTTCCCACTTGAGAGTTCAATCGTGTTTCCTTCCCATTTTCCCCCTATGTGACTTAGCAGTTTGGAGAATTCTTCCTCAAACCTAACCTTTCTAACCTTTCTTCTCCCCCTCATCCAGCTGCTTTTTAGTCGGGGGCAAATCCTCCAGTTGTGAAGAGAACAACATGGATGACACCTGGACTAAAAAATGCGCCATCTTGATGAACCCTGTTGGTGAGAGGCATCTCCTCCCAGGGCCCTTTGTCCTCTGCCCCGGGCAAGAGATAGAACAGGTCATGGTGGGAGAAAGAGCCAGGGTAGAAGCCGACAGAAAGGCAGGGAGGCCAACAGGAGTAGCTGGTGGTTACCCTCTTAGGAACCATGACTGACAGGCTGTTAGCAATAAGTCCCAGTGCATTTGGTTTTGTCCTTGTTTTGATTTTTTGTTTGTTTCCATTTTGAGACAAGGTTGCATGTATTGAAGGCTGGCCTTGAGCCCACTGTGTAGCCCAGGATGACACTGAACTTGTAATCCTCCTGCCTCTACCTCTTAAATGCTTGGGATTACAGATGTTCACCACTACATCCAGTTTATGTGGTGCTGGGGATCAAACCCAGGGCTTGCCAGGCAAGCACAACTGAGATATATTCCCAGTCCCTGGTTGTTTTTTTCAGGTAAGTTCTCAGTTTCAGGCCAGGGTGGGACTCAATCTCTCCATGTAGTTCAAGCTGGCCTCCAAATCATGGTGATCCTTCTGCTTCATTCTACCAAGTGCTGAGATCACAGACCTGTGATTCCATGCCTGACTACATCTAAGCTTTGATGCAAGAGGGTATGGAATTAGCTGTGCAAGGGCTAAGGACATAGCTCAGTTGGAAAGTGTCTGTCTTACAAGCACAGGAACTGAATTTGATCCCTAGAGCCCAAATAAAAAACCTGAATGTGGGGCTGGAGAGATGGCTCAGAGAGTAAAGGCACTTAGCATCAACCCTGAAGACCTGAGTTCAGTCCTTGGAATCCACGTGGAACCAACTCCAGAAAGTTGTACTCTGACCTCCATAAGGGTATTGTGGCATGCATATATCCCTTCCTCACAAATGATAATAGTAATTTTAAAAAGGTTTATTTATTTTTTTATACAGTGTTCTGTCTGCATGTATCCCTGCAGGCCAGAAGGAGGCACCAGATCTCATTGCAGATGGTTGTGAGCCACTATGTGGTTGCTGGGAATTGAACTCAGGTCTTGGTCCTCTGGAAGAGCAACCAGTGCTCCTAACCACTGAGCAATCTCTCCAGCCTGATAAAAATACATTTTAAAAACCCCCACCCAGGCATGTTGGCACACATGTGTAATCCCAGTGCTGAGAGCACAGAGACAGGTGAATCCTTGGAGCTTACTGGCTAGCCAGTTTAGCTGCCCCCGTGTGTTCCAGTGTGGTCAATGAAGGACTGAAAAGATGGCTTGGAGGATACAGTGCCTGCCATGAAATCTGATCCCTATGACCCACATGGTGGAAGGAGACAACTGATTCCTGAGTGTTGTCTTTTGACCTTCACATGTATGCTGTGGCACATGTGTATCTACATACATACATACACACACAATTAATATATATGAGCTGGGGCCAGTGAGATGGCTTAGCAGGCAAAGTTCCTTCCTCTGGCTTGTGTTTAATCCCCAGAATTCATGCAAATTTGGAAGGAAAGAACTAACTCTATATACTTGTTCTCTGACCTCCACATGCCGTAGCACATTTACCCATACATATATACTATATATGCACACAGTGATGATAATAAATAGATTAAAAACCTGAGCATGACCCCTGAGGTTGTCCTGGGCTTTTCACGTACCTGCACATACATGCACCTGCACACACACAGAGATACACATATATCCCCTAAATTATCTGTACAGAAGCTTTAAGGTCTAGTTTGCTCTCTGGGCTCAGCCTCCTCTTCTCTGTCTTGTCTCGTCCTCCAGGGCCTTTCTCCAATTGCCACGAGGCAGTGCCCCCGCAGGCCAGCTTCTCCAGCTGTGTATTCGGCCAGTGTGGGACCAAAGGAGACACCCTGGCCCTGTGCCGCTCCCTGCAGGCCTATGCATCCCTGTGCGCCCAAGCTGGCCAGGTGACTACCTGGCGCAACAGCACCTTCTGCCGTGAGTGATGCCCCTCTAGCTCCTACAGCCCTCGGTGAATCCTGAGAACCCTGTCCTCTCCCATCCCAAGGCTGTGCTCCTCAGCCCGCATCCACACTCACAGGAAGCTAGCCCTCTTCCTTTCCACACTCTGCCTCTCCCAGCTTGGCTCTGTCTTACAGTGCCCAGAGCCCTCTCCCTCTTTTTTCCCCTATTTTCTTCCCCTCTGAGGCAGGATCTCGGGATCTCCTGTAACCCAGGCTGGCCTCCAACTTGCTGTGTGGGTGAGGAGAGCTGGGATTACACCACCACACCTGACTGTTTGATTTTTATATCATCAAAATTTTGGCCTTGTGTCTAGTTACTGTCCCCTTCTCCCAGGTTTTAATAAGACCCTTTAAAAATATTTTTAATTAATTAATTAATCTTGAGACAGACTCTCACTAAGCAACACTGGGTGCCTAGAACTAGCTATGTGGATCAGGTGCAGAGATCCGTCTGCCTTCTGCCTCCTGAGTTCTGGAATTAAAGGCATGGGCTATCCTCCCAGCCAGGAGCAATCTTTGAATTGTTTTAAATTAATTTTGTTTTCTGTTTTGACTTGTTGGTTTTTACTGTGTGTGTATTTGTGTGTGGTGTGCATGTGGGTATGCCCGTCTTTCTTTCTTTCATGTGTGCACGTATGTGTGAACCATTGTGTGCATGTGGAGCTCAAAGAGCAACTTGCAAGAATTGGTTCTCTCCTTCCACCATGATGGTTCTGGGGATCAAACTCAGGTCAACACGCTGTCAGCAAGCACATTTACTCCCTGATCCATTACTGGCAGTGTGTTCATTTTTACATGTGCGGGCACACATGTATGCAAGTGAGTGCGTGTGTGTGTGTGTGTGTGTGTGTGTGTGTGTGTGTGTGTGTGTGTGTGTGTGTAGACCAGAGGTTGACCCCAGGTGTCTCCCTTGTTGTTTCTTCACTTTATTTGCTGAGACAGGATCTCTCAATAAACCTGGAACTTTTCTACGGGCTAGACTAGTTAGCCAGCTTGCTCCTGGGATCCCTTGTCTCAGCCTCCTGAATTGTGGGGTTACAAGTAGACAACCACATCCACTGGGGCACCCAATTGTAGTCCTCAGTTACTTGGCAAACGCCTTACCTGTTTGGCCATCTTCCCAATTGCATTTGTTTGGGGTTTGAGACAGAGCTTTGTTAAGTAGCTCCAGTTGGCCTTGAACTCTGTACAATCTAGGGTATTCTCAAACAGCTTCTTGCCTGCTGAGATTTGAAACCTAAAGCTCTCCTTTTCCCTCTTTGTAGTGCTAAGGATCAAGCCCAGGGTTTTGTGTATTCTAGGCAGACCCACTGCCATGGAGTTAAATCCAATTTGAACCATTTGGAGAAAACAGTATGGCAGTTCCTAAAAGTAAAGTAGATCTACCATCTGACCTGCAATCCAGTCCTGCATGTGTGCAGGAAACACTATACAAACACCTTTCATCACAACCAACAAGTGGACACAAGTCTGGGCTAGAGGTGCTGACCTGTAATCCCTGTATTTGGGAGGCAGAGGCAGGAGGAAGGACGGTTGGAGGCCAGCCTGTGCTACCTAGCAAGACACTTACAAGGACAAAAAGATTGGAAACAATTCGACTGTCTTATCAACTCTGGAGTGGGTAAACAAAATATGGCATATTCATACGATTATGTAGCTATAAAAAGAATGAAATAGCAGTTCAACATGGATAAATGTTGAAAACTATACTCACTAGAGAAGCCACAAAGGATCATATGTAATACCATTTGTATAAAATATCAAAAACCATTTTGGACATTTTAAAATTTTTTTTATTTTTTTATTTTTTAAAAAAATTTTGTTTTGCACACCAACCACAGTTCTTCCTCCGGCCCCTCCTCTTGCATGTTAAACATTTTAAACTGTAAAAATTAAAAAAATTCAGTAGTGAGACAGACATTCACTCTGTTCTATAACCACCAACCCCTACCACCAGCTATCACCTGAACCTTTTCTTTCCCAGCTGGAAGTCTGACCCATTAATGCTCCATCCCACATCCACCTCAGCCCTCTGGCTCTACAAACTTAACTTCCTGTAAGAATAGGCATGGTAGTCCATTCCTGTAACCCTAGAACTTGGGAGGTGGAGGCAGGAAGGTCAGAAGTTCGAGGTCAGCCAGGACTACATAGTTAAACCCTTTCTCTCTATCTCTCCCTCCTCTTTCTCTCTCTGTCATTCTGCCTCTCTCTCTCTCTTACCTGTCACTCCCTTTTTTTCTGTCTCTCCCCCTCTCTGTGTATCTGCCTCTCACTCTGTCTGCCTCCCTCTCATCTGTCTGTCTCTTCTTCTTTCTGTGCCTGTCTGTCTGCCTGTCTCTCTCAAAAAAAAAAGTGGACAGCACCTGAGAAATGACAACCTGGGGTTAGGCTTTAGCTTTAACATCCTTGCATATACATATACCCATCCCCATGCATATATCCACACACGTGTCAACATGAGCACCCATAAAGAATCATATAGTACGTGTTCCGTGATAACTAACTTCTATCCCGTAGCATGATTTTCCAGGTTCATCCACATTGTAGTACATACCAGGGCATTCATTTTTTGAGGAGGAAGATGGGATTTTAGTCAGGATTTTGTATAGTCTTGCTGGCCTTGAACTCATAGCAATATTCCTGCATCAGCTTCTGAGATCAGGATTATAGGTGTGTCCTGCCATGTCCAGGTCATACTTGCATTGGGGAAGGCTAAATAATGGTTCATTGTAGAGCCATGAGAGCCATATGTGGTCGCTGATGCTTTTAACGGCAGCAGTTATGAGGCTGAAATAAGGAGGAGTGAGTGTGAGGCCAGCTTGGGCTACAGAACTGTAGCCTGTTCTGGTCAACCGTCAATCAGTTAATAAAGCAGGACAAGGTGACACATACTTGTAATCCTAGAACTGGGGAGATGGAGGCAGGAGAATTGAGAATTAAAGGTCGTACATGACTATATAGCAAGTTCAAGGCTAGCTTGAGCTACATGAAACCCTATCACAAAAGAAGAAAAAGATTTAAAAACCAATCGCATAGGTAGATCAGGGTTCCTCACTCATCAGTGAACCTTTCCAGGATCTGTCACCCCAAGGTCAGGAGCTAGGCCTGTCATTCTGCCTTTCTTAACATTTGTGTTCTTCTTAGCTCTGAGGTGCCCACCCGGGAGCAGCTACAACCCATGTGCCAACCCCTGCCCAGCCACCTGCCTCACCCTAAGCACCCCAAAAGACTGTCCAGCCCTGCCCTGTGTCGAGGGCTGTGAATGCCAGAAAGGCCACATCTTGAGTGGAACCACCTGTGTGCCCCTCAGACAGTGTGGCTGCAGCGACCAGGGCGGCTCCTACCACCTGGTGAGAGGCCGTATGGCAGGGGATGCTCTCCCTTTCTGACTTCATGTGGGCATGGGGAGGCAGGAGAAAGGTGGACGACTCGGAGCACCAGAGAAGGTGGGGCAGGACAGAGCTGGGGGTGAGGAGAAAGGCTAGATATTGAGAGGCTGAGAAAGACAGAGCTGGAGAGTCAGGTGTGGGGTGCATACCTGGAATCTCAGCACGTGGACGGCTGAAACAGAAGGGTCAGCGAGCTCAAGGGCAGCATGGGCTACAAAGAGAGACCCTGTCTCAAAGGAAAGATGGATGGGAAAATAGAAGGAAAACAGAAGTGGGGGAGGAAGGACGAGAAGGGAGAAAAAGAAGGAAGGGGGGAGGATAGGAAAGAGAAGGGAAGGAGGGAGGGAAGGAAGGGAGAAAGATGGGGGAAGGGAAGGGACCAAATACAGTTACCCTTCTGGGTTGGGGAGGGCTCCACCCATCTCCAGTTTCCAAGTTTCCTATTGGCTCTGCTGATGATGGCCATGCCCCACAGTTGGGGGAGAGCTGGTACACAGAGAAGACCTGCACCACCCTCTGCACGTGCTCGGGCCACAGCAACGTCACCTGCAGCCCCACAGCCTGTAAGGCCAACCACGTGTGCTTGCGCCAGGATGGGCTGCTGCGCTGTGCTGCAGGTGAGCGGGGCTGTGCTGCAAGGGAACCTGCGGTCACGAGGAGCAGCTTTCCCAGTCCTCCCCATTTCCTCCCGATGTCCACTTTGTGGAGGCTGACATAGCTGGTTGTACCTGAGGGACTGTGGCAGAACTCAACTGCCAAGCCCTCACCCCCACCCTAGGCTGATCTTGAACTTCTGATCTTCCTGGATCTACCTCCCAAGTGTTGGGATTATAGGCATGTACCACCATACCTAGCTCTTTCTTTAAGTTTTAAAAAGTTACACTTATTTTGTGTGGGGAAGTGGGCATGCACCTGTGCATATGGAGGACCACTCTGGCCAGCCAGTTGTCTTTCTTCCACCATGTGGGCTCCGGGAATCAAACTCAAGTTTACAGTTCAGAGATTTAGTTCATTATCTTCATGGTGGATGACATGCAGGCAGACATTGAGCTGGAGAAGGAGCTCAGCGTCCTACATCTGTATCAACAGGTAACAGGAAGTGAGCTGCCTGTCACACTGAGTGTAGCTTGAGCAAAGGAGACTTCAAAGCCCACCCCCACAGTGACACACTCCCTCCAATAAGGTCACACCTCCTAATAGTGCCACTCTCTATGAGCTTATGGGGGCCAGTTGCACACATAGCATATTATAAGTCCCTAGCTGTGTGAGTCACACCCTACCAGCCCTCAAGCCTTATGCCCTAAGATCCTCAGACTTTGATTCTTATCTTAAATGTGGTCCTTCTCCTCTCTCTTCGGACTCTCTGGCCTGGACCAGGCAGAGAGAAGGATGGACTGTGTTCCTAGGGGTTTTGGAATGATCCCTCAGTCTTCTCGTTCTCCACAGAGATGGGAGAGTGTCACGTCTCAGAGGAGTCTCAGATCGTGAGCTTCGATGGCCATAGCCATCCTATCCAAGACATGTGTACTTATATCTTGGTCAAAGTGTGCCACCCCAACATGAACCTGCCTTTCTTCACGATCAGTGCCAAGGTTAACAAGGATACCCGCAGTAAAACCAATACTTTCAATGTCTATCAGATATACATTGACATATTCAGCTTCCGAATAAGTCTGCAAAAAGACCATTTAGTCCTGGTGAGCTGGGTTCAGTGAGGGGCTGAGAAGGAGGAGCAAACCCTGGGAGAAGAGGCCTCTGGTTGCTACATCTATTCATGGTTCTGCCTTCCTTTTCAGATCAATGACACACAGGTCACCCTTCCTGCCATGACCCAGATCCCAGGAGTCAGCATCACCACGGAAGATGTCTATACCATTGTTACAATTAAGGATGAAGTTCAAGTCAAATTTGAGAGCAACAGTTTCTTAGATGTCAAAATCCCTGCATCCTCTAATGGAAAGGTGAGAAGGCAAACACCTGGTGATGCTGGTGATGGTGATGCTGGTGATGGTGATGCTGGTGAGGAGGTGGCCTTCCCCAGCACAGAGGAAGAAGTGCCTGTCATATTGGCTCACACCTCTCTAATCCATGTACTTAAGAGGCTAAGGAAGGAGGGTGGCATGTTGCATGCTATCCAGAGAGTCCATGTCTCAAGAGCTAGAAGGTATAGGTTTTACTTTCTTATGATTTATTTATTTATTTACTTATTTATTTATTTATTGTATATGCGTGTTCTATCTGCATGTACACCTTTATGCCAGAAGAGGGCATCAGGTCCTACTATAGCTGGTTATGAGCCACCATGTGGTTGCTGGGAATTGAACTCAGGACCCCTGGAAGAGCAGCCAGTGCTCTTAACCACTGAGCCATCTCTTCACCTCCAGGTTTTACTTCTTTTGGAAGAGTGCCTACCTACTGTCCAGGAAGCCCTGGTTTCCAGCCCTGTACATAGGCTTGTAGTGGTACAAGCCTATAATCCCTGCACTTAGGAGTTGGAGGCAGAAAGATCAGTAATTTAAGATCATCCTCAACTACACATCAAGTTTGAGGCCAGCATAGGCCACAGAAGACTGTTTCCAAAGAATAAAATTTAAAATAATGAATAGGCAATGAGGGCTGCAGATCAGTGGTAGAACACCTGACTAAAGCTCTGGGTTCCATCCCCAGCACCAAAACAAACAAACAACAACAAAAACACACTTATCGCTTGCTACCCTTTTAGCCCTGAAAAGCCACTCCCCTCTGTCCTCCCAGGTCTGTGGTGTGTGTGGGAATTTCAATGGTGAAGAAGAAGATGAACTCATGACATCTAGTGATGAACTAGCCCAGGATGAGCAGGAGTTCATGGATAGCTGGAAGGACAAGGAGATCGACCCAAAGTAATGGGCCTCTAAGTCTGGCCACCTGTTCTCCCCTTCCTTCCTGCCTCTCCTTTTCCTCCTTCCCTTCCTCTTCCCTTCCATTCCTTTCCTCCTCCCTTCTTCCTGTCCACCCTTTCAAGACAGGGTCTCATTGTGGAGCCCTGGCTGGCCCGGGACTTAATAGGTTGACCAGGTTAGCCTTGAACTCACCAATATCCTCTTGCCATTGCCTCCTGAGTGCTGGAATTGCAAGCATGCACCACCATACTTAGCTTCTTTCTTTTATATTCTGTAGTACAGGGGACCTCAGACATGCTAGACAAGGGCCTACCCTGGAACTATATTCCCAACCACCATTTTATTTTATCTATTGTTATTGTGTATATGGTGTGTGTGTGTGTGTGTGTGTGTGTGTGTGTGTGTAAGGCAGAATTTTGTTTCATGACAGCATCAAACTCACCTGTTGCAAAAGATGACCTTGAACAATGAACTTTCATTTGTTCATTTATTCATTCATTTTGAGACAGGGTTTGTTTTTGTAGCCTTGGCTGTCCTGGAGCTCAATCTGTAGATCATGATGTCCTGAATTCACAGAGATCTGCCTGCCTCTGCTTCCCAAGTGCTGGGATCAAAGGCGTGTGCCACCACAGCCCAGCAACTTTTTTTTTTTAAGATTTATCCATTGCATTTTATGTGTATGAGTGTTTTGCCTGTATGTGTGTATATGCACCATGTGTTCCTGGTGCCCTCTATGATCAGAAAAGGGCATTGCATCCTTGAAACTGGAGTTACAGATGCCCGTGAACGATCCTATGGATGCTGGGAACCTGGGTCCTCTGCAAGAGCAACAGATTCTTAACCACTGAGTCATCTCTCCAGCCTCCTTGAGCAACTTAAAACATTTTTTTTAATTGAATGAATTGTGTTTGTATGTGTGTGCGTGCACCATGGTACATGTGCGGAACTCAGAGGACAATTTGCGTGAGTCCCTTCTCTCCCTTTCTATTATGTAGGTTCCAGATATTAAACTCAGGTCCTGAGGCTTGGTGGCAAGTGCTTTACCTGCTGAACTATCTCACCAGCCTCAGCTTTGAACTTCTGATCCTCCAGCCTTACCCCTTCCAAGCACTGGGATCGCAAGCACATATCACCATGCCCAGCTCTTCTGAGTCCTTGCTTTTCCCATTCTAGTTGCCAGAAAATCGAAGAGCAAAACATCCAAGTGGAACAGCAGGAGATCATGAATGGAAAATGCAGGCCCAGTGACTTCGAGAAAGCCCTAGAAAACTGCCAAGCTGTGCTCCAGGGGCCTACCTGGGTCCATTGTGCTTCCCGGGTATCCCTCAAGCCCTTCCTGCTGGGATGTATGAACAACTACTGTGAATTCCGAGAACTCTTCCGTGCCCTCTGTGAGGCTCTGCAGTCCTTCCAGAATGCCTGCCAGAACCAGGGGCTCAAGCCACCTATCTGGAGGAACAGCAGCTTCTGCCGTGAGTGTCCCCTCTGGTCACCCTGTAGCTACTCCCAAACCCCACATATCTCTCTGAAGCTTAAGCTGGCCTCAAACTCAGGGTCCTCCTGCCTTTGCCTCCTGAACACTGGGGTAATAGGTGTGTTCCACTATAAACTAAAAATACTGTGCGTGTGAGTGTGTGTGTGTGTGTGTGTGTGTGTGTGTGTGTGTGTGTGTGTGTGTGTGTGTGTGTGTGAGTACTTTAGGTAGTTATGAGCCACCTGATGGGTTTGCTGAGAAAAATCTTCTGGAAGAGCAGCTAGTGCTCTCACCCAACCAGTTATCTCTCTAATCTGCATACCTTATGTTTTGAAATAACTGAACCTGGAGCTCAGTTACCAGCTAGAATGGCTGGCGAGCAGATCTGCCTGTCTGTGCCTCCAGCACCATGCCTAGATTTTTAAGTGAGTGCTGGAGAAGAAACATGGATCCTTATGCTTGGATGGCAAACACTTTACCAACTGTGCTATCTCCTAATCTTTGCTTTGTTTTCTGAGACAGGATCTCTCAGGAGGACCTCTGCCACAAAGGGTAGGCTGGCTGGTGATCTCCAGGGGTCCTTCTATCTCTTCCTGTCTGGCACCAGAGTTAAAAGCACTGTCCACCGTGTCTGGTCTTTGACATGGGCTCTGGGGATTGGATTTGTTTCTTCATGCTTATGAGAAAGCACTTACAGACTGATAAATCTTCCAGGCAGCTAATACAAGAATTTTATGAATTAAATTGTACTATTAGGGATGAAACTGAGGTCTTTTCTCATAATAGATAAGCAGTCTATCACTGAGCTGTATCTCTAGCCCCTCTCTGGTTTCCATCTCTCCTGCCAATGCGATTCTTCCAAAGGGAATGTCATTGTTATCATGCCTGGTTGCTGCCTTTGCAGTTAAGTTTAAATTCTGTGCTATGACTTTAAGCCCCTGAAGACTGTCTTGGCTCTATTACCTCTCATCTCCACGCAGCTCACTCCAAAAACCTAATTTCCCCACATATTATACATCTTCATACACATCCCTGGAAAGTTCTTTGCCTCTCCAGGTTAGACTGGGAGCATTTCTATCTATTGAGGAGGGGGAGGAAGAGGAGGAGACAGGTCTCATATACCACAATTCTGTCCTGAACTTGCTTTGCACCAAGGATTACTATGAACTCCTGATCCTCCTGCCTCGACCCCCAGAGTACCAGGATTACCAACTTGCACCACCATGCCTGGTTTTATGATGGGTGAGCTTTGGATGGAGCCCAGGGCTTCACGGTCCACCAACTGAACCACATCTCTAGCTGTCTGGACACTTTATGTAGTTCTTTTCTGGTTTTTGTAGATGGATTTTTCTTTGGGCTGCCAGCTCACAAAAAAAATGACATGGAGATTAATTATTAATTATGAAAGCTCAGTTTATAGCTTAGGCTTGTCCCACTAGTTCTTATAATTTAAATTAATCTATTTATATTAATCTACACTTTGCCACGTGGCTTTTTAACCTCTCTTCCATCTTGCACTTCTTGGTGTCTCTCCCGCAACTAGATTCATCTCCTTTCCTCTCTTCCCAGAAGTCCCGCCTAACTTCTTCCTGCCTAGCCATTGCTCATTCAGCTCCTAATTAAGCCAATCAGAAGGTGCCTTGACAAAGACACATCTTTATTATTCCAAAATAGTTTTTGCTTCATTTTTTTCTACTATAAGTTTTACTTTTTGAGAGATTTCAGAACTTAAACTATGAAGAATTTTAAACTTTTGCCTTTTTTTTTTTTTTTTGGGCCAAGGTCTCACTGTGTAGCTTTGGCTGTTCAAGAACTCACTCTGTAGACCATGCTGTCCTTGAACTCACAGAGATCTACCTGCTTCTGTCTCCCTAGCACTGGGATTAAAGATGTGTGCCATCATGCCTGGCATTGTTTTGTCTTTTTACAAAAATTAATATATAATTAATCATTTTCCCACTTCCCTTTCTCCCTTTAATTCCTTCCATGTTCTGTGCCCTTCCTTCCTCTCAAATTATGTGGCCTCTTTTTCGTTTTCACTGTTACTCTTTTTCGTTTTCACTGTTACAATGACAATATAAATGCATAAATATATAAATACAACTTACTTAGTCCTTTTAATGTTTTATACACACACACACACACACACACACACACACACACACACGTTTCACGGCTGACTAATTAGTACTGGATAATCAGTTGGGGGGGTCGTTTCTGGGGATAACTTCCCCTCATTCTCAGCATTCCTAAGTTGCCTGGAGTTCTTTGTCTAGGACTGGGGCCCCATGAGATTCTCCCCTCTGTGTTAGCATGTCTGCCCGTGGTGTGATTGTGCAGGCCTTGCTTAGGTACCTGTATTGTTGAAGTATCACAAGTGAAGCTTTCCTTTTCCCAGCGGATGTCCTAGTCCTCTGGCTAGGACAATCCTTTTGTCCCTTCTGCATTGTCCCCTTAGCCTTACTTGCAGGAGTTGGGATGCAGGTGACCTCCATCTACTGCAAAGAGAAGTTTCTTTGGTGACAGATGATAGCTATGCCATTCTGTGGATATAAGGATAGGTATTTAGAATTGTAGGTTAAAATTATTCTAGTTTAGTAAAATGGTAGATTCTTTTGTAAGAGCTAGGACCTGACTAGCCTCAGGCCAGGTCACCAGTATCAACCATACTTCCCCCCTCTTGTTGAGCAGGACTTAAGTCTAATTAGACAGTTGTCGGTCATTACCAAGATGTAAGTGCCACTATTGTACACATAGGCTAGCTTTCATTGTGATTCATAGATGCCGCAGCTGGGTAGAATTATTGATTGTTTCCTTCCTTTAAACCCCAACAGCACCTGTTGGTACAATGAAAGCTAGTCCTCAGGGAGGAGGCTTCTGGGTAGGATCCAGCTCAGATCCTCGAGTGTTGTATCCTAAGTGCATGCATCTTCAACCAGAGGGATTTACTTTTACCTTTGGAGGGCGACCAAAGACAATAGCCTGTATTATTTTAGGAGTTTTTTGGATATCTCTGTCCAACAACTTCAAAGGGCTTTCTCACACCTGATTCTGGGGTTTTTGTTAGTCTATTGCTCTTGTGGGGAGCATTGTCAGTCCAATGTCATTTAAACTATATATGGATACACACACACTTATATGTATTATATGTAATTTTAGATAAATAAAAATAATAAGACTCCCTGTGGCTCTTCCAAACATACTTAGTGTTGGTTTTTATTTTTATTATTATTAATTCTTTAAGAAATTTATATACACTTATTTTGATCATATTCATCCCCTTCCCTACCTCACCCAGGTCTACCTACCTACCTAAGACTTTTTTTTAACAATTAAGTCAGTTTGTGTTCTTTATTTACTTTTACTTTTGGGTGTGTAGGCATCCACTGGAGTATAGTCCACCGCCCAGGGGCCACATATCTTTGAAGAGAGCTGACTCTGTCTCCCAGCAAACACTATTGCCAGTAGTTCTCCAGCTAGGGGTGGGAGATCACTCCCATTTCCCTTCTCCATGCTCAGATTTCGTTGGGCTTGAACTTGTACAGGGCCTTGTGCATGTTGTGACAGCCACTGTGGGTTCACATATGCAAATGATCTGTTGTGTCTGGAAAATACTGATTCCTTATAGTCATCCACCCAGACTGGCCCCACACTCCCTAGGCAGCCAGGCATGACCTTGAGCTTCTTCTGTTCCTCTTGTGCCACCAAGCCTGGCTCGGTGGTATAACTAAACAAACAAACAAACAAGAAGGCTAGAGATGACTTAGTAGGTGAGAGTGCTTTTAGGATCTTCATAATTGTGTAACACTCACCATAAATCAAGAATCTTTCAATTTTTGGAATATGGAACTAGAAAGATGACTGACTCGGCAGTCAAGTGCTCTTGCCCAAGTTCAATTCCCAACATCCACATCAGGTGGCTCACAATCCCCTGTGACTCCATCTCCAGGGCATCTAATACCTTCTTCGGGCCTCTGTGAGCACAGACACACAGACACACAGACACACACACACACACACACACACACACACAATATCTTAAAATGCAAAGCAAGGGATGACTAAAACTTTTTAGTGTTATCATTTATAATTGTCCATATCAGCAGGGGTCTGACTGGGTTCAGGAACCTCAAGGGTAGCAATGTCTGAGGATGCTTAAGTCCCTTTCATAAAATGGCATAGAGTCTGCATAGAACCTATGTACACCCTCCAAAATATACTTTCAACCCTCTCTAGATGGATTATGATATATGATATGATATATATGCTAAGTCAGCCAGACCCAGAGTATAGCTCATGGGTAGAGCGATAGCCTAGAATCTCTCAGTGAGGGCCTGGGGGAAAAGTAAGTTAATTAACTGAGGGAAAACTGACATGAACAGCATATTGCTGACTCTCCCTATCCATGAACACAGTATATAATCCATTTGGTCACTCTCTGTTTTGCTTTGTTTATTACATTATTTTGTGTGTGTGTGTGTGTGTGTGTGTGTGTGTGTGTGTGTGTGTGTACATGTGTGCATGCATGTAACAACACACATGTGGATGTCAGAAACAACTTTGGGGGGTTAATTCTCTCTTTCCACTGCATCAGGTCCTCAGGCTTGATTGCAAGCATTTTACTCTCTGGGACACCTCTTCAGCTCTGTCTCTCCATTGTTAAACTCACTTGTGTAGCCAAGCATAGCCTTGGTTCTGGATCCTCCTGCCTCTGTACTCCAAGTACAGAGCTATGAGGCACCATGCCTAGCTGTTTTCCTTAAAAACCATTTTAAAGTCTTTGAAAGTTTCCCCTCCCCGCCCTGTGGCCCCATTATACCTGGTACTCAACTGTACATTCTATGCTAGTAAGTATAGGAAGACTGAGGACATGAAGATCACTTTTCTATTGGTGATTGATCTGAATAAGTTCCCCATATTAATTTAAAAGAACCTTATTTATTTATTTGTTTGTTTGTTTGTTTGTTTGTTTATTTCCTCGGGGCTAAGCACACAGCTCATATTCAGTCAATATTAAATAAATAATAAAGGGGAGGCAAGTTGTGGTGATGATTTAACCCACCCTGGTTTCTGCAGCCTTTGCTTCCTCAGGCCCCCTTCTGGCCCTCTTAAGTGATGTTATTCTCCCGCTTATCCATAGCTCTGGAATGCCCAGCCCACAGTCACTACACAAACTGCCTTCCCTCCTGTCCACCTTCCTGCTTGGATCCAGACAGCCGATGTGAGGGCTCTGGCCACAAAGTCCCTGCCACTTGCAAGGAGGGCTGCATCTGTCAAACTGGCTATGTGCTGAACAATGACAAGTGTGTGCTCAAAACTCACTGTGGCTGCAAAGATGCCCAGGGTGTCTTCGTCCCGGTGAGTGCACACAGAAGCTCTTCCCTGAGCCCCACCTCCAGCCCCAGAGGCAGATTTTCAAATGCATTTTCCCGCCTGTGGTTTATTGACTCAGTAGGGGTGAAACCTGCGGGCTGAAAGGGCAGGTCTGTCAACAGGAGGGGAGGCTGTCTCCCCAGGAGCACTTCACCTCCCTCACTGTATTTCTCTGCAAATGGCTTCTGCAGGAGGGCAAGAACTGGATCTCCAGTAGCTGCACCCAGAACTGTGTCTGCATTGAAGGGACTATTGAGTGCCAGAATTTCCAGTGTCCCTCAGGAGCTCAGTGCCAGGACAATGAAGATGGCAGCAGTAGCTGTGTCAAAATAAGTAAGGGAGCCCTGGAGAAGGTAGAAAGAGTGTGCTCATGACT
Source organism: Cricetiscus sungorus (assembly GCA_030556225.1). Lineage (NCBI taxonomy): Eukaryota > Metazoa > Chordata > Mammalia > Rodentia > Cricetidae > Cricetiscus > Cricetiscus sungorus. The sequence continues at coordinate 13,128,909 of JANBXA010000044.1, forward strand.
AGCCAGGTCAATGGCAAGGCAAGAAGATGCTTAGTCTCCTGGCCTCAGAGGTGGAGGATAGGAAATATCACCATAGAGGGGGATTCTGGGGATGCATGCCTGGGCTGTGCTCCTTTTCAATTTAAATCTCTAAATGATCAGTCTCCCACATTAACTTGGGAGATCCATCTCTTTCTTTCCTAGGGGCTTGGCACATAGCCCACACTCAGTAAATGGTTGCTAAGTGAGTAACAAAAGGATGAAAATGTTCCCAGATCTGTCTGTTATTCAGCCCAGACTGGTTTCTGTAGTTTCTGCTTCCGTGAGCCCCTCTGAACCTCTCCAATAACCCATCTCTCCTCCTCCCTGTAGCTCTGCAATGCCCAGCCCACAGCCTCTACACCAACTGCCTTCCCCCCTGTCCTCCTTCCTGCTCCAACCTGGATGACCACTGCAAGGACACAAGCCCCAAAGTCCCTTCCACTTGCAAAGAAGGCTGCCTCTGCCACCCTGGCTTTGTGCTTGATAAGGACAAGTGTGTACCCAGAACTCACTGTGGCTGCAAAGATACCCAGGGTGCCTTCATCCCAGTGAGTGGGTGTGGAGAGTGGGTTTGGGGTACTTTCCTCCTTCCCTCTGCTTCTCTCCTTGGGATGTTCCTGTCTGTATGGCTGGCTGTGGAGTATAAAGACCTGTATGCTCCTGGCCTGGTATACAGCAGGCAAATGCTCTAAAGATGAGCTTTGCCCCCAGCATTGAACTACAGGATTCTCAGCAACCCTTCTAACCCTGAGCCATGCAGCACAACCTGTCTAATGTGATTCTAGGCAAACAATGTACTGTGTAGCCACACTCATAGACTTTCACTGGGGAATTCTACATGGGCTTTGTTTCTCTGAACCAAAACCTACAGCCCCAAATGCCATTTTTAAAAAATGGGATATCTTCTACTGGTGCTTGCTTGGCTGAGTATATATGGAGCTTGAATATAGGGAGAACATATGTAAAGCCTTCAGGCATGAGGCTAAGCCTGACTCACTAGAGCATCCACTGAGTCTCCACTTACTTCTCATTCCCTGACTTCTGCAGGCAGGCAAGACTTGGATGTCCACAGGCTGTACGCAGATATGTGCCTGCACGAGAGGCGCCATCAGGTGCCGGAACTTCCAATGTCCCTCGGGGACCTACTGCAAGGACAACAATGATGCCAGCAGTAACTGTGTCGAAATCAGTAAGGGAGCGGTGGGCAGGGTGGGCCGAGTGTGTTCAAGGAAGGAGAACGCAGAGGCAGGGCAAGGAGGGTCTTGGTTTGGGCCTCAAAGCTCAGGGATAAGAGCTACCACAGTGAGAAAGGTTCTGGTGACCTTCTCAGGGTTGGCTTCTAAATGGTTACTCCCCACAGTCAGAGAATGTTTGCTGAAAGCGCAGGGAAAGGGGGAGAAAATCCCCAAGCTCTGCTGGTCACTCTGCCCAGCCTGGTTTCTGTGGTCTGCCCGTTTTCTCCACTGACCTCACTCTCCTTCCACTCCCCAGCTCTGCAGTGCCCAGCGCACAGCCACTACACCAGCTGCCTCCCCTCCTGCCTACCTTCATGTGTGGACCCGGAAGGACACTGTGAGGGCACCAGCACCAAAGTCCCCTCCACCTGCAAGGAGGGCTGTGTCTGCCAACCTGGCTACGTGCTAAATAATAACAAGTGTATGCTCAGAATTGAGTGTGGCTGCCAAGACACCCAGGGTGTCTTCATCCCAGTGAGTTGGTATAGAAAGTAGGTTTGAGAGGGCTCAGTGGGTGTGAATTAGTCAGGCTTCTCTATGGAATGAATCTCTCTAGATAGTGAAAGGATTTATTAGAATGGTTTACACTGGAAGTCTTAAGCCTATAAGTCTAATCCAACAGTGGCTGTCTATGCATGGAAGGTCCAAGAATCCAATAGTTTGTTCAATCTGTGAGGCCGGATGTCTCAACTGGCCGTTGGTATATGCCAGAATCCCGAAGAAGGAGGCTCTTTGGTGAAGGAGATTTCCAGTGAGAGCAAGCAGGCAGAGAGAGGGGAGGGAGGGAGGGAGGGAGGGAGGGACAGAGAGAGAAAAAGAGAGAGAGGGAGAGAGAGGAGAGAGCTTTCTTTTTTCATGTCTTTTAGGCTTCCAACAGAAAGTGTAGTCTAGAAGGTGTATCTTCCCACCTCAAAGATCTGGATTAGAAGCAGGTCCTCCCACTTCAAATGATTCAATTAAGAAAACAAATAAATCCCTTGCAAGTGTGCCCATCCATCTGGGTTTTAGTTCACTCCAGATGTAGTCAAGCTGACGACTGAGAGCAGCCACCGTGCTGCAAGGGTGAGGATTGGGCTTGAGTGACCACAGCCCACACACGCTGATGCAGTATTCTCTTAAAGTGCTCCTGCTGGTGGGTGGCACACAGCAGAGTCTTCAGAAAGTGTGAGCTCGCACTTTCCACAGCAGAGAAAGAGGTGTGTGTGTGTGTGGGGGGGGAGATATCACAATACAACGTAGAAGGCAAGAGTCAAAGCTAGTTTGTCCTCTGCCTTCAATGGGTAAGTACTTTCCCAATCAATCACTCCCCCACAAAAACATACACAAACACATAAAAATATTTTTTTTAAAAAAATGGGTTTTGTGGCCACTTTCTAGTTTTCCCTGCTTCTCTCCACCTGGGATGTCCTTCCCTGGTTGGTCAGGGCCTGCCATAGGCTAGACAGGCTCACTACCAAGGAGCCACACCTCTAGGCCCTGACTGGAGGATTCTAGGTACGTGGTCTACTGCTAAGCAACACCCCAGCCCCTCACTGGGGGATTCTAGGCAGCTGCTCTATCTCCAGTACATGCCCACCACCACCTCCCACCCTTGCCCGTCAGTTGAGCCCTACTCTGGTACTCTGTGGCTAACCTACACACCAGGCTGCCATTGGAAGATTCTAGGCCTAGCTTTAGCACTGAGACATTCCCCATCCCTTCAATAAGGATTACAGTCTACAGATGAGCCAGACTCTAGTCCCCCACAGGAGGGTCCTAGGCAAGCACTATACACCTAACTGTACTGCTAGCCCCAGATGTTGTGTTTGCTCTTGGATTTGGGGGGGGTGGGAGTTGTTTTGTTTTGTTTTGTTTTGTTTTGTTTTGTTTTGTTTTTAAGTCAGAATCTCACTAAGTAATCCTGGCTGTCCTTGAACTCACAGGTATCTGCCTGCTTCTATTTCCCAAGCCCTTGGATTAGAGGTGTTTTCCACCACATCCTGACAAGATGTAGTGGTTTTCCTTTTTTCTTTTTCCAAATTTTCTGCCTGTGGTTGATAGACACTCTAGGTTCTGAGTCTGCAGATAGGGAGGGCAGACTGAAGGCCTCGGACAGTCGGTGAGACTGCCGCCCTAAAGCAGCCCCTCCTTCCTCACTTTCTTTTCTCGTGGCTTCTTCAGGCAGGCAAGAGCTGGATCTCCAGAGGCTGTTCCAGGAACTGTAACTGCATGGGAGGCGTCATTCGATGCCAGGAATTCCAGTGTCCCTCAGGGACTTTCTGCCAGGACACCGAGGGTGACACCAGTAACTGTGCCAAAATCAGTAAGGGAGCCACCTTGGGGGAAGGTGGACGGGGTTTGCTCATGACTAAAGGGATCAGAGGCAGGGCAAGAAGGGGCTTAGTTCCCTGGGCCATTGAGGAGGGGTTAGAGTAGAGAGATTCTGGGGCCTCACTGCTCAGCTGGGCCTCTTCTTGGTGTTAGCCTCTCCATGGTTAGTCTCCCATGTTGACTTGCAAAATCCATTTTGTTACTTTGGGGCTTGGCACACATCCCATGCTCAGTTAATGTTTGCTGAATGAATAATACTAGAGGGGTAAAACCCTCAACGCTCAGTTGGCTATTTGACCCCACCTGGTTTCTGTAGCTACTGTTTCTTGAGCCCCTCTAATCTTTTCCACTAACCCAACTCTCCCTTTACCCAATAGGTGAGCAGTGCCCCGCCCACAGCCTCTACACCAACTGCCTACCTTCTTGTGTGGCTTCCTGCTCTGACCCTGAAGGCCACTGTGATGGCAACAGCACCAAAGTCCCCTCCACCTGCAAGGAGGGCTGTGTCTGTCGGTCTGGTTTTGTGCTGCATAAAAATAAGTGTGTGCTCAGAATTCTGTGTGGCTGCAAAAATGCCCAGGGTACTCTCATCCCGGTGAGTGAGTGTGGTGAGTGGGTGTGGTGAGTGAGATGGTCAGGGATGGGAGATGACTTAGCGTGTAAAGCACGTACATCAAAAGAATGTGGACCTGAGATTGAATCTCCACAACCCATGTAAACTGACTGGGTAGCCTGATGGGAGGCAGACAAGAGAATCCCTAGAAACTTGAAAGCTAGCTAGTGTTGTGTGTTCGTGGAGAAGGACCACAGTAAAAAGAAGAGGGCGAGCTGTCTCAGTGCAGAGTGGAAGGAGGTCATCCTCTGACCTCTACAGACAGATGTGCCCTAGCTCCACAAAGCCCACCCACCCACGCAAAGATCGTTTTGAAAAGTGGGGTTGGGGCAGCTTGCTCTTTCCTTCTATTTCTTGCACCTGGAGTGCACCTGTCTGGACACATGGTTGCCCTGGAGTGTGAAGGTCGATCAGGTCTGGGACATGCTAGACAAGTGCTCTGTAGCTGGGCCTGCACAGCCGAATCCCCACTAGAGAGAGACTGTGTGTAGTCAGAAGCCAAATGAACAGCGCTGTGCTCCCAGGCCACCGAAGGCTAGAAGGGCACCACTGAGTTGCTTTGTAAGCACTGTGGTGGGGATTCTAGGCAGGGACTCTACCAATCACCCAGGTCACTCCCCCCACCCCAAATTTTCCATCAGTGTCAGGTTGACTAAATGGATGAGAAATCTGCAGATAGGAAGGGCAAAGATCAGAGAGAGATGAAGCTGTTGCCCTCTAACCAGCCCTTCTGCCCTCATTTCCTTTCTATTCCTGTGGCTTCTGCAGGCAGATACGACCTGGATCCGCAGAGGTTGCACACAGATCTGTACCTGCGTGGGAGGAATCATCCACTGCAGGAATTTTGAGTGCCCTCCAGGGACTTATTGCAAGGACACCGAGGATGGCAACAGTAACTGCACCAAGATCAGTAAGCGAGCCGCAGGAAATCAGCAGGGGGTGTTGATGATTAGGCAGATCAGGAGTGGGCAAGAAGGAACTCACCTGGGCCTCAGAAGTCAGGGTAGGAGGCAACACAGTGAGGAGAGATTCTGGGGACTGGTGCTTCCAGGCTGGGTGCTTTCTCCTCAGTCATGGTGTCTCCAAGGCTAGTACCCCACAATAACTTAGAAGATACATTATTCTTACTTTCTTTCCTAGGAGCTTGGCACACAGGCTGTGGCCAGTAAATGGTGGGGGAAAAAAAACCCAACAACCTATGTTTAAATTCTCTTCAACAGTCCTCTGGCTTCTGTATCCTCTACTTCCTCAAGCCCCCTTTGGGCCTCTCCACTAACCCACTCTCTCTCTACCCTATAGCTCTGCAGTGCCCAGACCACAGCCTATTCACCAACTGCCTTCCCTCCTGTCTACCTTCCTGTCCCAACGTGGATGACCACTGTGAGGATGTCAGCACCGCAGTCCCCTCCACCTGCAAGGAGGGCTGTGTCTGTCAACCAGGCTTCGTGTTTAATGAGAACAAATGTATACCCAGAATTCAGTGTGACTGCAAAGGCACCCAGGATACCTTCATCCCGGTGAGTGGGTGTGAAGAATGGGTTTGGGGTCCCCTTCCTCATTCCCTCTGCTTCTCAGAGTCTGGGATATGCATGTCTGAATGGCTAGCCCTGGAGTGTGAACCCTGATCATGGCCTGGCACTCAGTGGACTAGTACTCTAAATGTGAGTCACCCATGAGGTTCCAGGCAAGGAATGTAACTCTCTACCAGACAGCAGTTACTCATTTGAGGGTTCCAGGATAGCAATCTACTGCTGAGCCTTGCCCTCAACTCCTCACTGGGGGGGGGGGGGGCTCTACATAGACCTTCTACCGATGAACCACATCCACCAGCAGCAAATGCAATTTAAAAAAAGATTTTATAAATTTTGTTGATGTGTATATCTGAGTGTCTGTGTGGATGCATGGCACATGGGTACAAGTGCCTGAAGCGGCTAATAGGGACTATCAGATAATCTGGAACTAGAGTTATAGCTTTGAGGGTCCCGGTGTGTGTACAGGAGTCTAAACTTTGATACTATAAGAGAGCAGCAAGTGCTCTTAAATGTTCAGTCATCTCTCTAGTCCTTGAATGCAATTTTGAAATCCAATATCTTCCACCGTGGAAGGGTGACTCAGTAGATGGGGAACCTGCAGATGGAGTGTGTAGGTAATCCATTCAGGCTGGGAACTTGTCTCTTGAGAACACACTGACAAGTTCTCATTCCCTTTCTCTTCCTGTGGCTTCTGCAGGCAGGCAAGACCTGGACCTCTCTGGGCTGTACCCAGAGCTGTTCCTGCATAGGAGGTGCCATCCAGTGCCAGGATTTCCAGTGTCCCCAAGGGACCTATTGCAAGGACACCGAGGATGGCAACAGTAACTGCACCAAGATCAGTAAGGGAGCCATGAGGGAGGTGGGGAGGGTGGGCTCATGGCTGGAGGGAGCTGTGGGGAGGTGGGGAGGGTGTGCTCATTGCTGGAGGGACCAGAGAAAGGGCAAGAAGGAACTTAGTCCCCACATTCTGAGAATTTAGGGGTTCCACAGTGGGGAAGGATTCTGGAAATCCATGGCTGGACCATATCCTTTCTCAGTGTTACTTTCTCAGATCTTAGTTTTCCACACAGACTTGGGAGATCTTCCTCTTACTACTTGTTTTCCTCCTTCTTTTTAAAGATATGTGTGTGTGTGTGTGTGTGTGTGTGTGTGTGTGTGTGTGTGTGTGTGTGGTGGATCCCCCAGTACTGAAATTACAGGATGGTGTGAGCCACTTAACCTGAATGCTGAGAAGTGAACTCAGATCTTCTACAAGAGCAGGAAGCAATATGACCACTGAGTTAAACACTCTCCAGTCCAAGATCCACTCTTAGTAGTTTCTTTCCTTAGAACTTGGCACATTCCCCATGCTCAGTAAATGTTTGCTAAAGAAATAGCAAAAGGAGGGCTGGAGAGATGGCTTAGTGGTTAAGGGGTACTGACTGCTCTTCCAGAGGTCTTGAGTTCAATTCCCAGCAATCACATGGTGGCTGGCAGCCATCTGTAATGAGGTCTGGTGCCCTCTTCTGGCGTGCAGGCAAACATGCAGACAGAATACTGTATACACAATAAAACAAAACAAAAAGAAAGAGAAAAGAGAGAGAGAAGAAAAAAGCAAAAGGAAAGAAAAGGAAAGAAAATTATCAAGTTCTGTGGGTCATTTGGCATAGCCTGGTTTCCTCTGCTTCCTTCCACCATTCTATTCCTTTCCACTAACTCAGTTCTCTCCATCCGAAAGCTCTGCAGTGTCCAGCCCATAGCCTGTTCACCAACTGCCTTCCTTCCTGCCTGCCTTCCTGCTCGGACCCAGATGGCCTCTGTAGGAACACCAGCCCCCAAGCCCCCCCCACCTGCAAGGAGGGCTGCATCTGTGGCCCTGGCTATGTGCTGCATAAGGGCAAGTGTATGCTCAGAATTCGGTGCGGCTGCAAAGATGCCCAGGGTGTTCTCATCCCGGTGAGTAGGCATCTAAAGTGGGGTTTGTGGGGAGTGGGAAAGTCTCAGTATGAAGCATTTACTCTGCAAGTATAGAACCTGAGTTTGAATCTCTAAACCCATGTAAACCTTATTAGCCTATCTCTAGTCCCAGGGCCTCCTACTAAAATGATGGGGGCAGGGACAGGAGAATTCCCAGAAACTTAAGGGCTAGCTAGTCCTGTGTGAGTAGCAGTGAACAATGAGGGAAGAGAGAATGAGGGAGGGAGACAGAGACAGAGAGACAAACAGAGAGCCATCTCAATAAAAAGTAGACAGTGAGGACCAACACTTGAGGTATCCTCATATACACTCTGGTATCCTCATATATACTCTGGTATCCTCATATACACTCTGGTATCCTCATATACACTCTGGTATCCTCATATACACTCTGGTATCTTCATATACATGCACTCCTATTTACAGGTGTGCCAAAGAAAATACAAGCATGTACATTTGTTCTAAAAACTGAGATAGTGGTGGTCATGTTGGCACATTTCTTTCAGCCTAGCACTCAGTAGGCAGAGGCAGAGGCAGAGGCAGGCAGATCTCTGTGAGTTTGAGACCAACTGGATCTACAAAGTGAGTTTCAGGACAGCCAGGGCTACAGAATGAGACCCTGCCTCAAAACAAAAGCAAAAACAAACTAACTAAAAAACCAGCTAGAACTGGGACCACTTCCTCCTTTTTTCTGTTTTCTCTGCTTGGGATGCCCCTGTCTGGGACCACTTCCTCCTTTCTTCTTTTTTCTCTGTTTGGGATGCTCCTCTCTGGGACCACTTCCTCCTTTCTTCTGTTTTTCTCTGTTTGGGATGCTCCTGTCTGGGACCACTTCCTCCTTTCTTCTCTTTTTCTCTGCTTGGGATGCTCCTGTCTGGGACCACTTCCTCCTTTCTTCTGTTTTTCTCTGCTTAGGATGCTCCTCTCTGGGACCATTTCCTCCTTTCTTCTGTTTTTCTCTGCTTGGGATGCTCCTGTCTGGGACCACTTCCTCCTTTCTTCTGTTTTTCTCTGCTTGGGATGCTCCTGTCTGGGACCACTTCCTCCTTTCTTCTGTTTTTCTCTGCTTGGGATGCTCCTGTCTGAATGGATAAAGGTTAGATAAGGATTCCTGTGCTAAGCCATGCTCTTTCCCCTCCCAGGGGCATCCTAATCAGGATCTATGAGGTTAGGTTATACTACCTAGCCCTCACTTGAAGATTGGACTTGAGCTCTGCCACTCCCCACTCCCCACTGGAGAATCTTATCAGATACTATCATGAGCCAGGCCCCTCGCCTCTCACCCAAGGACTCTAGTCGAGTGTTCTACATCTGATCTCGACCTTCCCACTATCGCTAAGGATTGTAGGCAGAGTTTCTATATCTGAGCCACCAGCACAGGATTCTAGGCTAAAGCGCTCACACTGTACTATGCCACTAAGCTATGCCCACAGCTTAGATGCATTTTCCCTCAAATCGTTTCCTTCCATGTTTAGAATAGATTCAGAATCTGTTTACAAGTCGGGCAAAGGTCAGCCCAGCAGACTGGAGGTGAGGCTCTTTCCTTCTAACAAGTCCCTCTGTCCTCACTTCCTTTCTCTCCCCTTGGCTTCTGCAGGCAGATAAGACCTGGATCAACAGAGGCTGCACCCAGAGCTGTACCTGTGCGGGAGGGGCCATCCTGTGTAGGAAATTTCAGTGTCCCTCAGAGACTTACTGCAAGGACATCGATGATGGCAACAGTAACTGCACCAAGATCAGTAAGAGAGCCGTGGGGAAGACAGGAAGGGTGTGCTCATGGCTGGGGGGATCAGAAGGGGGAGGAGGAGGGTAGTCCTCTGGGACGGGGGTACCACAGTGGGGAAGGATGTGAGAACGCAAGGCTGGGCTGAATCCCAAGGTAGTCTTTACATTGTTAGTCTCCAAATTGACTTGACAGATTCAAATTCTTTTCAAGGATGTTTTAAATACACGGATATTGGTGTGCCTCTGTGTGTGTGTGTGTGTGTGCATCTGAGTTCAGTGCATATGGAAGCCAGAAGGGATGCTGGGTCCTCTTAAAATGGAGTTATAGGAGGTACTGAGCCACCTTACATGGATGCCAAGATCTGAATTCAAGTCCCGTGTAAGAGCAACAAGCAATCTTAAACACTGAGCCATCTCTCCAGCCTCCTAGTCTGGTCTCTGTAGCTTGCTCACTTCAGCCTTCAAGGTCACCTCCAGTAATTCCAATCTCCCCCAACCCCATAGCTCTCCAGTGCCCGGCCCACAGCCACTATACCAACTGCCTTCCCTCCTGTCAACCTTCCTGCTCTGACCCTCATGGCCACTGTGTGGGCTCCAGCACCAAAGCCGCCTCCACCTGCAAAGAGGGCTGCATCTGTCAATCCGGCTATGTGCTGCATAACGACAAGTGTATACTCAGAATTCAGTGCGGCTGCAAAGATGCCCAGGGTGTTTTCATCCCGGTGAGTGGACACCTAAAGATAAAGTGGGGTTGGTAGGGGATGGGAAAGGCTCAGTGTGAAACATTTGCTGAAGAGCAGAGGGCCTGAGTTTGAATCTATTTAATCAGTGTAAGCCTTACTGGTGTGTCCATAATCCCAGGGCTCCCTCTATCCCATGTACCACTTATCACTGAAGAATCCAGACATAGGTTCTACATTTGAACTGTGCTCCCAAACTCCCAGTTGAGAACTCTAGGGCTGAGTTATGCCCTTAGCCACTCACTGGAGGATTCTAGGAATACACTATACTGCTGAGCTATGTCCATAGCCTTCAATGCAATTTCTCCCCATATATCTTCCATCCATAGTTGGCTAAATGAATATTCACAGACCCTAAAGACAGGGAAGGCAAAGATAAGTCCCTCAGACAGGAAGCAAAGCTGTCTTTCTCTAACAAGCCCTATGCTCCACTTTTCTCCCTTGACCCCTGCAGGCAGATAAGACCTGGATCAACAGAGGCTGCACTCAGAGCTGTACCTGCATGGGAGGGGTCATCCAGTGCCAGAATTTCCACTGTCCCTCAGGGACTTACTGCAAGGACACTGAGGATGGCAACAGTAACTGCGCCAAAATCAGTAAGCGAGCTGTGGGGGAGGTGGGGAGGGTGGGCTCATGGCTGGAGGGACCAGAGGCAGGGCAAGAAGCAGCTTAGTCCCCTGTGCCTATGACATCTGGGACAAGAGATACTACAATGGGAATGGACTGTGGGGACCCGTGACTGGTCTGGGCCCCTTCTCTCAGTGGTCGTCTCCCCATTAACTTGGAAGATGTATTCTCTTTAAAGAGTGTTTTTAATTCCATGTATAATGCTGTGTCTGTATGTGGGATATGCATCCGAGTCAGCTCATGCAGGGGCCACAGAGGACACTACATGGAGCCTGAGTTACATGAGACTTTTGAGCAGGACAAACTTAACTTGGATACATGACAAGAGCAGCAAGTAGTCTTGACTCATCTCTCTAGTCCCAAGAGATCCAGTCTTACTTTTTTCCTTAGGGCTTGGCACAAAGTTCGTACTCAGTAAATGCTGGCTGAATGGATAACAGAAGGTGGGGGGAGCACCTCACTGTTTTGAGCATTCTGCCTGGTCTGGTTTCTGTAGTCTGCTTTGATCCTGTGTTCCTCTCGATTAACCACACTCTCTTCCCCGTAGCTCTGCAGTGTCCTGCCCACAGCCGTTACACCAACTGCCTTCCCTCCTGTCAACCTTCCTGCTCGGACCCAGAAGGCAACTGTGGGGACTCCAGCACCAAAGTCCCCTCCACCTGCAAAGAGGGCTGCATCTGTCAATCCGGCTATGTGCTGCATAACGACAAGTGTATACTCAGAATTCAGTGTGGCTGCAAAGATGCCCAGGGTGTTTTCATCCCGGTGAGTGGACACCTAAAGATAAAGTGGGGTTGGTAGGGGATGGGAAAGGCTCAGTGTGAAACATTTGCTGAAGAGCAGAGGGCCTGAGTTTGAATCTATTTAATCAGTGTAAGCCTTACTGGTGTGTCCATAATCCCAGGGCTCCCTCTATCCCATGTACCACTTATCACTGAAGAATCCAGACATAGGTTCTACATTTGAACTGTGCTCCCAAACTGCCAGTTGAGAACTCTAGGGCTGAGTTATGCCCTTAGCCACTCACTGGAGGATTCTAGGAATACACTATACTGCTGAGCTATGTCCATAGCCTTCAATGCAATTTCTCCCCATATATCTTCCATCCATAGTTGGCTAAATGAATATTCACAGACCCTAAAGACAGGGAAGGCAAAGATAAGTCCCTCAGACAGGAAGTAAAGCTGTCTTTCTCTAACAAGCCCTATGCTCCACTTTTCTCCCTTGACCCCTGCAGGCAGATAAGACCTGGATCAACAGAGGCTGCACTCAGAGCTGTACCTGCATGGGAGGGGTCATCCAGTGCCAGAATTTTCACTGTCCCTCAGGGACTTACTGCAAGGACACTGAGGATGGCAACAGTAACTGCGCCAAAATCAGTAAGCGAGCTGTGGGGGAGGTGGGGAGGGTGGGCTCATGGCTGGAGGGACCAGAGGCAGGGCAAGAAGCAGCTTAGTCCCCTGTGCCTATGACATCTGGGACAAGAGATACTACAATGGGAATGGACTGTGGGGACCCGTGACTGGTCTGGGCCCCTTCTCTCAGTGGTCGTCTCCCCATTAACTTGGAAGATGTATTCTCTTTAAAGAGTGTTTTTAATTCCATGTATAATGCTGTGTCTGTATGTGGGATATGCATCCGAGTCAGCTCATGCAGGGGCCACAGAGGACACTACATGGAGCCTGAGTTACATGAGACTTTTGAGCAGGACAAACTTAACTTGGATACATGACAAGAGCAGCAAGTAGTCTTGACTCATCTCTCTAGTCCCAAGAGATCCAGTCTTACTTTTTTTCCTTAGGGCTTGGCACAAAGTTCGTACTCAGTAAATGCTGGCTGAATGGATAACAGAAGGTGGGGGGAGCACCTCACTGTCTTGAGCATTCTGCCTGGTCTGGTTTCTGTAGTCTGCTTTGATCCTGTGTTCCTCTAGATTAACCACACTCTCTTCCCCGTAGCTCTGCAGTGTCCTGCCCACAGCCGTTACACCAACTGCCTTCCCTCCTGTCCACCTTCCTGCTCGGACCCAGAAGGCAACTGTATGGGCTCCAGTGCCAAAGTCCCCTCCACCTGCAAGGAGGGCTGTGTCTGTCTACCTGGCTATGTGCTGCATAATGACAAGTGTGTGCTCAGAATTCAGTGTGGCTGCAAAGATGCTCAGGGTGCTCTCATTCCAGTGAGTGGGCATCTAAAGTGGTATTGGTGGTGGCTGGAGAGAGAGAGACAGAGAGAGAGAGACAGAGATAGAGACAGAGACAGAAAGAGACAGACAGAGAGAGAGAGAGAGAGAGAGAGAGAGAGAGAGAGAGAGAGAGAGAGAGAGAGAGAGCTCAGTGGTAAATGTTTGCATGCCCTGGTGTGAGGGCATGAGTTTTAATGTGTACAGCCAATGTAAACCTTGGTGGTGTGACTATAATCCAAGGGATCCTATTAGGAGATGGAAGGTTGTGATAGGATAATCCCTAGAAATGTGAGAGCTAGCTAGTGTTGTGTGGGCAGGGATGGAGGACCACAGCAAAGAGAAGGGAGAAACAGAGATGAGGGAGGGGAAAGAGAGGAATAGGGAGACAGAAAGAAAGAGAGTCAATGAAAGGTGGAAAGGTGGAAGATGGGGACCAACATTGTCTTCTGACTTTCACACCTACATCTATGCTCCCCACCCCTCCCAAAAGCTTTTTTTTTTTTAAGACATGATTGGGGACCACTTTCTTTTTTCCTTTGCTTTCCTATTCCTGTTTGTGTGGCTGGTCCTGTAACGTGAAGGTTGAGGATGTTCCGGAACAAGCTAAGCCAATGGTCAAGTGCTGAGACAGGCCTCCAGCCCCTCTCTCGAGTTGTAGTCGGGGCTCTAACACTGCGATAAACCCTCTGGCACTCACTGAGGAGTCTGTGCCTAAATGCTACTCCTGAGCCACCCTCCCACTACCTCCTCTGGACTCTTGGCAGCTGTTATCCGAACTAGTGTAGCCTTTATCTTCCTATCAGTGATTCCAAGGCAATTGTTCCACTGCTAAACCAAACCCTTGGCAAGTTCTCTACAACTGTGCCATACTCCCAGCCTCTCACTGGAAGATACTAGGCAATTTTGCAAAGCTGGATCATGATCCTAGATTCTCGTAGAGAATTGTAGGCAAATGGTCTACCTGTAAGCTACAACCTCTGAACCCCCTCCCAACCTCCTGCCTCTCCTCACTGAGGATTCTAGGCATAGGTTCTGCATCTGAGCTGTGCTTCCAAGCACCAAGGGAAAGTTATCTGTCCTAGTTCTACCAGTGAGCCACACCCCAGCCCCTTACTGAAAGAGTCCACTATACCACTGAACTATGTCCACAATCCCAGCAACATCCTTTGTCACTCCAGATTGTGTTACTCAGTGATGTGGAACCTGATGATAGGGAGGGCAAAGGTCAGCCCAGCAGACTGGAGGTGAGGCTCTTTCCTTCTAACAAGTCCCTCTGTCCTCACTTCCTTTCTCTCCCCTTGGCTTCTGCAGGCAGATAAGACCTGGATCAACAGAGGCTGCACCCAGAACTGTACCTGTGCGGGAGGGGCCATCCTGTGTAGGAAATTTCAGTGTCCCTCAGGGACTTACTGCAAGGACATCAAGGATGGCAACAGTAACTGCACCAAGATCAGTAAGAGAGCCATGGGGAAGGTATAGAATGTATGCATTTGGCTGGAGAGCCCAGAGGCAGGGCAAGATGAAGCTCAGAGACCAGAGATAGGAAGCACCATGGTGAGGAGGGCTTTTGGGGACCTTTGGCTCATTTGAGTCTCTTTTCATAGTTAGTGTCTCAATGGTTGGTCCCCCACATTAACTTGGGGTAGTCATTCATCACTGCCTTTTTACTTTTAATTGCACATATTAATATATGTCTATGGCTCTGTCTGTCACATGAGTGCACTGCGCATGGCAGCCAGAAGGGTGAATTGTGTCTCATGGGGCTGAAGTTACAGGAGACTGTGAGCAGTACTATCTGGTCCAGCCGAACCCAGCTCAGCTCCTTTGCAAGAACAGCAAGTGCTCATAAGTGCTGGGCCTTCTATCTCTCCAGCCCCAAGTAATCCATTCCTTCTTTCCTCGAGGTTTGGCACAGAGTTCACAATTACTAATTGTTTAGCAAATGAATAACAAAAGGAAAAAAATCGCTTCACTTTTGGGACGTCTAGTATAGTTTCTGTAGCTTCTGCTTGCTCTGGCCACTTATGTTCCTAACCCTGCTCTCTCTCTTCCACAGCTCTGCAATGTCCAGCCAACAGCCACTTCACCAACTGCCTTCCCTCCTGTCAGCCATCCTGCTCTAATATGAATGGCCACTGTGGGGACTCCAGCACCAAAGCTGCCTCCACCTGCAAGGAAGGCTGCATCTGTCAATCCGGCTATGTGCTGCGTAACGACAAGTGTATACTCAGAAATCAGTGTGGCTGCAAAGATGCCCAGGGTGCCCTCATCCCAGTGAGTGGACACCTAAAGTGGTATTGGTCAGGCCTGGAGAGAGAACTCAGTGGGTAAACTCCCCTCCACCTAGTAGTGTGAGGACCTGAGTTTGAATATGTATAACCAACGTAAGCCTTGGTGGTGTGTGTCTATAATCCCAGGGTTCTTCCTAAGAGATGGGAAGCAGGAACAGGATGATCCCTAGAAATTTGTGAGCTGGCTATTATGTGAGTAGCAATGAACAGCAGCAACAGCATTGGGGGTGGAAATTGAGACCAGCATGTGAGATCGTCTTCTGTCCTCCACACATACCATGTGTCCATACACAGCCACACAGATATACTCTCACAACCATTTTTTAAGGAAGAATGGGGATGTGGGTCATTTTCTCCTTTCTTCTGCTTCTCTCCACCTGGGATGTGCCTAACTATGCTGCTGAAAGTCAGACTTTCCTGGAGAAAGTAAGGCAAGTTCTTTACTGCTGAGCCACACTTCCTAAGACTCTCTCTAGGAGATTTTAGTCAGAGGCTCTACAGCTGAGCAATGCTCCCAGCTACTCTTAAAGGATTCTAGGTAAAGGTTCTGCATTTGAGCTACAGCCTCAGATTCCCATTGAAGGACTCTAGACCTTAGATCTACCAATGAACCACTACTAGCCCCTCGCTGGAGGATTCTAGACAGAGGTTCTGCTTCTGAGTTATACTCCCAGGTGCCAAATAGAAGATTCTAGACCTCTGCTCTACAAGTGAGCAACAGACTAACCCCTTACTGGACTGAAATATTCTCATAGCCCAGGCTGTGTTTTCCCCCAAGAAAACTCTCTATTAGTGTTTGTTTTAATCAGTTGGGATAGAACATGCTGACAGCACATACCAAGCTCTTCATAGGAGGCAAGTACCACCCAGGACCAGCACTTTTGTTGTCACTTGCTTTTCTCTTCCTGTGGCTTTTGCAGGAAGGCAAGACCTGGATCACCAGAAAGTGTACTCAGAGCTGTAACTGCATGGAAGGGGTCATCCAGTGCAGGACTTTCCAGTGTCCCTCAGGGACTGCCTGCAAGAATAGTGATGACGACAACAGTAGCTGCGTCAAAATCAGTAAGGGAGCCACAAGGGAAGGTAAAAAGGGTGGCTCATGCCTGGAGAGACCAGAGGCAGGGCAAGAAGGAGCTCAGTCTCGTGGGCATAAGAAGTCAGGGATAAGGTGATGTCATGGTGGAGAGGCATTCTGAGGGACCATGCTGGACTTGTCACACTAGTCTCTCAGTGGTTAGTTTTAGTTTTCCACATTTAACTTAAAGATACATTGTATTTAAGTTAAATTACTTGTATATATCCCATGTGCATGCCGGTAGATGCTGTCAGGGGTCAGAAGAGGCTCTTAGGTGCCCCAGAGCTGGAGTTTACAGGTGTTTTGGGGTTCTGGGAACCAAACTCAGGTCCTCTGCAAGTCCAGCAAGTGCTCTTAGCCACTGAGCCATCTCTCCAGCCCTGTATCCCCCTTCTTTATTTTCTGTCCCTGACACAGTTTGTGATCAGGAAATATTTGTTGAATCAATAGCAAAAGGGAAAACAGACAGACAGACAAACTGTTGGTCTTTCAGCCCAGCATGATTCTGTAGCTTCTGCTTCCTTGGGCCCTTCTGGTCCCCTCTACTAATTGTAATCTCCCTCTGTCCTATAGCTATGCAGTGCCCAGCCCACAGCTACTATACCAACTGCCTTCCCTCCTGCCCACCCTCGTGCTTAGACCCAGAGGGCCTCTGTGGCAGCACTAGTCCTAAAGCCCCCTCCACCTGCAAGGAGGGCTGTGTCTGTCGACCCGGCTATGTGCTGCATAATGACAAGTGTATGCTCAGAATTCAGTGTAGCTGCAAAGATGCCCAGGGTGCTCTCATCCCGGTGAGTATGTATGGAAGATGGGCTTGGTGAGGCTAGAGGGATGGCTAACTGGGTATAATATTTGCTCAGGGAGAATGAGGACCTGTCTTCTAATCCCCACAACCCATGTAAACTAGGGTGTAGCATATGTCTCCAACCCCAGGGCTCCAAGAGAGGGAGACAGAAGAGTCACTGAAACTTGTAGCTAGTCTTGTATGGGTAGAGGTGTACTACACCAACGAGGAAGACAGATAGACAGACAGACAGACAGACAGACAGACAGACTGACTGACGGACTTTGTCTCGGTACAGGGTGGAATGTGAGGACCTACACCTGAGATTGTGTTCTGCCCTCAGAACACGTGTATTCACATACACACATGAATCACATATGGACATAGGGCTTTAAAAAAAAAAAAGTGGGATTGAGGGCCCTTCTCCTTTCTGCTTTCCCCTACCTGTTTGGCTGGCCTTGTAGTGAGAAGATTGGTCAGGACTTGGTACAAACTAGGGAATTGATCTACCACTGAGCCACACCCCAAGGCCTTCGCTGGGAATTCTAGACATGCCTTCTACGGCTTCTCCATGCTCTCATTACTCCACTGGAAAATTCTAGGTAGACACTATACTGTTAGGCTATGGGCACAGCCCCAGCTGTAATTAAAAATATATATTGAATCTACAATGTTAAGCCAATGGATATAGAACTTTGAGATAGGATATGCAGTTTGGAATCTTCAGGCCAGAAGTGAGTCTGTCTCTTTAGAACTGGTCCGTGGTCCTCTGGTGTCTTCTCTTCCCATGACATCTGCAGGCAGACAAGACCTGGATCACCAGAGACTGTACACAGAGCTGTACCTGTGTGGGAGGGATCATCCACTGCAAGAATATCCAGTGTCCCTCGGGGACTTACTGCAAGAACAGAGATGATGGCAGCAGTAACTGCACCAAGATCAGTAAGGAGCCGTGAGAGAGCAGGGAGGGTGTGCTCATGGCTGGGGATTCCAAGGAGGGCAAGAAGGACCTTAATCCCTGGGTTTAGAGGTAGGGATGGGAAGTGCCACACTGGGGAGGGATTCTGGATGCCCGTGGCTAGCCTGAACATCTTCTCAGTGTTACTTGCTCTGTGTTTAGTCTCTTACATTGACTTGGGAGATCCATCTTCTTTCTTATTTCCTCATGGCTTGGCAACAGCTTAAAAACATTTGTCAAATGAATAACAAAAGGAAGAAAAGAGCCCAAACCCACCTGTAATTCAGCCTACCACAATTTCCCTAACCACTGTTTCCGTGGGCTCCCTCTGCTCGTTTTCACTAACACCACTCTCCCTCCATACTACAGGTCTGCAATGCCCAACCCACAGCCACTTCACGGATTGCCTTCCCTCCTGCCTACCTTCTTGCTCCAACCACTGTGATATCACCAGCCCCAAAGTCCCCTCCAGCTGCAAGGAGGGGTGTCTCTGTGACCATGACTTTGTGCTCAATGAGGACAAGTGTGTGCCTAGAACTCAGTGTGGCTGCAAAGATGCCCGGGGTGCCTTCATTCGGGTGAGTGGGCGTGGAGACTGGGACTGAGGCCCACTTTCTCCTTTTATCAGCATCTCTCAGCCTGGGATAGTGCATTCTCAAAGACTGACCTTGGAATGAGAAGACCACTCAGGGCCTGACACACAGTAGGCCAGTGCTCTGGGAGAGCCATGCAGCAGCTCCCATTAAAGGATTCCGTACATGCTCCCTGTCACTTAATCTAACCCCGGCCCTAGATGAGAGTATTTGGGATTAGTGGAGAGGATCAGAGTGGAAATCTGTCCACTCTGCATTGTCTGCCCACAACAACACACCTACTGCCCGCACCTTAGAGGAGGGAACTGGATAAGGAGAGCATGGGTAAAGCCTTCAGGCATGAGGCTAAGCCTGACTCACTAGAGCATCCACTCAGTCTCCACTTACTTCTCATTCCCTGACTTCTGCAGGCAGGCAAGACTTGGACCTCCAGAGGCTGTACCCAGACATGTACCTGCATGGAAGGTAATATCCAGTGTCAGAATTTCCAGTGTCCCTCGGGGACTTACTGCAAGAACATCAGTGATGACAGTAGTAATTGCACCAAAATCAGTAAGGAGGCTATCCACAGGGGCTGGGGGTGTGGTAGTTACTATTGCTAGACGAGATTGGAGGCAGGGCAAGTAGGAGCTTGGTGCTCTGCCCTAAGAGGTTGGGATTCAGGGGTCCCACTGCTGGGCTGGGTCCCTTCCCAGTGCTTCCACATTGGCTGAGAGATTGAATCTTCTTACTTCTTTCCCCAGTTCGAGACACAGCAGCGTGCTCCATAAATGTTTGATGAATGAATGACAAAATGGGGCAGGGAGGCTCTGCTGTCAAGTCTGTACAGCTTGATTTTTTTAACCACATCTGCTTTGTTGGACCCCTCTCTGTTCCTCTCCACTAACCTCTCTCCCTCTGCCCCATAGCTCTGCAGTGTCCAGCCCACACCCTCTACAAAAGCTGCCTTCCCTCCTGTCTACCTTCCTGCTCGGACCCCGAGGCCCTCTGCAAAGACACCAAACCTAAAGTCCCCTCCACCTGCAAGGAGGGCTGTGTCTGCCAACCTGGCTACGTGCTAAATAACAACAAGTGTATTCTTAAAGTTCAGTGTGACTGCAAAGATTCCCAGGGTGTGCTTATCCCGGTGAGTGGGCACCTGCCACTCTTACCCCGGTGAGTGGGCGCTGCCACTCTTACCCCGGTGAGTGGGCACCTGCCACCTGCTGTGTGACTGGCGAAAGTTGCAGGGATGAATCAGTGGGTAAAATATTTGTGATGCAAGTTAAGTTTGAATCCACACAACCCTTACAAATGGGGTCTTTAATGCCAGGGTTCCCTCCCCTTAGGAGTGCTGAGTACCCAGAAACTTGTGAGCTAGCTATGCTTATGACAGTACTGAACATCAATGAGGAGGGGAGAGGGAGGGAGAGGAGATGGGGTGGCAGGAGAGAGACAGAGATAGTGATACAGAGACACCCTGTCTCAATACACAGTGGGAGATGAGGATCAACACTAAAGATTGTCTTCTGATGTAGACACTTAAGTGTCTGTGCTCACATACAAAGATATGAATACACACACACACACACACACACACACACACACACACACACACACACACACACACACACGACACACCATTCACTGGGCAGGAGAATGGTTTGAAAACAACATAGGATTGAGAGGGTCACTTTCTCATTGCCTCTTTAAATCTTACCTGGAATGCTCCTGTGTGTATGCCTGAGGCACGAAGGTTGATCGTGTCTTAGCACAGACTAGGCAAGTGCTCTAGGGAGCCAGGCAAGTAGACCTAAATCACATGAACCCCCAGACCACTGGAGGGTCTGATCAGGTGCTCTACAACTAAACTATAGCTCCAGGTCCCCGTTGCAGGATTCTGGGACAGAGTGCTAGCACTGGGCCACTCCCACACCCTCAGAGGAGAACTCTAGGCAGGCACTATTGCTGATCTAAGTACACAGCAATAGCAGCATTTTTCCCCAACATTTTTTACACCAGGTTGGTAATCTTAATAGCTGTGAATAGATACCTCTATTCAAACCTAAGTCCCTGAAGCAGGGAGTGGCACTGTCTCTCTCTAACCAATCCCTCTGTCCTCACATTCTTTCTCTTCCTGTGGCTTCTGCAGGCAGGCAAGACCTGGATCACTACGGGCTGTGCCCAGAGCTGTACCTGCATGGAAGGGACTGTTCAGTGCCAGAATTTTCACTGTCCCTCAGGGACTTATTGCAAGAAAAATAATGATGACAGCAGTAATTGTGCTAAAATAAGTAAGAGAGCCACAGGGAAGGTGGGGAGGGTGTGTACGCATGAAAGAAGGAGCTTGGGCTTTTTCCCTAAGAGGTCAAGATACTAGGTATCACAGTAGAGAGGTTTCTGGCAACCCATAGCCCTACTGAGACCTTTCTTGGCGTTAGCCTCTCCATAGTCTCTGACACTGACTGGGGAGATCCATTCTAACCTCCTTCTCTCAAGGTTTGGCACATAGGCCATGCCCAGAAGTGTTTCTGAATGAATAACAAAAAGGAAAAAAAAAACCCAAGGTCTCTTGGGTCATTCTGCCCAGCTTGGTTTCTGTAATCTCTGCTTCCTCGGGCACCCTCTAGGCCTATCCACTAACTCCACTCTATTTTTACCCCATAGCTCTGCAGTGCCCAGCCCATAGCCTGTTCACCAACTGCCTTCCCTCCTGTCCACCTTCCTGCTTGGACCCAGAAGGGCTCTGTAAGGGAACCAGTCCCAAAGTCCCCTCCACCTGCAAGGAGGGCTGCATCTGTCAACCTGGCTATGTGCTGCATAATGACACGTGTATGCTCAAAATTCAGTGTGGCTGCAAAGATGCCCAGGGTGCTCTCATCCCGGTGAGTGGATGTGGGTGGTAGGATTGGTGGGGTCTATGGAGATAGCTTCATTATAAAGTGTCCATCCCACAAGTATTTGGACCTGGGTTTGAATCCCCACAACCCATGTGAGATGGACATAGTAGCTTATATCTATAGCCCTGGTGCTTCTACTGGGAGACAGGAAAGGGAGACAGCAGAATCCTCAGAAACTTGAGAGCTAGCTAGTCTTGTGTATGCAGTGATGACCAACAACAAAGAAGACAGAGGAAGAGACTGACCCAGAGAGAGACTGAATTTTCAATACAAGCTATAGCATAAGTACTAACACACACGCACATGTGGGCACACATACACACACACACACACACACACACACACACACACACACACACACACACACACACAGATGTATGAGCACACACATGCACGCACAGAAGGGGGAGAGAGAGAGAGAGAGAGAGAGAGAGAGAGAGAGAGAGAGAGAGAGAGAGAGAGAGAGAGAGAGAGGTGGCTTTAGTCTCAGTATTTGGAAAGCAGAGTCAGGTATATCCCTACAAATTCAAGACCTGCCTGAGCCACATAGCAAGTTCCAGACCAGCCAGGACTACATAGAAGAGAACCTGTCACAGACAGACAAACCAACAAATGAGACCAAACCTCACATAGGATTGGGAGCCACTAGCTCATTTCTTCTGCTTCCCTGCCCTGAGATGCTCCAGTCTGTGTGGCTGGTGCTGGAATGGGAAGGTTGTTCAGGTTCAGGCACTGGGCAGGCAGGTGTTCTACCACTGAACACTCCCCAGCCCTTCTCTGGGGGATCCAGGCAAGTATTTTACTTCAAAGCCACACAACCACCCACCACTGAGGATTCTAGTCAGGTACTCTGCAACTGAGCTCTGTTCCCCAGGTCTCTACTATAGGATTCAGGGCCAGCATTCTACCACTGACCCACTCCACCAGTGCCCTGACCTAGGATACCCAGCAGAAGTTCTGCTGACCACCCACGCCTCCCCCACCTCCTCACTGGGAGATTCTAGGCAGGTTCTGTTCTGCCGAGTTATGCATATAGTGACGGAAATATTTCTCCAATATTTTCTGCCTACTGCGGGTTGACTCAGTAGATGTGCAGTAACAGTAGTGAGGGCAAGCCTAAGTCCCTCAGACTGAGTCTGTCTCTAGCCAAACTCTCCTTCCTATCATCTCTTTCTATGCCTTCTGCAGGAAGGCAAGACCTGGGTCTCCAGAGGCTGCACCCAGAGCTGTACCTGTACAGGCGGGAACATCCAGTGCCAGAGTTTCCATTGTCCTTCAGGGACTTACTGCAAGAACAGCAATGATGGCAGCAGTAACTGCGTTAAAATCCGTAAGGGGGCCATGGGGAAATGGAGAGGTTGTGCTGATGGCTGGAGGGACCAGAGGCAGGGCAAGAAAGAGCTTATTCCCTTGCATTTTAGAGGTTGGAGATAGACGATACCACAGTAGAGAGAGATTTTGTGGAGCCATGGCTGAGCTGAGCCCCTTCTCAATGTTTAGTCTCCCACATTGACTTGGGGGATCCATTTTTCTTATTTTCCCTCTCATGGATTGGCAAACGGGGCACACTCAGTGAATGCTTATTGAATGAATAGTAAGCAGGTGGGGTGGAGAAGGATCATACTGTCACGTCTGACCTCTGCACAGAAGCCTCTGCTTGTTGGGTCTCCTCCGCTAACTCTGTTCCCTCCACTCTATAGCTCTACAGTGTCCATCCAACAGCCAGTTCACCGACTGCCTTCCCCCATGCCCACCCTCTTGTTTGGATCCAGAGGGCCACTGTGAAGGCGCTAGCCCCAAAGGCCCCTCCACCTGCAAGGAAGGCTGCCTCTGCCACCCTGGATTTGTGCTCAATAAGGACAAGTGTTTGCCCAAAATTCAGTGTGGCTGCAAAGGTGCCCAGGGTACTCTCATCCCGGTGAGTGGGAGTGGGAAGTGGGAATTTCTTCTCCTTCACCTTCTTCACTCCTCCTCCTCATTCTCCTCCTCCTTTTCCACCTCCTTCTCCTCCTCCTTTTCTCCTCCTCTTCTTTGTTCTGCCTCTCTTAGTCTGGAATGCTCTATATTGGTGGCCTGGTAATGTGGAGAGAAGTGTGTCCTGGCATAGACTAGCCAAGTGATTTTCCCCTGAGAACCTACTTAGTCCCTTGTGGTAGGAGGATTCTAGGTAGTTGTTCTACCACTGAGTCACGCCCCAGCGCTTCACTGGGTAATTCTAGACAGATGCTCTTTGTTGAAATAGTCACCAGTGCCTCACTGTCAGATTTTAAGCAAGTGCTCCATTGCTGAGCTAAACCCCATCCATAGATGTGATATCTTTTCAAATATTTTCCATGTACTAATGGTTGGCTCATAGATATGGACCCATAGAATGGGAGGGGAATTGAAAGTCCTGCAGACAGGGGTAAGGCTGTCTTCCTTTAACCAGCCCCTCTATCCCCTATGCCCTCCTCTTCCTGTGGCTTCTGCAGGCAGGCAAGACCTGGACTCCTAAAGGCTGTACCCAGAGCTGTACCTGCATGGGAGGGGCTGTTGAGTGCCGGAATTTCCAGTGTCCTTCGGGGACTTATTGCAAGGACAGCAATGATGGCAACAGTAGCTGTGCAAGAATCCGTAAGAGAGCCATGGGGGAGGGTGGGGAGTCTGCTCGTCACTGGAGGAGGCTGAGGCAGAGCAAGAAGTCCCCACTTAAGAGGTCATGGATAGGAGGTTCCAAATAAGAAGGGATTCTAGGGACATTGGTGGGGCTGAGTCCCTTCTCAGCATTAGTCTTCCACACTGAGTTAGAAGAAACTATTCTTTCCGTCTGTCCTCTATGTTGGACACATACCCATACTCAGTGAATATTTACTAAATGAACACTAGGAGGAAAGGAAAAGGCTCCAAACTCTGTTGGTCATTCTGCCTAGTTTGGTATTTACAGCCTCTGCTTCCTTGTGGCCTCTCCACTAACCCTGTGTTTCTACCCCAAAGCTCTACAATGCCCGGACCACAGCCACTATACCAACTGCCTTCCCTCCTGTCAACCTTCCTGCTCTGACCCTGATGGCCACTGTGAGGGCACCAGGCCTACAGTCCCTACTACCTGCAAGGAAGGCTGCTCCTGTCAACCTGGCTATGTGCTGGCAAATGGCACGTGTGTGCTCAAAATTGAGTGTGGCTGCAAAGGTGACCGAGGCATTTTAATTCCGGTGAGTGAGCGGGGAAATCAGAATGCTAGAGGGACATAGCTGGTAGACTCAATTGACTCGCAATCTGTAGACAGTAAGGTAAGTACCCCAGACAGGAAGTGAGGTAGTCTTCTGAGAACTAGGGCCAGAGAGATGGCTCTGGGGTTAAGAGCACACACCACTCTATCAAGAGGATTGGAGTTTGGATCCCAGCAACTCACAGATGCCTGTAACTCCAGCTTCAAGGGATTGATGTGTCTTCTGGCCTCCATGATCAATCATATGCATATATTCACATGGACACACACACACAAATATAAATAAATATAATAGAAACTACCACACTGAGTTAGAAGAAACTTACTTTACTTCCTTCCATTTCTTGTGGCTTCTGCAGGCAGGCAAGACCTGGATTGTTACAGGCTGCACCCAGAGCTGTACCTGTGTGGGAGGGGCCATCCAGTGCCGGAATTTCCAGTGTCCCCAAGGGACTTACTGCAAGGGCAGCAATGATGGCAGCAGTAACTGTGCTGAAATACGTAAGGGAGCCGTGGGGAAGGTGGGGAGGGTGGGCTCCGATTGGAGGGACCAGAGGCAAGGCAACAAAGCTCCTTCCTCTGAGGCTAGAGCTAGATGTCAGTGCAAAAATTACTCGGGAGGCAGATGCAGGCGGATCTCTGTGAGTTCAAGACCAGCCTGGTCTACAAGAGCTAGTTCCAGGACAGCCTCCAAAGCCATAGAGAAACCCTGTCTCGAAAAACCAAAAAAAAAAAAAAAAAAAAAAAAAAAAGACAGCAGTGAGGGTAGATTCTGGGGACTGCAGCTGAGTCCCCTCTCAGTGCCAGTCTCTCAGTGGCTGATCTCCCACACTGACTCAGGAGTGATTGTTCCTACTCTCTTCTCTCAGGACTTCACAAGAGCCTTGATCAGTAAGTGTTTTTAGAATGGATACTAAAGGCATGGAGGGGAGCGCAAGTCGTCTTAGTCACTATGCCTAGCCTGGCTGCTGTAGCCTATGCTCCTTGGGCCCTGTCCTCTTCTCCTCTAACCCTACTCTTTGTGTGCCCCGTAGCTCTGCAATGCCCAGATCACAGCCACTTCTCCGGCTGCCTTCCCTCCTGCCCGCCTTCCTGTTTCAACCTGGATGGCCACTGTGAGCACACCAGTCCCAAAGTCCCCTCCACCTGCAAGGAGGGCTGCCTCTGTCAACCTGGCTATTTGTTGAACAATGGCAAGTGTGTGCTCCAAATTCAGTGTGACTGCAAAGATGCCCAGGGTGGCCTCATTCCGGTGAGTGGGCGTGGGAAGTGGGATTGGGGCAGCTGGGAAGATGGCTGTGAATGAAGTGCTTGCTATGCAAGTGTGGGGATCTGAATTGAAATCCCACATAACTATGTTAAGCTGTGCGTAGACTCCCCCAAAAAACCTGCAAGCTAGCCAGCTAGGAATTTATTGTGAAAAATGATAGCAACAATGAAACAAGGGATTTGAGATGCCTTGTCTCAGTATAAAGTGGAGAAAGTGAGATTCAACCCCTGAGACTATTCTTTGACTCTCTCTCCTGTGCACATGTACACACACACACACACACACACACACACACACACACACACACACATATGCACACATGCACACACACATACTGTACTTACATATACATACTAAAAGATTAATTTTTACAAAGAAGAGGGCCAGGCACATGGCTTGATAAAGACACTTGCCTTCAAGCGTGAACACCTGAGTTCAAGTACCCAGGAGCCACATGTTGGAAGCAAAGAACTTCCACACAAGCTCTCTTCTGACTTCCTCATGTGTACTTGTCTCTAGCTGGCTCTTGAGTTTGAAACTTGGTCAAGACTCCGTATTTGCTGGGCAAGTACTGTACCACTGAGCTGTGTACCTGGCCTCTCAATGAAAATTGTATGCAAGTGAGCTGTGTGACTGAGCCATGCTCAGAGGCTCTTTCTGAGTATTCTAGGTCTGCACTCTGCCACTGAACCTCTTCTGGGGCTTCTCAAAGGGGATTCTAGGCAGGTGCTCTATCACTAACCCACACCCAGCCCCTCACTGGGAGATTCTACATGGGTGCTCTACCACTAAGCTAACCCTCTTGCCCAAGATAATAATTCTTTTTTCAATATTTCCACCTGTGGTTGGTGATTCAATAGATGTGAAACCTATAGACAGGGGGCAAATGCAAAGACTTCAGACAGGAGGTGAGTCTGTCTCCCTAGGACTAGCTCCTCCACCCTCACTTTCTCTTCCTGTGGCTTCTGCAGGCAGGCAAGACCTGGACCTCCAAGGGGTGCACCCAGAGCTGTACCTGCGCAGGAGGAGCTGTCCAATGCCAGAATTTCCAGTGTCCCTCGGGGACTTACTGCAAAGACAGTAGTGATGGCAATAGTAACTGCGTCAAGATCAGTAAGGGAGCCATGGGGGAAGGTGGGGTGGAGTGCAGAGAGGAGGTGCCATAATGTGGAGAGATTCTGGACCCAGAACTGGGCTGGGCCCCTCCACAGTGTAAGTCCCTCAGTGGTTACTCTCCCATGCTTCCTTGGGAGAGCAATTGTTTTTAGTCTCCACACTGAATTAGGAGAAAAGTTACTCTTACCTTCTTTCCCCAGGGTTTGGTACAACAGCCCATGCTCAGTAAATGTTTACTAAATGAATAACAGAAATATAAGGCCCAAAGTGCTATTGCTCATTTTGCCAAATTTGGTTTCTATGACCGGTGCTCACTTGGACCCCCTTATTGACTCCTCTCTCTCTACCCCAAAGCTATTCAGTGCCCCGCCCACAGCCATTTCACCAGCTGCCTTCCCTCCTGTCCACCTTCCTGTTCAATTCTGGATGGCCACTGTGAGGAATCCAGCTCCAAAGTCCCTGCAACCTGTAAGGAGGGTTGTATCTGTCAACCTGGCTACTTGTTGAACAATGACAAGTGTGTGCTCCGAATTCAGTGTGGCTGCAAAGATGCCCAGGGTGGCCTCATTCCGGTGAGTGGGTGTGGAAAGAGGGATTGGTGGGTGGCTGAGGAAATGGCTCACTGGCTAGAATGTTTGCCTTGCATGCGTAAGGGCCTGAGTTGAATGTCCAGAACCTATGTGAGCTGGATGTGACAGCTTCTAGCTTCTTCTGGGAGACAGGAGAATCCGTAGAAACTTGTAGCCTAGCCAGTCTTATGATTGCACAGAGACAGATAGCCTCACAATACAAGGTAGAAAGTGAGGACCAACATTCCAGGCTGTATTCTTACTTTCATACATACATGCACAAATATTCTCACACTCATGAACATGAAAGCATGCACACACACACACACACACACACACACACACACACACACACACACAGATTTAAAATAAAAGTGGAATGCACCTCTCTTTCCCTCTGCTCTTGTTAGCCTGAGATGCACCTGTATTTTCGTTAATTTTTGTTTTTTGAGACAGGGTCTCTCTTTATAGCCCTGACTGTCCTGGAATTTGCTATGTAGACAGACTAGGCAGGTCTGGAACTCATAGAGATCTGCTTGGCTTTGTCTCCTGAATGCTAGGAGTGAAGATGTGTACCACCACATGGTTACACCTGTCTTCAGAGCTGAACCTAGAGTGTGATGGACAGTCATGGCCTGGCACATGAGAGACAAGTGCTCTATCGCTGAGAATTCTAGGCAAGCTGTCCATAACTGAGTCACACCTCCAACTCCTATGCAGGAATCCTTGCCTCTTAAGAGATGCCCCACATCTCCTCATGCAATTGTTTTCCCAAAGATTTTCCACCAGTAGTTTGTTGACTTAACAGAAGTGGAACATGCAGACAGTGGGGACAAGCCTGCTTAACCCTGGAACAGTGAGGCTGTCTCCTTAGAGCTGGCCTCTTCCTCACTGCCTTTTTCTTCCCATGGCTTCTGCAGGCAGGTAAAACCTGGATCAACAGAGGCTGCATTCAGAGCTGTAACTGCATGGGAGGGACCGTCCAGTGCAGGAATTTCCAGTGTCCATCAGGGACTTACTGCAAGGACAACAATGATGGCAGCAGTAACTGTGCCAAAATCCGTAAGGGAGCCGTGGGGAAGGTGGTGAGGGTGTGCTCATGGCTGGAGGGATGAGAGGCAGGTTAAGACAGAGCTTAGTCCCTTGGGCCTCGGAGGTTGGGATACTAGGTACCATATGATGGGAAAGAGTCTGGCCCTTTGGCTCTGCTGAGATCTTTCTCAGTGCTGGTCTCTCAATGGTTAGTCTTCTCCATTAGTTGGGAGGTCCATTCTTTTTACTTTTCTAAGGGCTTGACACACACCCACCACGCTCAGTAACTAGTTTCAAAATTAATAATGATAGAAAAAAATCCTGAAGCTCTATGGGACATTTCTCTGCTTCCTTGGGCCCCATCCATTAACTCCAATCTCCCTCCACCCCATAGCTCTGCAATGTCCAGCCCACAGCCGCTACACGAACTGCCTTCCCCCATGTCTACCTTCCTGTACTGATCTGGATGGTCTCTGTGGGGGCACCAGCCTCAAAGTCCCCTCCACCTGCAAGGAGGGCTGTCTCTGTCAACCTGGCTACTTCCTGGATAATGGCAAGTGTGTGCTTCAAATTCACTGTGGCTGCAAAGATGCCCAGGGTGGCCTCATTCCGGTGAGTGGGTGTGGAAATAGGGTTGGGGATGCTAGCTCAGTGGGTCAGTTGCTTTCTTGTGAATGTGTGAGGACCTGAATTTGAATCTCCACAACTCACTATAAATGGGCACAGTTACCTGTGTCTGCAGTCCAACACTCTACCAGAAAATGGTGGACAGAGACAGGACAATCCCCAGAAACCAATATCTGAAATTGTCCTCTGAACTACATGTGCAGGTAGGCCAGCAGTCATACACACTCACACAAACACACACACACACACACACACGCACACGCACACGCACACGCACACTGTACAGCCTTGAAAAAGACTTATTTTTTTTTTATGTGTGAGTGACTGCATGTATTCATGTATATCACTTGGGAACCTGGTGCCCACAGAGGCCAAAAGAAGGTGTTGGATCCCCCAGAATTAGAGTGATAGGAGTCGTGAGCTGCTGTGTGGGTGCTGGGAATTGATCTGGGTCCTCTACATGGCAGCAGGTACTCTTAACAGCTAAGCCATCTCTTGAGCCATATGAAAGAAACATTTTTTTAAGTTGGATTGTTGTGGGCCACTTTCCTTTCATCTAATTCCTTCTGGAATGTTCCTGTCCATATGTCTGGCCCTTGAATTTGAAGGTTGCTCGGGTTCTGGCACAGGCTAGGCAAGAGCTCTACCACTAAGCCACACCTCCAGTCATCAGTGGAAGGTTCTACCACTGAGCCACACTCCCAAGCCCTTACTAAAGACTCTAGGCAGTTCTACCCACTGAGCCACACCCCAGGCCCCTTACTGGGTGACTCCTGGCCAGTGAGTTTTTGGAGGTCCCTTGTGAGGATTTAGGAGCATGATCTACCAATGAGCAGATAATTCCATCCCCACATGCAGTCCTCTTTTCAGATGCATCCCACCTGTGATTGGTTGTGATTGATAGGGAGGGCAGACTGAATCGGATCAGACAGGTGAGGCTGTGTCCCTGGAACAGTCTCTCTGTCCTCACTCCTTCTCTCTTCTCATGGCTTGTGCAGGCAGGCAAGACCTGGACCTCCAGGGACTGCACCAAGAGCTGTACCTGCATGGGAGGTGCTGTCCAATGTCACAACTTCAGCTGCCCCCCAGGGACTCAGTGCCAGGCTGGCCGGGATGGCAACAGTATCTGCGCCAAAATCAGTAAGAGGACAATAGAGGAAAGTGTGCTCATGGGTGCAGGGATCAGAGGCACACCAAAGAGCACAGTTTCCTGGCTTTGGAGGTTGGGCATAAGAAATATTATAATGCAAAGGAATTTGGGGGCCGCTCAACTGCTTCCCTTTTCAGTACTAGTCTCTCAATGGTTAGGTTCCCACACTGACTTGATCTCTCCTTAGGGCTAGCACCTAGCCCATGCTCAGTAAGTGGTTGAGAATGAATAACAAAAGGAAAAATAAAACCCAAAAAAGTGAAAAACACAAGTTGTGTTCATCACTCATCCTCACTTGCTTTCTGCAGCCTCTGTGTCTTTTGGACCCCTCTGCCCTCTCTGCTAACCTAGTCTCTCTACTCCTTAGCTGTGCAGTGCCCCGCCCACAGCCGTTACACCAACTGCCTTCCTACCTGTCCACCTTCCTGCTCCGATCCAGATGGCCTCTGTGGGGGCACCAGCCCAAAAGCCCCCCCCACCTGCAAGGAGGGCTGCATGTGTCGATCTGGCTATGTGCTACATGACAACAAGTGTATGCTCAGAATTCTGTGTGCCTGCAAAGATGCCCAGGGTGCCCTCATCCCGGTGAGTGTGTGCCAAATATAAGATTGGTTGGCCTGGGCAGATGGCTCAGTAAGGCCCTAATTCGGCACAAATGGAGGACTTGCTTGGAATCTCCACAGTCCAGTGCACTGTTGGCCTGAGGCCTTTATGTCATTTCAGGGTTTCTATGTGAAATAGGAGGCAGAGATAGGACACACCCCAAAATTTAGGAGCTTACTAGTCTGTGCTGTCTGAATACCTAATTGTGGGGTGAAAAGTGAGTACCAACACCCAAGATTTGTCCTCTGACCTCCACACATATGTGTGCCATGATTAAACATAGAACACGCACACAAAGATTAGTTTAAAAAAAAAAAATAGGGGCTGGAGAGATGACTCAGTGGTTAAGAACATTGGTTGCTCTTCTAGAGGACTAAGGTTCAATTCCCAGCACCCATATGGCAGCTAACAACTGTCTAACTCCCGTTCCAGGGGACACCCATGGCAAAACACCAATGCACATAAAAGTAATTTTAAAAAGTAGTGTACCGGCAGGGCACACGCCTTTAATCCCAGAGCTTCAGAGGCAGAGGCAAGTAGATCTCTGTGAACTCAAGACCAGTCTGGTCTACAGAGTGAGTCCTGGGACATCTAGAACTGTTTTCACAGAGAAACCCTCTCTCAAAAAACCAAATAAACAAAGCAAACAACAACAACAAACCATGGCTCCATAGGTAAAGTCACTTAAGCCCCTAACTTTCCCCATCCCATTCCCCCCAACTCCACAGGGAGGGTGATGCCTTCCAGGAGGGATCATCAAAATCTGTCAAGTCATTTGGAGTAGGGTCTAGGCCCTCCCTCCTGCCTCTAGGCTAAGGGAGCATCCCTCCATTGGGAATGTGCTCCCAAAGTCCGTTCATGCACCAGAGATACATCCTGGTTTTACTATCAGAGGACCTATAGACTGCCCAGGCCTTCTGAGACCCATGTTCAGGGGGTCTGAGTTGGTCCAATGCTGGATTCCCAGCTATCAGTCTGGGGGGGGTCCATGAGCTCCCCCTTGTTCAGGTCAGCCGTCTCTGTGGGTTTTTTAGCCTGGGCTTGACCCCTTTTCTTATCACTCCTCCCTCTCTGCAACTGAGCTCCAGTTCAGCTCAGTGTTTAGCTGTTGGTGTCTGCTTCTGTTTCTATCAGCTACTAGATGAGGGCTCTATGATGGCATGTAAGTTATCAATCTCATTATCAGTTGCTCAGATTGTTAGTTGGGGTCATCCTTGTAGGTATTTGGACATTTCTCTAGAGTCAATTTTCTCTTCAAATCTATAGTGGTTCCCTCTATTATGGTATCTCTCTCTCTCTCTCTCTCTTTTTTTTTTTTTTTTTTTTTTGCTCTTGTCTATTTGTCCCCCAATTCAATCTTCCTGGTCCATGTCCTCTCCTCCCCTTCTCTTTCTCCTAACTCCCTCTCCACTCACTGCCCCCCCACTCCCAATATTCTCAGGAGACCTTGTTCCTTTCCCCTTCTATGAGGGACTGTATATGAATCTCTTAGATTCCTCCTTGTATCATAGTTTCTCTGGCAGTTTGAATTATAGGCTGGTAATCCTTTGCTCTATGTCTAAAATCCATATATGAGTGAGTATGTACCATGTTCCTCTTTTTGTGACTGGGTTACCTCACTCAGGATGGTTTCTTCAAGTTCCATCCATTTGCCTGTGAATTTCAAGATTCCATTGTCTATCTCCCCCCCCCCTGCTGAGTAGTATTCCATTGTGTAAATGTGCCACATCTTCTTTGTCTATTCTTCAGTTGAGGGGCGTCTAAGTTGCTTCCAGGTTCCTGCTATTACAAATAATGCTGCTATGAACATAGTTGTCAGATAAGACAGAGTTTCTTATGTAGCTTTGGAGCCTATCCTGGCATTCTCTCTGTAGACCAGGCTGGCCTTGAAGTCACAGAGATCCATCTGTCTCTGCTTCCTGAGTGCTGGGATTAAAGGCGTGTGCCACTACTGCCTGGTTCTAGGGGTTCTCCTGTCTTTATGGCTAGCCCTGCGGCATGAAGCTTGGTCAGGTCTGGCACATCATTTAACCACACATCTCCCTTACGTGTTCATCAGTTGGGGATTCAGGGCAAGTACTAGGCGGCCTTGCTCTGTAACTGAGCTATGCTCCTAAACCCCTACAGGAAATTTCTTAGCCACAGTTCTACCACTGAGTCACAACCCTTTCTCATTGAGGAATGTAAGCAGGTGCTCTGCTCCTGAGCCACACCCTAGCCCCTCACTGGGTGATTCTAGGTAGGCACAATCCTGCTCAGATATACCCAAACTCCCAGTTGTAATAGTCTTTCCAATGTTTTCCATCTGTGTTTTGTCGGTTCTATAGAGTGAAAGCTGTGAACTGGGAGGACAAATGTGAGTCCTTCAGACAGAGCATAAGGCTGTCTACCCAGAACTACCATCTCTATTTACTTCTTTTCTGTCTCCGTGATCTCTGCAGGCAGATAAGAACTGGATCTCCAGAGGCTGTACCCAGAACTGTACCTGCATAGCGGGGAACATTCGTTGCCGGAATTTCCAGTGTCCCTCAGGGACTCACTGCAAGGACAATGTTGATGGCAATAGTAACTGTGTCAACGCTAGTAAGGAAGCCATGGGGGAACAGAGAGGGTGTGTTCATAGCTGGATAGATCGGAGATAGAACGAGAAGGAGCTTAGTCCCTGAGCCTAAGAGGTCAGGACGCTAGGTACCATGGTGGGGAGGGTTTGGGGACCCACAGCAGGGTCTCTCTTTGGTGCTCATCTGCCAGTGGCTTGGCTCCCACACTGACTTGGGAGATCCACTCCCCTCACTTTCTTCTCTCAGGACTTGGCATGGTTTAGGTTCACTAAGGGTTTGCTGTGTGAAACAAAAGGGAAAAAATCACAAGTTCTTCTTGTCATCCTGCCCAGCCTAGTTTCCATTTCTCCTACTTCCTTAGGCTCTCTCAAGCCCTATGCACTGATCCCATTTCCTTCCACCCCATAGCTCTGGATTGCCCAGACCACAGCCAGTACACCAACTGTCTTCCCTCCTGTATTCCATCCTGCTCCAACCTGAATGAGCCCTGTGAGGTCGCAGGCCTCAGAGACCCCTCCACCTGCAAAGAGGGCTGCCTCTGTCAGCCTGGCTTTGTGCTCAATAAGAACAAGTGTGTACCCAAAATTGAATGTGACTGCAAAGACACCCAGGGTGCCCTCATTCCGGTGAGTGGGCATAGAATTTGGGATCTGGGCCCTTCCTGCTTCCCTCTGTTCTATGAGCCTGGAATGTACATCATGACTATATCGTTGGCCCTGGAATTGTTCAGGTCCTGGAACAGGCTATGAACATGCTCTGTCACTGTGGGATTCCAGCCCCTCACTGGGGGATTGTGGACAGATAACCTAAGGCAGAGCCTTGCTCCCACCTTCTTTGTGGAGTCTCCATAGGCCCTCTACCGCTGAACAACTCCAGATACAGTTTTCCCTGTGTTTCCTACCTGTACTTGGTTGACTTAGTAGATGTGGAGCCTTCAGGTTAAAGAGGACAAATGTAAACCCTTCAGACAACAGGCTAAGCCCCTTTGTCCTTACTTCCCATATCCTACTTCTGTAGGCAGGCAAGACCTGGCTTGCCACAGGCTGTACCCAGAAATGTACCTGCGTGGGAGGACTTGTTCAGTGCGGTGACTTCAAGTGCCCCACAGGGACTCAGTGCCAGGACATCGAGGACGGCAGCAGTGATTGTGCTGAAAACAGTAAGGAAGCCATGAAGAGAGGTGGAGAAACTGTCTCATGACTGGAGGACTCAGAGGCAGGGCAGGAAGGCCCTTAGTCCCCTGAGCCTGAGAGCTCAGGGCCTGGAGGTGGTAACTTGATGGGGAGGGAACATAGAGACACATGGCTAAGCCATCTCTTCTCAGTGCCCCCCCCTCTTGCTTTTGAGACAGGGTTTCTCTGTGTAGCCCTGGCTGTCCTGCAACTCACTTTGTACACCAGGCTGGCCTCGAACTCACAGAGATCCACCTGCTTCTGCCTCCCGAGTGCTAGGATTAAAGGCGTGTGTCACCGCCACCCAGCAGGTGCCAGTGTGTTAATACTGAGTTTCCCACACTGAGTTGAGAAAAATCATTCTTATTTTCTTTCCTTGGGGCTTGGCACAGAGTCCATGCTCAGTAAATGTTTGCTGGATGAATAACAAAAGGAGGAAAACCCTGAGTTCTGTTGGCCACTCTGTCCTGTCTTCTTCCTGTAATCCCAACTTCCTTGCCACCCCTGTATCTCCTCTGTAGTCTTATCCTCACTAACCCCATTCTCCCTCCACTCCACAGCTGTGCAGTGCCCAGCTCACAGTCGCTACACCAACTGCCTTCCCTCTTGTCTACCGTCTTGCTTGGACCCAGAAGGCCTTTGCAAGGACACCATCCCCAAAGCCCCCACTTGCAAAGAGGGCTGTGTCTGTCATTCTGGCTATGTGCTGAATAATGACAAGTGTATTCCCAAAGTTCAATGTACCTGCAAAGATGCCCAGGGTAACATCATCTTGGTGAGTGGGCATCTACAGTGGGATTGGTGGGGGAGTTTGAAAATGACTGAGTTAAACATTTGCTCTAAAAGTGTGAGGAGGATCTGAATTCTTTTTGTTGTTATTTTGATTTCTGAGACAGAGTTTCTCTGTGTAACCCTGACTGTCCTGGAACCCACTCTGTAGACCAGGCTGACCTCAAACTCACAGAGATCTGTCTGCTTCTGCCTCCCAAGTGCTGAGGTTAAAGATGTATGCCACCTTGCTCAGCTGAGGGTCTGAGTTCTAATCTTCACTATCCATGTAAACTGAACAGGACAGCCTGTGTCTATAATCCTAGGGCTGCTATTGGGCAATGGGAGGGACACAGGAGAATCCTCTGAAATTGGGGGGCCAGATAGTCTTCTGTATCCAGAGGTAAAGAACAGCAGCAGCTCATTATGTAATGAGCATAAATACATGTCTCATTACAAAGGGGAAGGTCATAACCAACACCTGAGATTGCCTTCCCACCTCCTCATGTATGTACATCTGTACTCTCTCACATATGATAATTCACACAGACATAAAAAGACACACACACACACACACACACACACACACAAAAAAAGGGGAGATTATAGATGACCTTTTTCCTTTGTCTATTTCTCTTTATTTTGGATGCATCTGTTTGTATGGCTGGTTTGTGAAGATCAGTCAGGGCCTGGAACATGCTGGGCTAATGTTCTCCTCTGAGCATCTCAGCTAGCCCCTCACTGGGTGGGGGTGGAGGGTTTAAGGCTGGAGCTCTACCACTGAGCCACATCCCAGCCCCTCACTGGGGGATTCTAGACAAGTGTGATACATCTGATCCAGACTCCCTCACCCATAGTGCAGGACTGTAGGTAGGCTTTCTATGTAGAATCACATCCCAAGCCCCTCACTGGGGTTGTAGCTAAGTACCCTATGACAAAGTCCTACTTCTATACTCTTCCTAGTAGACTCTACACAGGCCATATGCCACTGATAAGTCCAGATGCAGTTTTTCTTACTGTAGTTGGTTAACTCAATAGATGTGGAATCTGCAGACAGGGCTTGGCTCCTTAGAATCGTCCTCTCCTCGATCTCTTTTTCTTCCCTGGCTTCTACAGACAGGCAAGACCTGGCTCTCCAGTGGCTGCACTCAGAGTTGTACCTGCATCGATGGGAACATCCAGTGCAACAAGTTCAACTGCCCCTCGGGCACCCACTGTCAACATAGTGATGATGGCAGCAGTAACTGTGCCTCCAACAGTAAGGAAGCTACTGGGGAAGGTGGTGATCAGAGGTAGGAGGTTCCACAGCGGGGAGGCTCTGAGAACCCACAGTAGGGCCTTTGCTCAGTGTTAGCCTCCCAGTGGTTCAGCCCCCACAGTGACTTGGGAGGGCCACTCTTCTTCTCTGGGGAATTAGCACACAGCCCATGCCCACTACTGGTTTACTGAATGAATAGTAAATGGAGGAAACCCCCACAAACAAGCTCTGTCAGTTTCTGAAGCCTCTGCTTCCATCATCATCCTTAGGCCACCCCACTAACACCACTCCACTGCCATCCCACAGCTCTCCAATGCCAGGCCCACAGCCAGTTCACCAACTGCCTTCCCCCCTGTTTACCTTCCTGCTTGGATCCTGATGGGCACTGTGGGGGCACCAGCCCCAAAGTCCCAGCCGTCTGCAACGCAGGCTGCCTCTGCCAACCTGGCTATGTGCTGAATAACAACAAATGCGTCCTCAGAATCCAGTGTGGCTGCAAAGATGCCCAGGGTGCTCTCATTCCGGTGAGTGAGCATGGAAAATGGAATTAGTGAGGGCTAAGGACATGGATCAGTGGGTTAAGACTCTAGTTCAAGTCCCCGTAATTCATTTAAACTGGGCACAGTAGTCTGTAATTCCAGAGCTCCTACTGAAATATGGAACGTGCAAACAGGACAACCCTCAGAAACTTGTAGGCTACACGTTCTGGTATGCATAGTGGCGAACAGCATCAAAGCCAAGATGGGGGAGAACGAGCCTGTTTCAGTGCAAGGTTTGGAATGCAAGGACCAACACCTGAAGATGTCTTCTGACCTTCAGGAGTGCGTGCACACCCACACACATACTTGAACACCAATGTACACACACATTTTTTTTTTTTTTTAAGGTGGCTTGGAGAGGCTGGAAAGATGGCTCAGAGGTTAAGAGCCCTGGCTATTCTTCCAGAGGATTTGTGTTCAATTCCCAGCAACCACATGGTGGCTCACAACCATCTATAATAAGATCTAGTGCCCTCATCTGGCATGCAGGCAGACATGCAGCCAGAACATTGTATACATTATAAATAAATAAAAATTTTTAAAAATAAAACTGAAAAAATAAAATAAAATAAAAAGAGGGCTTGGAGCTATTTCTCCTTTTCTCTATCTTGCCACATGATGCTCCTATCTTTATGATTTGCCCCGGAGTTGAAAGTTGATCAGTTCTTGGCATATGTTAGATCAGTGCTCTACTGCTAAATCACACCCCTATCCCCTTGCTTGGGGATTCTTGGCAATTGCTCTATCACTGAACCACACCCTCTGTTGTTCATTGGGGATTATAGTCAAGCTAAGTTGTACCCACAGCCAGAGTTGCAATTCTTTTAAAAATATTTTCTACCCACAGTTGATTGACTCAGTAGATATGGAGCCTTCATACAGGGCTAGAAAACATAAGTCCCTCAGACAGCTGGTGAGCCCACCACTGCCATCCTCACTTCCATCCCCTTCTTGTGGCTTCTACAGGAAGGCCAAACTTGGCTCTCCAGTGGATGTACACACAGCTGTACCTGCAAGGAAGGGGTTATTCAGTGCCGGGACTTCAAATGCCCAACAGGGTCCCTTTGCCAGCTCAATGAAGATGGCAGCAGTAACTGTGCCACCAGTGGTAAGGAAACCACCAGAGGAAGACAGGAGGTTTGTGCTCATGGGTAGAAGAATCAGAGAAAGGACAAGACGGACAAATAGCAAAAGGGGCAGAGCCCTCAAGTGTCTTAGTTGTTCTACCCACTCTGTTTAATGTGGCCTCTGCTTCCTTGGGCCCCCGCTGGTTCTCTACACTAATGCCACTCTCTTTCCACCACAAAGCTCTGAAATGCCCGGCCCACAGCCTCTACACCAAATGCCTTCCGTCCTGTCTACCTTCCTGCTCGGACCCAGAGGGCCTCTGCCAGGGCTCCAGCCCTAAAGGCCCCTCCACCTGCAAGGAGGGTTGTGTCTGCCAATCTGGCTACGTGTTGCATAACAACAAGTGTACACTTAGAATCCACTGTGCCTGCAAAATCTCCAAGGGTACCCTCATCCAGGTGAGCAGGCATGAGGAATGCGATGAGGGCTCAAGTGGGTTGCCCCATAAATGTGAGAACCTGAATTGAATTCCCACTACTCATGGAAGCTGGGCACAGCTCACTGTGACCCCAGTTTTCCTACTACGATATAGGAAGTGAAGCCAGGGAAATCCCAAGAAATATGGGGGCCAACTCTAGTAGTGTACACAAGCAGTGAATAACAGCACTAAGACAGAGAGAGGCAGAATGAGTCTTAGTGCAAAGGGAAGGCCAGCAACAAACCTAATATCTACCCTTACCATAGATGTATGCCTACACTCTTATGCACACATGCACGCTCATGCACACCTAGATTTTTAAGAGTAGGGTTAGGGCTGCTTTTCCCTTTTCTCTGTCTCTCTGGATGCTCTTATTCATATGATTATCCCAGGGTTTTGAAGGCATGTGCCAAGGAAATGCTCTGCCACTAAACTTCAGTGTTCAGTGGAGGGTTCTAGACAGACAGACATTCCTCTACTGAACCACACTTTTAACACTCTCTGGGGGATTTTCAACAAGTATTGTACCTATTACTGGGCAGCACCCCCAACACCTCACTTGGGGCTCTAGGCCAGTAGCTACTGCAGGGTCATATCACAGCTCTTCACTGAGGAACCCTAGGCAATTGCTCTAGCTCTGAGCCGTGCTCCCATCCCCTCACTGAAAGTTCTAGACAGGCTTAATTATGCCCACAGTCCCAGGGGCAATTAAAAAAATGAATTGTTATCTGCAGTTGGTTGACTCAATTCATATGGAACCTGCAGTTGCAGAGGGCAAATGTAAGACCCTCAGGCAGAAAGCTAAACTTGTCTTATAGAACCAGCCCTTATGCTCTGTCTTCTTTCCCTTCCTGTGGCTTCTGCAGACTGGCCAGACATGGATCTCCTCTGACTGTACCCAGATTTGTGAATGCAGGGGAGGGCTCTTTCAGTGCCACAATTTCCAGTGCCCCTCAGGGACCCAGTGCGAAGTATATGAAGATGGAAGCAGTAACTGTGTCTCCAAGAGTAAGGGAGCCCGTGGGAAGGGAAGGACAGAACCAGCTCATGGCTGGAGGAATCTGAGGCATGGCATGAGCCCTATTCTCCTTCCACCCCACAGATCTGCAGTGCCCAGACAATAGCCAATACACCAACTGCCTTCCCTCCTGTATACCTTCCTGCTCCAACCCGAATGACCTCTGTGAGGGTGTCATCACCAAAGTCCCCTCCACCTGCAAGGAGGGCTGTGTCTGTCGACCTGGCTTCCTGCTCAATAAAGACAAGTGTGTGCACAGAGACCAATGTGGCTGCAAAGATGCCAAGGGTGGCTTGATCCCGGTGAGTTGGTATAGAGACTTGGATTGGGGGATGGCACCCTCTGCCTTTCTCAGCCTTGGATGTCCCCGTTTATATGGCTGGCTCTGGAGTGTGTGACGGCTAGTAGGCTGTAGATTGAGCTTTGTTTTTTGTTTTTGTTTTCAAAGACAAGGATTCATATAACTCAGGCCGGTCTCAAACTCACTGCATAGCTGAAGATGTCCTTGAATTCCTGGTCATCCTGCTTTGACTTCCTGAGTGCTGGGATAATAGGATGCCCCACCACGCCTGGGTTATGTGGTGCTTGGGGTGGAACCCAGGGCTTTGTGCATCGTAGACCAGTACTCTACCAATCGAGCCACATTCCCAGCCCTCATAGACTGGGAATTGTGTCAGGAAATCCCCACAACTGAAACACCAAGGTAGGCAGGAAGAACCCTGCTACTCTATTTCCTCATCTGCAGATGTGTCCAGTAGCCCCTCCTGAGCAACGTGTTTAAGACACCAAGAGCAAGCTGTGTGTCATGGCACACACCTCAAATCCAGCCACTTAGGGAACAGGAAGATCAGAAGTTGAAGGCTATCCTCAGATACATAGTGACTTTGAGACTGGCCTGAGCTACTTAAGACCTTATCTCAACTAAACACAGCAAAAGTCCAAGGACAATGTCTTGAAAAGGAGGGACACATGGTACCAAGGTTCAAATGGCACTGTAGCTGTCTTCTAGAGAAGGCCAGTTGCATCAGGGCATATACATCAGTTCCTGGGCATGTACATCAGTTCCTGGGCATGTGCATCAGTTCCTGGGCATGTATATCAGTTCCTGGGCATGTACATCAGTTCCTGGGCATGTACAGGAACTATGTTCTTGGTTCCAGAACACCCTGAAGATACCCAAATATACAGATGTTCAGGCCCTTGTTCAAAAAGATGCAGGCCTGGGAGTGCAGCATAGTGGGTAGAAGACTTGGCACACAGAGCCCTGGGTTCTATCCCCAGCACCATGTGAACCAGGACTGGTGGTACACACCTGTCTTCCTAGCACCAGGAACACAGAAGCATCAGACTCAGAAGTTCAAAGTCCTCCTTGGCTACATAGCGAATTGGAGGCCAGCCTGGTCTATGTGAGACTCCGTTTCAAGAAATAAGGAAGAATGTGAATGCCATCTGCTGTGATATCTGTCACCCCCTTGGTCCCCAGTATTGATTTGTATGATGTGGCTGGCTAGGCAGATTTCTCTCCTCCCCCTCAATACCCCTTATGTGTCCCTCCCAAAGCTGCCCACTTGGTTGAGGGGTTGAAGAAGACTGTTTTGTTGTTGTTTTTCTTTTCTTTTTCTTTCTTTCTTTCCTTCTCCTTCTCCTTCTCCTTCTCCTTCTCCTTCTTCTTCTTCTTCTTCTTCTTCTTCTTTTTTTTTTGGCAAAGGTAGGTATATAGTAGCTGGGCTTCCCTGCTAGAACCTTCAAGTAAGCTCTCTAAACAAACAAACAACTGGGCAGATAGCTCCATCTGTAAGTTTTTGCCTTGAGCATGAGGCTGCCAGTTTGATTCCTAGAACCTCTGTAGAAAAAGTCAGTTCCCCGGGCTGGAGGTGGCTCAGCAGGTAAACCACATCTCTCACAAAGCCCAGTGACCTGACTCTGGTCCCAGAAACCCACATAGTGGAAAGAGAGAACGGACCCCTGAATAAAATGTCCTCACACACACACACACACACACACACACACACACACACACACACACACACACACACACACACACACACGCTGTGGCAACAGGTAGATCCCTGAGGATCACTGGCCGGCCAGCCTAGCCTCCTTGGCAAGCCCAAGACTTAATGAGAGACCCTGCCTCAAAGAACAAGGAGGACAGTTCCTGAGGAATAATATTGTCCTTCGACCCTCCTCTACAGCTCATGCCTATATGTGTGTGCACATGCACTCGAGCACACACACGTTCATGCACAAATAACTAAAATGCATAGTATTTGTGTATCTTCCAATATGCTTTAAGAAATTCTACATGAATTCTAGTGATAAAACTATGTAAAGTTATTCAAATAGTTCTGCTGTATTATTTAGGGAATAATGACATAAAATACATTGATTTTCTTTCTAGAACTT
Organism: Cricetiscus sungorus; assembly: GCA_030556225.1. Taxonomy (NCBI): domain Eukaryota; kingdom Metazoa; phylum Chordata; class Mammalia; order Rodentia; family Cricetidae; genus Cricetiscus; species Cricetiscus sungorus. The sequence goes on from JANBXA010000044.1 coordinate 13,171,273, forward strand.
AGGGCCTCATTCATGCTAGGCACTAACTCTACCGCTGACCCATACTCTGAACTCTTCACTGGGGAGATTCTAGGAATTCTACTGCTGAGCCACACTCCAGCCCCTCACTGGGGGATTCTAGCCAGGTGATCTACCACTGAGCCACATCGTAGATCCTCACTGGGGGATTCTATGCACACACTCCACCACTGAGCTATACCCCTAACCATAGATGCAATTGTTTAGCTAGATCATGTGGTAGTTTTATTTAGTTTTCTTTTTATTTATCCTTTTCTCACACAATACCTCCTGACAGCATCCTCCCCTCCTTCTCCTCCTTCCAGTCCCCCTACCTACATTCTTCCCTAGATCCACTCCTCCTCCTCCTCCCTTCAGTAAAGAGCGGGCCTCCCAGGGATATCAACTGAACGTGGCATAACAAGCTGCAATAAGACTAGGCACAAACCCTCATATAAAGGCTGAAGACAATTTTTTCAAATATTGTCATCCATAGTTGGTTGGTTTAATAGATTTGGGGCCTGAAAGTAGGGAGGGCAGATGTAAGCCATTCGCACAGGAAGCTAAGCCTTTCTCTTTAGACTTAACCACCTCTGTCCTCACATTCTATCTATTCCTGTGGCTTCTGCAGGCAGGCAAGACCTGGATCTCCAGTGGCTGCACCCAGAGCTGTGCCTGTGTGGATGGTGGTATTCAGTGCCGGAACTTCATCTGCCCCATGGGGTCCCACTGCCAGCACAGTGAGGACGGCAGCAGTAACTGCGCAGCCAACAGTAAGGGAGCTGTGGGGGAGGGGGGACTGGAGAGGGTACCCTGGTAGCTGGAAGAGCAGAGGCAGAGTCCTGACCTAAGAGGGGGCAATCAGAAGCACCGCAGCTGGGCAGAGGTTCTAGGAGACCAGTAACTGGGCTGAGGTCCTTTTCAGTGTTCACACTTCTTGACAGAATTGGAAAAATGTACCATCTTTGGGGACCCCTATTACCATACTTTTGATGGCTTCACCTACCGATTCCCGGGCCGGATGAACTACTATCTCATTAAGACAGTGGACAAGCTCCCAGAGGGAGTCGAGCAGCTGATCATGGAGGGACGCAACAAGATCTCCTCCAATGGAAGTCCAACCTTGCATGAAGTGACTGTCATCGTCTATGGTTATAAAGTCCAGCTCCAAGACGGGCTGGTGGTTTTGGTGAGTAAGGGGCAGGACCAGACCTGAAGGCCACCTGGATTTGGCAAAGCCAGAGTGCCCCACTGCCAGGGAGTTTCCAGGGGTCCAGACGGTGTTTACAAGTCAGAATTGGTGTCACTTTGTGGAGAATGGTGGCACAGAGCAGTGGAGCTGAACAAAGGCTGAGGGGAATGAAGTGGGGAGCTGCGGTGGTGACTCACGTTTGAAAATGAGGCTGGAGCATTCACAGTGCTGACTTAAAAAATAACTTCCTTTTACACTCATTTAATTTTTAATATTCATATGTTTATTTATTTATGTGTGCCTATGTAAGTATATCCCACATGTGTACGAGTACCCACAGAGGCCAGGAGGTGTCATGTACTTGGAGCTAAAGTTATAGGTAGTGGTGAGCAGTCCAACAAGGATTCTGGGAACCAAATGCAGGTCCACTGGAGGGACAGCAACCACTGTCAACCAATGGGCCATCTCTCTGTTGCATGAATTTGCAATATGTGTACATGCATGGGCATGCATGTGCTGTGGTGCCTGTGTGGAGGTCAGAAGACAACTTGGAGGAGTCAGTTCTCTATGTCCACCATATGAGTCCTGGAAATCGAACTCAGGTCCTCCAGATTAGTGGCAAGTGCCTCTCTCTACCCACTGAGCCATTTGTCTTTCTGAGTTTTTGCAAGGAAGGCACAGGGGTATAAAGGGAAATCTCTGACACTGGGGGTAATGGAGACTGTGGAATAATATCATGGCACAGAGAACAGCAGCAGAGAGGGTGGCCCACTTAGCATGCTATGCAGCTGCAGTCTTCCGTTTCAAGGTCGACAATCAAAAGGTGGCAGTCCCCTACAATCCAAATAACCACCTGCGGGTCATCTTGCGGGCACAACGGCTGCTTCTCATCACTGACTTTGAAATGGTGGTGGACTTCGATGGAAAACACAGCGCAGGTAACTGAAACAGGGTCACAACCCACAGAAGCCCAGTCTCGGAGCCAGGGATGCTAGCTTACATGTGTGATCCCAACTCTCAGGACCAGAGGCAGGAGGATCTCCCATGAGGTTGGAGCCAACTTGGTCTACATAGTGAGTTCCAGGCTACCCAGGGTTTATAGTGAGATTCTGTCTCAAAGAAATCTAATCAAGCCAGGCAGCACACCTTTAATCCCAGCACTCTGGAGGCAGAGGCAGTTGTATCTGTGAGTTCAAGGCCAGCCTGGTCTACAGAGTGAGTTCCAGGACAGCCAGGGCTGTTACACAGATAAAACCCTGTCTCGAAAAACAAAGAGGAAAAGAAAAGAAAAGGCCAGTGCAGAGTGTGGTGGAGCACACCTGTAATCTTAGCAGTTGGAAGGTAGATGCAGAAGGATCAGGAGTTTGAAGCTAGCCTCAGCTCCGTAGCCAGTTTGAGTCCAGCTTAGGCTATACGAGACCTTGCCTCAAAAAATGAAAACAGTAACAATAAAACCAATAACCACAGAAAACAGGAACCCCATTTCTGGGATGGAAGGTGGAAAGGCACAGCTGAAACAGGAAGATGACTTATACCTAGGGATGGAGCCCCCAGCCTGAGAGGGAGACTAGGCGTTGGTGGGGAGGACAGAGTGTGGCTCACTGCAGGGAATCCCCTCCTTCCTGCAGTGATCTCCTTGCCTACCATGTACCGCGGGCTGATACGGGGTCTGTGTGGAAACTATGACAAGAACCAAGCCAATGATTTCATGTTGCCCAATGGAATGCTCACCTCAAACCTCAATACCTTTGGCAGCAGTTGGGAGGTGAAGGTGCTAGATGTCCTCCTCCGATTACCAAGGTAAGGGCCAGGGATTAGGGAGATGACTAAGAGTCTCTTTCGTTAGAGGGCAGAGGATTGCACCTATGACCTCATGCATGTAATATGAGCCACATTCTTCACCCCTTACTGAGAATTAAAGTCAAGCATTCTTATCACCTAGACACACCCCCAGCCCCTCACTGGGGGATTCTAAGCGGGGGGGGGGGGGGGGGGGGGGGCTCTGCCACTGAGCCACGCTCCTAGCCCATCACTGGGGCATTCTAGGCAGATGGTGTCCCTCTGAGATGGGTATCTCCTACCCAGCGAATCTCTTTTCCGCTGCCTTAACCCTCTGGTCCTCAGCAGAGAGGCACCTTCTGTCACTTGGTCTCTCACTGACAGCTGCTCATTAGAAATCCCTAGGATGCCCTTGTCCCTCCTTCCTTTTGCCTTTCTGCAGACTTGTTTTTTCTCCTTAAGTTTACCTCCCTCCCAAGCCTCAAGCAGCCCCTTGCCATCCCTACTCCAGGGCCCTGTCAGAAGACGATGGAGGAGAGGAAGAGTGCAGCCCGGAGCAGACAGCACTCATCAGCAGCACCCAGGCCTGTAGGGTGCTGGTGGACCCCCAGGGCCCCTTTGCTACCTGTCACCAGATCGTAGCCCCAGAGCCCTTTGAGCAGTGAGTCACAGGCCCAGTACTTACAAGAATGTTCCAGATTCCTGCTGTGGTTTTCCTCCCTGACCCCCTCTAGCTCTGTGGGCTTGGTCCTTCGCCCTTGTGACTTCATTTCCGACTGACTCCCCCATTCCACAGCCTGTCTTTCTATAATTGCATGCCGTGTCCCCAAGCTATCCCTCTAGCCTGCCGACTTTCTGTGTGGGGTTCTGGGCCCTTTTTCGTTAGTTTATTTTTAATCTATTTTATTCTGTATTTATCTAGGTCTCGTGTAGCCCAGGCTAATATATACCTAAAGATGGCCTTGAATTTCTGATTCTCCTGCCTCCACCTCCCAAGTGCTGGGATTATAGGCATGGACCACAATGCCTTACTCATATGGTACAGGGGATGGAACCCAGGGCTCCATGCATGCTAAGTAAACATTCTACCAACTAGGCTGCATCCTCAGCTTTTGTTTACTTATTTATTTGGGAGGATTTTTGAGCAGGATGGGTATACACATGTTTGTTCAGTGTATATACCATGTATGTTTACATAGGTCAGAGATCAACCTTGATTTTTATTTTTATTTTTATTTTTTTATTTTTTTTCTTTCTTTTGGGTATGTGTTGTTGGGGCATTGTTGAAAATCAGGTGTCCTGCTTTATCTCTCTCTGCCTTATTACTTTGAGACAGGGTCTCACACTGAACCTTCAGCTCATTATTTTTGGCTTCTGTCTTTGCTCCCCCACAAAGCTGGGATTGCAGGCACATGTGGGGATTTGAACTCAGTTCCTCATAGTTGAACAGCAGGTGCTTTTTCCCAGTGAGCATTTCCCCAGCTTCTATCCTGTTTTCTGAGGCAAGGTTTCTAACTGAAACCTAATGCTTACTGAGTAGGCTAAGCTGGCTGGCCAGTGAGCCTTGGGACCCTCCTGCCTCCCCTTCATCAGCTTTGGGATTACAAACACATCACCACACCCTGCTCGTTCTTAACATGGGTACCAGAAATCAAACAGCTCCTTATTCTTGCAAGGCAAGCACTTTGTCAGCTCCCAGCCCCTCATCCTGGGCCCTTTCCAGCAAGGCCGGATCTCTGCTTCCCCTCTCTAACAGCACACCTACTCCACCCTGCCCTTCCTACCCCAGGCACTGTATGTCTGATATGTGCACTGGTTGGAAAACCAAAGAAGAAGAGGAACTTCGATGCCGGGTCCTCAGTGGATATGCCATCATTTGCCAGGAGGCAGGTGCCAACATGACTGGCTGGCGGGACCAGACACACTGTGGTGAGGCTCTGCTCGACTCCTCGGTCACTCTACCTCTGCTCAGCTCTGCTGCCGCCACCCTCACCGCGGCCTTCCAGCCTTGATTCTTCCATCCCGAGTTCCAGGCAGCAAGTGATTCCAGACTGCCGCCTCTCCTGCCTACTCCTCCACTGTCCAATCCCATTCCTCCTCCTCCCTGCCCACGCTTTTTGTTGTTGTGTTTTCCCTTCCTTTATTTTTTGTTTTTGTCTTTGTATGTGTATATGTGTGTGCCCATGTGTGTTTGCATTCATGCATGCATAGTATATGTGGATACAGAGAACAGGAGCCATTTACCTTGTCCTTTTGTTTGTGTGGGGTTCACACCTTCCATGGCACATGTGTGAAGGTCACAAGACCTTTGAGGAGTTAGTTCTTTTCAGCCACTACGTAGGAAGGATCCAGTTCAGGTCACCGTTATCCACTAAGCCATTTCGCTAGCCCCATCTTGTTTTTGGAGGCAGGGTTTCTCACTGGGACCCAAAGCCTGGTGATTAGACTAGGCTGGCTGCCTAGCAAGCCCTAAGTGTCCTCAGATCTCTGCCTCCCCAGAACTGAGATGACAAGCACATGCCACCTGACTATCCCTCGACTATCCCTCAGCTCTGCAATCCCTTGGCTGTCCCTGTTACTTCTTGGCTGTCCCTCAGCTCTGTATTTATGTTTTGGGGTGGGTTTTATTTGAGATTTTACTTATTTTTATTTGATGTATGTGTGCCTGGATGCATTCTGTGCGTCATGTGCCTTCTGGTGCCCACAGAGGCCAAAAGAGGGTGTCAGAGGCCCTGGAAATGGAGTCACAGATGGTTGTAAACTGCCATGCGGGCACTGGGGACAGAATCAGGAGCAATCCTCTGCAAGGGCTTCTAACTGCCGAGCCATTTCTCGAGCCCCTGGTTTTTGTTTTTGTTTTTGTTTTTGTTTTTGTTTTTTTTGAGAAAAAAAAATAAATCTCACTCTGTAGCCCAAGCTGACCTCAAACTCCTGGTGAGCCTTCTACCTCAGCTCTAGCTCTGGAGTGCTGGGATTACAAGTATCTGCTACTATACCCACCCTAGCACTGTCCCTCTGTTTTCATCAAACATCTTGTGTCCCAGACAAAAGTCCTCAGGCAGAGCTGGCCTGCTTGCCCCAGCTTCCCTGTGTACAGGGAGCTCTGTGCTCTGTTGAACGACCTTATACCTCGCTTTCTGTTTCTTGCCCACTAGTCCCTTTGTTTGGCCCCAGGGTGAGCCAGCTCCTAACTGTGCTTCTATCCCCTCAGCCATGACATGCCCTGCCAATACTGTGTACCAGCAGTGTATGACACCCTGCCCAGCATCCTGTGCCAAATTTGTGACCCCCAAGGTCTGTGATGGCCCCTGTGTGGAAGGCTGTGCCAGCATCCCAGGCTACATCTACAGTGACACCCAGAGCCTTCCAGTGACTGACTGTGGGTGCACCACCAATGGCATCTATTACAAGGTCTGGGTGGCATGGAGGCCTGGGAATCCAGGTATAGAGATTGAGATCTGGGATGAATCTAGAATGTCTGCTGTCTTTGCTTCCTCTTTTCCAGTTGGGTGACAGCTTTGTAACTGACGACTGCTCCCAGCACTGCACCTGTGCAAGTCAGGGGACCCTGCTGTGTGAGCCCTATGGCTGCAGAGCTGGAGAGTCCTGCACCGTGGCCAACTTTACTCGAGGTTGCTTCCGGGGTGAGTTTGGGTCTTTCTGGTCTCTTAACACCAGGAATTCCTATCCTTTGCCTGAGTGGGATTCCTTTGTAGGAAGGGTTAAAGGAAAAGAACCATCCCTTACCAAATGTTTACTACTGCCCATGCAGAGATCTGTTCCAAAAGTAGACTTTAATCCTTACCTAGTGGAAAGTATGACGCCCACTTTATGAGCAATGAAAACAGGGTTCCAGACAAGCACAGTGGTGCACACCTCAATCCCAGCACTGTCAGGAGGCAGAGGCAGGCGTGTCTCTGTGAGTATGAGGCCATCTTGGTCTACAGTGAGTTCCGGGCCAGACAGGACTACATAATGAGACCGCATCTCTCAAAAGAAAGGAAGAGGGTTCCAAGGCTCAACGACGGCCTAGTTTGTAAAGTACTTCCTGCATAAGTATAGGGTCCTGAGTTGGATCTCTAAAACCCATGTTTACAAAGTCAGTCACAGTTAGAGAGATGGCTTAGTGGTTAAGCGCACTTGCTGTTCTTGCAGAGGACCCAGGTTCAGTTCCCAGTATCCACATGGCAGCCCCCAACTGCCAGTAACTCCAGTTCTGGCCTCTGAAGGCACCAGACACACATGTGGTTCACACACATGCAGCAGGCACTCATACATGCACATAAAATGGATCTCTAGGACTGTTGGCTTTCAGCCTAGACTAATCAGTGAGCTCCAGGCTTGTAAGAAACTCTGTCTCTAAAAAGAACAAAGTAGGCAGCAACAAAAATCACACCACAAGTTGACCTCTGAACCTTTACACACACACACACACACACACACACACAAACAGAGAGAGAGAGAGAGAGGGAGAGGGAGAGGGGTGGGGGAGGAGAGAGAGAGACAGAGAGAGAGAGAGAGAGAGAGAGAGAGAGACAGAGAGAGAGAGAGAGAGAGAGAGAGAGAGAGAGAGAGAGAGAGAGAGAGAAAGAGAGAGAGAGACAGGGAGAGAGAGAATGGGGTTCCAGGAGGTTGAACACATTCCAAACCCAGGGTAGTGGGGTTAAAGCTTAGATTGCTGAGTGAGCCCAGGTCAGGCTCTGATGACTGCTGCTTTCTCCGCTGGGGCCTGTCCCACAACCAAGCATCTTCTGCACTTTAAATATCCTCTTGGGACCCACTCACACCCTTCTGCCCTTGCAGATAGCCCGTGTCTACAGAACCCCTGCCAGAATGATGGCCGCTGTCAGGAGCAGGGAGCCACCTTCATCTGTCACTGTGACCTTGGTTATGGAGGAGAATTCTGCACAGAACCTCGGGATATCCCATCCAGAAAAAAACTAGGTAACAGCCACATTCCAGACCTGTGTCCCACTGGCCATTGCAACAGAATTACTCTGTTTTTAATTTTCATATACATTATAATATCTACTATATATCAAGATATGTAATAGGGGTGACATTGGTAGTTATACCATACAATATTATAATCTATCGCAAGATAGTCATATAGTAAGGAATATACCATAGGCAATATTGTGCACTAAATAATATAGATAATATATAAAATTACATATTGCATATATAGTTTATAGTTATATAAATATTTTGGGTGTACTGTAAATTGATAATATATGTTAAATTATAATATATAAATTATGCTATGATGTATATTTTAGATATACTATAAATTATAGAATATAATTTATATGATTATATAAGTGTGTGTATATATATGTATATATATATATGTATATATTTGGGAATTTAAATGTACTTGTTGTGATGGGGTGAATGTGTGAGTTTCAGAAGGCAACCCAAAGGACTTGTCTATCTCCTTCTGCTATGTGAAACTCTGAGATCCAACTCAGGTCTCTAGGCCTGGTGCCAAGCATCTTAACCTACCCAGCTGTCTTGCCAGTTCATGTACTGTGCACTATAAAACATGTATGATACTCAGGCATGGTGGCACAGGCCTGTAACCCTAGCATGTTGGAAGTGAAGAAAATCAGGAGCTCAGTGTCACCCTCAGCTGTATAGGAGTTTGAGTCCAGCCTGGTTATATGAAACCCTATCTCATTTAGAAAACCCTAGAATGTGTATTATGTAACAATAATATATTACATATGAAACATAATAGGAATCATGTCACTGTGAGATCCCCAGGAATCAGCAAGACAATAGTCCTCGATCTGTCTTTTGTTTGTCTCCTAATGGAATCCACTGGGGTCATTTCTCTGAACCCTAGTGCTTCTGTGTGTGTGTGTGTGTGTGTGTGTGTGTGTGTGTGTGTGTGTGTGTGTGTGTGTGCGTGTGTGTGCACGCAGGAGCAGATGTCTGTCCATGTGTTTATACGTATATGTGGAGGCCAAAGGACACCCCTGATGGTATTCTTCAAGCACAATCCACTTTTGTTTTGTTTCTGAGGCAGGGCCTCTTACTGGCCTGGAACCGGACACAAGGTGTAAAGGGGTGGGTAGTGAGCCCCAAATCCACCTTTCTCCTCTTCCCAAGCACTAGGATTCCCAAGCAAGTGCACGCCGAGATTGTCATGTGGGTTCTGGGACTCAAACTCTGCTCCTTGTTCCTTCAAGACAAGCACACTACCAACTGAGTTACCTCCCCAGTCGCTTCCCTCCTTATTTGTTGGCTTGATTAACTTGTTTGCAGCAGGGTGTCATGTAGCCCCAGCTGGCTTTGACCTCACTGTTTTGCTGAAAATGACCTTGAACTTTTTCTGATCCTCCTGTTTCCCCTGGTGTGTACTAGGGTTATTAGCCCGCACCTTCACACCTGGCTGAACTTCCATCACCCCCCCCCGCTGTGCTCCCCCTGAGCTGTCCCTGCTCAGTACCTCTCTGCCTCTCTGCCTTCTGCTTTTCCCTACCCCAAACTGGAATTCCACTGCACCTCTGAGCCATCATTTTTCCAAGTCTGTTCTTGGAAGGGCATAACCTATTTAACGCCTACCTATCAGAATTTCCCCAAGAGGTTCAGGTTAGGTGGGCATACACATCTGCTTCCCTAACAAGCTTCTAGGTTGCAAGTATTTCTGGGGCTGAGAAATAGTGACAGGGCTGGAGTCTGTGGCTCAGTTGCTTACCTACACACATGAAGCACTGGGTTCACCTCAGCATGGCATCAATTGGATATGATGGTGCATGTCTGTAACCATAGCACTTAAGAGGGTGAGGCAGGGGGCCGGCCTGAACTACACAGCCTGTGTTACAGAACAAAAAAGAAAAGGAAAAAAAAAAAGGATGGCAGTGAGGCAGTGAGGCAGTGAGGCAGGAGGGTCACGTTGAGTTCAAGGCCAGTCTGCCTGGGCTACACAGTAAGTTTCAGGACAGCCTAGGCTAGAGTGAGGCCCTGCTCAGAACATTAAGAGGGCAGGTAGAGGGAGAGGCCGGATGACACCCGGCATGAAGAGCCCTGGAAGCCTTAAGGGAACTGTGACTGCACACAGTAAGGGTTCCTGGGTGAGGACATTGAAATCTTCAAGTCCCTGAGCCTCCTGGAGGGAGAACCAAGAGATTTAGGACGACCAGACGCCTTGAGCTGGCAGCTAAGGGTCAAAAGGAAGTGCTACCTCCTGTGCCCCTCAGCCTCCCACCCTTTTGCCTACCCCTGTCGTGCAGAGGTGGGAGTGGGAGTATGCATGAGCCCAGTATGCATGTGGAGGCCAGAGGATAACCTAGGAGGTGGGTGCTCAGATGGCTTCCATCTCTTGTTCAAGACAGGGGCTTGCCAGGCCTGGTGAGACGCCTTAGTGGGCAAACAGGGATGCCTCCAATTTGCCTCCTGGATTTGATCCCTGGGACCCACATGGTAGGAGAGAGCTAACTCCTACAGACTATCCTGTGACCTCCACAAGTGCATGTGAGCACAAGCACACACACACACACACAGAGAGAGAGAGAGAGAGAGAGAGAGAGAGAGAGAGAGAGAGAGAGAGAGAGAGAGAGAGAGAGAGAGAGAGAGAGAGAGCCTCCACAGTCTCACTGGCCCGAAACTTCACCAGTGTACAGGGATCCGCTTGCCTTCACCCTCTAGGGTTAGGGCTAGCATTAGGGGCCGCTTGTTATTGCTGGGACTGGGACGTCAGGCAGGCACCACCACTTTTTACATGGGTTCTGGGGTCTGGGTTAGAAGGCCACCGCGCACTTTACCCACTGCGCCCACTCGAGGCCCCATTGCTGTTTCCTCTCTGCACTCAGAATCATCCAGCTTAGTGGCCATCCTGCCAGGGGTGCTGGTGATGGTGTTAGTCCCTGTCTTACTGCCCAGAGTGTATGTTTACATGACGACGAGAACTGCCATGGCGAGGAGGAGGGGGTAAGTTCCGCTGTGGGGAGTGAGTAGGGCAGTCGATGGGTGGGGCCTCATGCACACAAAAGCTGTGCTCCTCATCTGGTCCCCCACTACCTCTAGGGAGAAACTGTTGAGACGAAATAGACATAGGCTGGAGGACACAGGTGAGAACCAGCCCTGGGGGCGTGCAAGTCCTGGCCAAGAGGTGAGTCCTCCTCCAACGTGGGTTTCCTTGCTCTCTCCTCAGATGTTCCAGAGCCTTCCTTCAAAGCCACCGAGTTCTGACTTGTCCTCAAACAGACGAAAATAATTTATTTTTCTAAAGACTCTTTTACATTTGTTATTGTGTGGTTGTGTGTTGTGTGTGTGTATGGGTGGGTATGCACACTCCTGCCACTTGCCTGTCTGGAGGTCAGAAGTTTGTGGGAGTCAGTTCTGTCCCTTGTGGGATGTGGGGCTCAAACTCAGGTGATGAGGCTACACAGCAAACACCTCTCCATTGAGATACCTCGATAGCCCCATACTCAATGCTTTTAGATATAGATTTCCCCTTGACGTGGTGGAGGCAGTTAGTCTGGGAGACAAAGAGAGATAGGAAAGGGAGACAGGTGTGTGTTGTTTCCTGAAAGCATCTTCCTGTGCAAGGCAGGAAGATGTCCACCGGGAGAGAACCTTAGGTCTCAGGAAGGACAATGTCACTCACTGAGAGCCAGGCAGGTGGCCCATTCAGTTCTGGTAAGTTGATAGCAATGGATGACAGAAGGGACGGGAGGGAAACTTCCAGAAGGAAGAATGAACTATGGTCCTAGACTCCTGCAAGGCGGGAGAAAAGACTTTGTGAACAGACTTTATCTATTTATTTGTTTGTTTGTTTGTGACAAATTACTATGCAACAGAAGGTGACTTTGAACTCCTGGTCCTCCTGCCTTGAGATTACAGGCATAAGTCACTACACCTAGTTTATGCTGGGGCTGGAGCCCAAGGCTTTATGGATGCCAGGCAAGCCCTACCCTCTGAGCCATTTTTCCAGTACCAATCATACACTTTTACTCCAGAAGCCCTCATTTTAGAGTGTGTGTGTGTCTGTGTGCGTGCATGTACAGGTGCTGTTGTGTGACACCATTCCTTTGAAGACATGGACAGACATCTGCTCATCCCAGATAGGGAACTAACAATGGACACCACTGAAGTCCAACGTGGTGAACTCACAAGTTTACTGGGATTACTTACAGGGGTATGGGTGAGGGGTTACAGATGCAGAAATGACTCAAAGGTGGTTGCCATGGCGCGTGAAAGCTGGAGACTTGTGCTCACTGCACAGCTTGCAGGCAGCTTGACAGATGGAGGGTATCTCTTCTCAGCTGGTCTGACAGTGTCCTTACCAGTTCCTTACTGCCAATACAGGCTTAGGAAGAAGGGGCCTAGTGTGGTGATAGCTTTGGTCAGCTTTAGGGACATCCTGAATTGTTTACTTCCTGGGCCTTCAGGAGCCTCCTTTAGAACACTGAGTCAAACTTGTGTTTGTGTGAAAGAATGTCTTCTGTGTGTGTGAAGATGCTCATAACGGCCAGAAGAGGGCACTGACCTCCTTGGAACTGGAGTCACTGGTGGTGTGAGCCAGCTGATGGGAGTGCTGGGAACCAAACTCAGGTCCCCGGGAAGGAGCAAGTGCTCTTGAGCATGGAGCCATCTCTGTAGCCCAGCATCCTGAGCCCTCAAAGCTTCTCTCGAAGGTAAGGTCAAAGTGCCACGCAGCAGCTGCACTCCTCCCTGAGTGCACACCCACCCCGTAGTGACAACCTCCGCCATCACTCCTCAGGCCCCTTCCACCTCATTAGCCTTTGACAGGAAGCCAGCCAGCCTCCATGTCCACCCATCCCCCCTCCCCTCCCCCTCCCCCACTGTTTTACAGTGCCCACCACTGCACTGCCAGGCCGTGGGAGTAAGACTCAGGTCATCATTTGTGCAAACAGCACATCGCCAACTGAACCATCTCTCCAGCTCCCCAGTGGCTTTTATTGTTCTAACTTTACTATTCTCGCACAGAAATGTAGAGGTCAGAAGACAGCTAGGAACCGGCCAGCTCTCTTTACTGTGTAGGCTGAGCCATGTCACTGCTGTGCCCCTACCCCAGGTTTTTGGTTTTTTTTTTTTTTTTTTAAGGTGTCTTCATACTTGCTATATAACCCTAGCTGGCCTTGCACTGGTGGAGCTCAGTCTACTTCAGCCTCCTGAGTCTACAGGGACTCCAGGTCTAGGAGCCCAGACTCATAGAGGACCTGGCATCTGAGTTCCTCCACAGAGGGGAAGCCAGGCCATTCTGGGTTTTGTTTCTAATTGGCCTTCTCCCAGAGGATGTCACACCCTCTCCGTTCTATTTCTCCCAAGAGCGCTTTACTTGGTTACTATGGAAACTGGGTGGTTACAGGCTTTGGGAGCCATTCTGACAGGTAGAAGTGACCACATGGCAAGCCAGAGAAGGCCAAAGTGTATATTTTGCACCCTGAGAGTCTGTGTCTCCTTCAGGGTCACTCATTGCTTGGGCAGAATCTAGGCTCTGCTGAAGAGGGTTAGATTGTATGACCTCAAGAAGCAGGGTGACTTAGTCTGAGAGTGTTGAGGCAGGTTGACACATGTACTGGGGAGATATTAATCTGTCTTGTGTGACAAGCCAGACCTTGGAGACCTTTCCTGAAGCCAACCAAACCAATGTAAGTACGGAAAAGGCTAGGAAAGGAAGAGAGCCTGCATGGCCATGTTTTCCCTCCCTTACTCAGAAGACAGTGCACCTCTGCGGGAAGCCTCCTGCCCTTATGCCACGTTCTCCCCCCAGACCCCATCTTTGTATGCTGTTCCCTTGGCCTTTACCATCATTCTTCCCATGGCAGCTCTCTGAAGGTCACTATCCAGCCAGGATGTTTGGCAGCAAAAGGCAGTTGGCTGGACCAGAGTCCCCTGGGACATGCCCCTTCCTTGTAGTATTGAGCCCCCCCCAATATTAAATGTCACCCGGAGAGAGGAGACAAAGCACTTAGTGTGATCCCATGCCTATAATCCTAGCACCCCAGAAGCTGAAACAGGAGGACAGTGAATTCTAGGTGGCCTGGACTATGTAGCAAGCCCTGGCTTACAAAATATGGGGGTGAGGTGTGGCATAGTTCCGTCAGCAGGCAAGCTCTAGGATCAGGAGTGTCTGTGTGGAGGAGGGAGCAAGTAACAGGAGTGGTCGTAAGGGCTTAGCATTCTAGAACTGTGGAGGAAGAAACTGATTTCCTAGACCTTGCTGGTCAGCCAGCCTAACACTTGGCTAGTTCCAGGCCAGTGAGACCCTGTCTTTCTGTCTGTCTCCTTCTTACAGACACCCCTAAAGATCTAGAGAAATGTCTCAGTGGTTAAGAGCACTCTGCTACTCTTACAGAGGATCAGAGTTCAGTTCCCAACACCCATGTCAGACAGCTCAACAGCCTCAAACTCCAGCTCCAAGAGACTTGGCGTACTCTTCTGGCCTCTGTGGGCACCTACGTTCACATGAACATAACCCCTCCTAATACAAATGTGGGCACATGCATGCACACACATACATTAGGGACTCCACAAAGGCCCACAGCATGGGAATCATGGACAGGAGCACTGCCTTAGGATCATTGTGCTGTGAGGTTCTACACAACAGAGAGCAGCCGTGGAAAAGGCTACAGTTCAGTCAGGCTAGCCCATGCCGTGACCTGCCCTCGCAGGCATCCCTGGGGAGGCATACCCAGAAGAGGCAGATGAGAAGACATTACAAGGGGAAAGTATGAAGGCTGCAGTGGGATATGAACCTCATCCTCCTCTTCCTGTCTGGAAGAGAAAAGTTAGTATCAGACACACTAGAGTAGCTCCCCCTCCCCTTCCCAGGAGTGGCCAGGAAAACCTGCCTGGGCAGCATCTTGAATGGGGGAATTGTCCTGAGAGCTCCCTGGCATCTACACACATCTGAGGCCCCCCCCTTCCAGCCACTCCCCCATCTTCCCCTTCCCCCACAGCCAATGGCAGCTCTCTCATTACCACTAAGCCAAGCCCAGCTGTGGACATCTGGCCTAAGTCTGTGAACACCTAGCTGGACCTCCCACTGTCACCTGTGTCCCCTCTTCTCTTTGAAGGAGCTCCAGGACAGGACTATGGGTTACAGGCTTGGTTTTCCTCATACAATCCCTGCCAGGGCTAAGGAGACAGAGGAGGGGCAGGAGCTGGCAGCCCCACCCCGGAGGTGCCTGAGGCTCTTGGCAGGGACAGCTGGAGCAGTTAGCACCAGCTGCCAATGACTCACCTCCCACCAACCCAAACGTGTATCACCCTGGGGCTGGGAACCAGCACCCAGCCCCTCCAGTCCCCCACCTCACCTGACCCTCCAAATCCAGATCCTTAAGGGTCCCCTCTTCTCAGAGATCTAGCCTATCCCAGCTCCCAATCACCCTCAGTACTGGAACATACCCCATTTTCTTTTATTCATACAAAAAAAAGTTTCTTTTTTAAATATAATTTAAGAACCCCCTTCCAAGCACCGACGTCTGCCTCTGTTGAATGCCACCACCCTCCTGCCCCTTTTACAACCTCACCCCCTCCTTCCACTCAAGGACTTGGGGGCACTTGTCGGGAGGGAAGGGGGAAGGGACTGCCTGGGTCTGTGGCATTTCCAAGGCACTGTTTTAGAACATATCAATGGGTCCTTGTTTCCAACAGGAAAGAATGGAAACAGGTACCCTTCAACACACAAAATCTGGACAAGGGGGAGAGGGGGAGGAAAAATAACAAAATAAAAATAGTAAAAATCCAGAACCTTCAATATGAAGGCAGATGAGGGGAGGGGCATTTACAAGGGGGAAATGATTGCCTCTGGTGGTGACAGCAGCAAGTTGGGACATCAAAATCCACTGATTACATCCCTGGGTCTTGACAGCCCCTTCCTGCCTCCTGGGACAGTCTCCACTCCCAAGTTGGCAGGCTGGCCACCGTTCTCTTTGGTCTGTAGGGACATGCCCACTGAGGTGGGAGGCTCTTGGGGAGTGAGGCCTCTGGGAAGATGGGAGATTAGGGATGCTTCTTTGCCCAGGCTTGAGGGAAAGACTCACTCTGAGTTTGGGGTTCCCCGCCTGGAAGGCATAGATAAAATTCTTACCATCCCATATGGCACAGCTCCCCAAATCCTGGGTCTCAAAGATTACCAACTCCCAACCCCCTCAGTTCAAAGTGCAATCCAATGAGAGTCTGTGCTGGGGGAGAGGGGCATCTCTATGAGTCCCCACCCAACTCTGTCCCAGAAAGAAGGGGAGGCCATGGCTCTGGCGTGGTGAGTCCTTGGAGGTCAGAACTGTTGGGCGGGCCCTCCTGTCCCACCAGGGGCTCCTGGCTTAGCTTGGGACTTCATATGCTGCACACTGGCCAAGATTTTCTTCTGGTGTCCTGCTAGAGTGACTCCAATTCGGAGCAGGTCTCTGTGGAAAAACAGAAGTCTGGATGAGTTTGGGGGCCAGCCAATCAGGAAGCCCATAGGACGATGATGTCAGGAGCTGCGATACAGATTTAGACAGCAAGCCTCTGCTGTGCAGCTAAAGTAGAGGACAGAAAAGGCCTCAAAGAGAAGTTAGGGGAAAGCGGCTTCGGAAACTGCTTTAGAGAGAAATGAGGAAAGGGGACGACAGAAAAGGAACCAGGGCATAACTCAAGAAAGATGTCAAGGAGGGATCGGGGACCCGCCCAAACAGGCATCTTATGACGGTTTGTTTTCAGGGGTTTTTGTTTTACTTTATATATATTATCTTATTTGGTTATTTGAGAGAAGGTATTGATATGTAGCCTTTACAGCCTCAAATGAAACATCCTCCTGCCTCAGCCTCCCAAGAGCTGGAAGGACAGTGGTATACCACCACAGCCACCTCCTACCTATGTAAGTCTATGCCTTGAGGGAGAATCAGAGAAGGGAGAAAGGAGGTGTTCCAAGTGCAGACAGGCAAGGGAACAGTTACTTGGGAGTTGATAGAATCATAAAACCAGTTAACATCAAAGCTGGAAAGGGATTTCCAAATCTCAGTCCCGTCTTCTCCTTTTATGGGTGGGAAAGAGAAGCAGAGTTGACACATTAATGTGAGAGCAGGGTTTGGAATGCAGATAGAAGCACAAAGATAGATACAGGCTGGAAGTGGGAAGGGAGATGACCCAGGGTTGAGAAGGCTCCAGAATGGACACCAGCAGGGCATTGCTATTCTGGGAGAATCTGGAGTGTCAGCCTCAGGCATGATTTGTTTGGTGTGCAGCCCTGAGCATGGTCCCGGGCAGTGTCCCCAGTGCTAGACCACCAATATAAGAATTAGCCCTGGAGGTCGGACCCAGAGGCCCCTACAGAACCTAAGGGTCTGACTCAGCCTCCTATACCCAGGCACCATCTGGGTGCTGTGCCCTCTCTGTGGTCCTTTCCACTTACTCTGCAGAGATCTGGCTGACCACCTCAAAGGAGCCGAACCCAGCTGCTGCAAAACTTTCCTCATATCTTCCCATCTTGATGGCTCGAAGCCACTCACCCACAGAGCCAAAAGCAGAGTAGTGAGGCTGCCGTTGGTCCAGGAGTGGATGCGAGGCCCTGGGAATGGGAAGGATAAAGATGGAGAGAAATGCTAAGCTGGAGAGCTACCTTACAGAGGGCTCTGGGAAGACCAACACAGACCAATCCATATACCATCAAAGGGATGGATACTCCAGGGCCACTTAGAAGGGCTCTTGGGTGGTGGCAGAGTCAGGGACGGAGGGGGCTGTTCTCTGGGATCCTCACCCGCCATTCTCCCTGGCCACGATTTTGAGGCTAGCAGGATTCCGGATCATCTTATCCAGAGCGCTGACCACCTGGGGGAAGCGGGGCCGGGCATTCCGGTCCTTCTGCCAACAGTCCAGCATGAGCTGGTGAAGAGAGGTGGGGCAGTCTGGGGGAGGGGGCAGCCGGTAGTCCTGTTCGATGGCATTGATTACCTACAATGGTAAGAAGGACCATTGATTACCTACAATGGTAAGGACCAGATGAAGCTAGTTTGAGAACCATTTGCCAAAAGACCTAGGTAACGCTGGGATGCGGACCACAGACATCCAATCGCACAGATTCGTGAGTCCCAGATGGGTGTAAGACTGCTGAGGCTGGCAAAGCAACACCCCATCTTAGACCAGTCTAGAGTTTAACCTCCCAACCCTGCTCACCATCCATCCCAGAAGCCAACAATGCTACGTCCATCTCCATGTTTGTTCATGTGTATGCGTGCACATGGAGGCCAAAGGCCATTTCTCTCCGCCTTATTTTATTCTTGAATTTCACTTATTCACTTACTTGTGGAAGCAGGTGTGCGTGTGTGTGCACGTGTGTGTGCACGTGTGTGTGTTAGTGTAACGGCCAGAGGTTAATGTTACATCAGCAGTCTTCCTCAATCACACTCCACCTCACATGTTGAGGTAGGGTCTCCCCCTTGAACCCAGAGCTTATTGATCCAGGATCTCCTGTCGTCACCTTCAAATGCTGGAATTCCAAGCAAGCTCCCACGCCTCCCTGATGTTTTACATGAGTGCAGGGATCTGAATTCTGATCTTCATGCTTGCATTACAAGCACTCACCTGCTCAGACTTCTTTCCAGCCCCTCCACTTTATGTTTTGAGACAGTGTCTCTCACTAACCCTGGAGGTGACTGATTGCTATGCTGGTAGGCCAATGTCCCCCAGACCTGCCTGCCCTGAACACTCCCACAGTGGGGTTATGGATGAGCACCACAGTACCTGGCTTTATGTGGGTGCTGGGGATCTGAACTCAGGGCCTCATCCCTGCATGGCAGGTACTTTACTCAAGGGGTCATCATCATCCTGGTCCCTGCAGCCAACTCTTGGATGTAAACATCACTTCCTCTTTGTGCCACCCCCACTATCCCAAACAGGTGGGATATCCCAGGTGATAGAATATCCAGAAATCTCACGGAACACTTACGTCCTGGTTGCTCATGTCCCAGTATGGCCTTTCCCCAAAAGACATGACCTCCCACATGACGATCCCATAGCTCCAGGCATCACTGGCAGATGTGAATTTCCTGAAGGCAATGGCCTCGGGGGCAGTCCATCGGATCGGAATCTTTCCTCCCTGTGGAAGGAGGAACCCAGGTGAACCCAGGCACCAGCAGAACCCAGACATCATCCATGACTGACAGTGCTGTCCACATGACAGACTCTAGACGTAAACCCGGGCAGTGCTTGGGATGGGCTAAAGGAGGTGGGAAGACCCAGCCCTAAAAGCAGGTCGGGCATTCATTCCCTGGCTTGGGTCCTGGACTGAATCAAGAGGACAAAGCAAGTCAAGCACATGCGTTCACTTATTGTTTGTGGGTGCAATGTGACTGGCCACTTCCAGTTCCTGCTTGCCTTGGCCGTGTCACCATGAAGGGCTGCCCCTTGAACTGTGAATTCGAAATAAACCTTCCCGAGATTCTCTGTCAGTGTATTTTATCACACGTCCCGCACCGCATCACCACTTGCTTTCCTCCCCTACTCCTGACCCTCCAGCTCCCTATGTAGCCAAAGATGAACTTCCCTGATCCCCAGTGGGGAGCTCCACCACACCTTGTCTTCTCTTTCTGAGATAGGATCCACCAAGACAGCCCAGGCTGGCTTCTTCCCTCTCAGGTCCCCCACAGCTGCTGTTCTCCTACACATCCAAAGATGGGTTCCCTTCTGCCTGCACCTGTATTCTCTCCCAGGTCCAAAGCTGCCAGTACTTGCTGTTTTTCTAACCCACTTTCCCGTGCGGACTGGAGTGCTTAGCTGGCATCCCCAGCCCCAGGCTCACCAGGGAGCTCGTGTAGGTGGGATCAGAAGAGTTTTCCTCCAAGAATCTGGAGAGGCCAAAGTCGGAGACCTTGCAGACTAGGTTGCTGTTGACCAGGATGTTACGAGCGGCCAGGTCTCGATGGACATAGCTCATCTCAGCCAGGTACCGCATGCCCGAGGCAATTCCCCGCAGCATACCCACCAGCTGGATGACGGTGAACTGCCCATCGTTGAGCTGGGGAAGAGACAGGGAGAAAGGCTTGTTTAGCCTCCTTGCCACTCCATTCATAGCAGTTGTCAGTCAGCTCACCTCACCTAGAAGGTAGCTCAGTTCTCTCGGGCAGCCTTCTCCTGGCTACACCCTAACAGTTTCTCACCACGCCTTAGTTCGGCTTTTGCTTTTTGAGACAACGTCTAGCTTTTAGCTCTCGATGGACCAGACCTTATGGCAACCCTCCTATAGCAATGTTCCAAACTCTGGGATTGCAGGCACGAACCACCATGCCTCCTGGTTTTGTTTTTATTTTATAGCTGTATGTCCAGTCACTCCTAAATTATAAAGAGATGCTATTAAAAGTCACCTCCTACGCCCCAATTAGCTTCTTTCAGACAGGTTCGCCCTATACACTATGAGTTTACTATGCAGTCCAGGCTCTCCAGCCTCGCTTATCGCCACACACCACAATGCTCTGCATCTGGCCACATGTGTTTGTTCTTTTTTTTTTTTTAATTTTTTAAGACAGGGTCTCAATATGTAGCCCACGGCAGCCCAAACTTGTGGCAAACCTCCTGTCTCAGCTTCCCACGTGCTAGTGTTACAGGTGCAGGCTATACCAATGTCCTCAGTTAACTTTTTTGTTTTCTGCGAGTTTCTGAGACAGGATTTTTCTGTGTAGCAGCCTTGCCTGTTCTGGAACTCACTCTGTAGAGCAGATGGGCCTTGAACTCAGAGATCCGCCTGCCTGCCTCTGCGTCCCAAGTGCTGGGATTAAGGACGCGTGCCACCTTGCCTGGCCTCAGTTAACATTTTTATTCTAACAAAGTCCGTAGATTGTACAGGCAGAGTTGAGCCAGTTATAAGTGCAAGTGCACCCTGAGCTGTCTGTCAATGGGAAATATGTCTCGAACCAACTGTGTGTGAATGCAAGCGGACAGTGAGAAATGGAGGGATACGGTGACAAAAATGAGGTCCAGTGTCCAACCTTGATGCTTTCATTTTGCCCTCACTCACCCTTACACCAACCAGAATAATAAAACTAAATTGATCCCATCTGGATTCACCTAACATGCAGGGGGCCCTCTGTATATCTGGAGGGAAAACCAAAGATGCTGCATCCAAAATCTGCATTTTGTTTTCAGTGCTGAGAATTGAACCTAAGGCCTCATAAGCACTCTACCACTGAGCCATGAGCTACTCCCCCAGCCTCTCACTGGGGGATTCTAGGCAGGTGCTCTACCACTGAGTCATACCCCAGCCCCTCACTGGGGGATTCTATATAGACAATCTACCATGACACTACATCACAGCACACACCCCACCCCACCCCCATTTTTTCCTTATTGTTTTGAGACAAACTGTTCAACTTGCCCAGGCTAGCCTTGGCCTTGTTATCCTATACCTCACTCTCCCAAGTGGTGAGGATGACAGGCCACATATTAGTTGTTATTTCTGTGTTATCTCCCTAAATCCTGGAGTCCTTGATAAGATATTGACACGCTAAAGAACTATAGCATTTGTGCCTCTGAAAGTTCCCCCTTCTGAATTTATGGCTTCTTCCCAATAGAGTCATCTAACTTGTCATCTGTGTTTCTTGTAAGCAACTCTCTGATGTCCTGATGAATTGGAAGTTAGATACCGAGTCCCATAAAGGGAGACCCACCCAGGGTCCTACGGATGCTGAGTCAGGTCCATACAGGACAGCCTGACCCCTCATAATCAGCACAGGAGTCTATGCTGGGAAAGTCCTGTTGCAGATTAGAGAAGACAAATGTGAGAGAAACTGCAGAAGACGAGGGAGAGTTACTCATGAGATGAGTGAAAGTGTATGTACAGCCAATGTAGACAGAAACTCAGAATGATGGATAAACAGACAGGCAGGTCGGGAATGTAGCTCAGGTAGTAGATAGAAGGCTTCCTAGAATCCCCCAGTGAGGGGCTGGTGGGTGTAGCTTAGTGTAGAGCACGGCTCAGTAATAGAGAACATGTATAATATATGTGAGACCTGGGTCTGAATCTCCAGTTATGTACAAAAATAAATCAAGTAATTCAGAAACTGTTCAAGATCTGGTTTGAATTTTTTTCCATGTCTGAAACTAACTCCCCCCACCCCTTTTTGAAGGTAGAGTCTTGCTACATGATATATTCCTAGTCGGCTTTGTATCCCCAGGCTGTCTTACACTTGCAAGCCTTCTGCCTCGGCTTCTCCAGTGCTAGGACTGCAGACATGAATCCCGTTTTGTCCTGTTTTCTGAGTAAGGCTCTCCCTGTGCCCTGCTCACCCCCCCTCTTCCCCTCCCCCTCCCCTAGCTCCTCCCCCTCCCCCACGTACAGTGGCTCTGAAAGTAGGTGTCTCACCCGAAGGAAGGAGTCCAGGGCTCCATTCTCCATGAATTCAGTGAGGATCATGACTGGCACACTGTTGGTGACCACACCCTCCAGGCGGATAATGTTGGGGTGCTCAAACTGACCCATGATGGAGGCCTCGCTCAGGAACTCACGCCTCTGCCGCTCGGTGTAGCCACCTTTCAGGGTCTTGATGGCCACACAGCTCTCCTTTTTCCCTGGTGCTTTCAGCCGGCCCCGGCACACCTCACCAAACTCGCCTTCAACAAGAATGTGGAGGGTCAATTCTCCTTCTGTCCTGACCCATTTGGTTCAGTCCCATAGCATGGGGTTGCGTGTGTGTTTGTGTGTGTGTGTGTGTGTGTGTGTGTGTGTGTGTGTGTGTATGTGTGTGTGTGTGTGTGTGTGTGTGTGTGTGTGAGCGTGTGCTTGGTCTACACATATTCCTGTGGGTGTATACATATATGCATGCAAATATGAAAGCTAGAGGTCGACAGAGACCACAAGTCAACATCTAGTATTTTTTCTACCTCTCTCCACCTCTTTCTTTCTTTTTTAAATTATATTTTACAGTCATTCATGCATGCATGCCTGTGTGAGCACACGTGCTCTCACACAAACGTATGAAGGTCAGAGGACAACTTCAGCAATTAGTTCTCTCCCCCCAGCATGTGGGTTGCAGGGATGGAACACAGGTCATCACCCTTGGCTGTAGTCACCTTTATCCCCTGAGCCATCTGGTAGACCTGGCCAGTCTGGAACTTGCCTCAAACCTGGTGAGCAGACTGCCTCTGCCTCCTTAGTGCTGGAATTAAAGATGTGTGCCACCACACCCAGCAATCTATCATATGTTGTGAGAGACAGTCTCTCAGTGAATTCAGAGCTCATCAGTTTGGCTAGGCTGGCCAGCCAATGAGCACTGGTAATCCATCTGTCCATCTGTCCATCCATCCCATCCCTACTCCCCCACCCCCAGAGCTCAGATTACAGCATGTGCTACTGTTCTCAGGTATTTCACATGGGTCTGAGGATCAAACTCATGTCCCCGTGTTTGTATGGCAGACGTTCTACTGACTGAGCCAGCTCCCCAACTCCCTGGCTCGTCCCTCTTACCGGCACCAATCACCTCTTCGATCTTGACATAGGAGACATCTATCTCTTTGGCAAATTCTCTTACTGCCTCATTAGGGTCTTCATAAGTAAAGGGATCAATGTAGACCTTCGTACCTAAGGAGTCACACAGGATCCCATTAACCAGGAGGTAAATCCCTCTGGACTACCAGTCCTATTAATGAGCTCCCAGCTCCCTTCCCCCTGCCTGTGCCCACATACCGTGCCCGATGAGATATTGCCCGTGTTTATCTGAGTACTCAGCTTCCCTCCCGTTGCTTTGCTTCCTGTAGTCACAAGAAAAGCAGTAAAAATCAGACTGAGTTATGTATCTCTATGCCCCTGTAGAAGACCACAGAGAATGAAGGAGGAGCGGGGACCTGAGAAGCTTCCAGTTGACCAGTGGGGAAGACAGGAAGGCTTGCTCTATGGCAGCAGCTCTCAACTCTTTGGGGGCTGAATGACCCGTTCACAGGGGTCTCCTAAGACGGTCAGAAAACCCAGATATTTATATTATGATTCATAACAGTAGCAAAATTAAAGTTATGAAGTAGCAAAGAAAACAATTTTATGGTTGTGGGGGGGTCACCACAAGAAGAACTGTCTTAGGTTTGCACAGCAGGGGGGGGGGAGTGGTGGTGGGGGATGGGGGGTCACCACGAGAAGAACTGTCTTAGGTTTGCACAGCATTCTGAAGGTTGAGAGCCACTGCCCTAAGGTGTGTGGGCAGGTAGCCACCCACAGGGAGTTTACAGGCCAGAGTCTTTACCTGAGGCAGAGGACAGCGATGACAACGACCACCAGGACCAAAACCACGCCCACAACTGCAGTTCCTGCAATCAGGGCCAGCTGCTCCCGCCAGCTCTCATTCTCTGGGGGAGAAGAGGTTAGTCAGGTAAAGTCAAGAGTCCCTGACTCCCTAACTCCAGCTTCCAGAAATGATCTAAGGTCTCTGGAAAGTACACCCCACTCCAGCATGACAATTGAGGGAACAGTGAGTTCAGATTGAGGACAATGAAGAAAATGTTATAGCCAGAGATGTTGGGGGAATTTTGGTTGCTGGTTGTTGGTGTGTGTGTGTGTGTGTGTGTGTGTGTGTGTGTGTGTGTGTGTGTATGCAAAAAAAAATTAAAAATTTAAGGGGCTGGAGAGATGGCTCAGTGGTTAAAAACACTGACTGATCTTTCAGAGGACCTAGGTTCAATTCCCAGCACCCACATGGTAGTTCACAACTGTCTGTAACTCCAGTTCCAGGGGACCTAACACCCATGGCAAAACGCCAATGCACATAACAAGAAATACATTTTTAAAAAAATTTAAATAAAATTAAATAAAAAATAAAGGCTGGGCTGGGTGGTAGAGGTGGCGCACACCTTTGATCCCAGCATCCAGAGGCAGAGGCAGGCGGATCTCTGTAAGTTAGAGACCAGCATGGTCTAACAAGAACTAGTTGTAGGACAGCCTCCACAGCCACAGAGAAATCCTGTCTCAAAAAACTATAAGTAAATAAATAAAAGGCCACACAAGGAGGTACGCCTGCAATCCCCAGTTCTTGGGAAGCAGAGGCAAGAGGACTGCTACCACTTTGAGCCCTGCCTTGCAAGTTCCAGAATATCTCCATAGTTACACAGCAACTGTGTCTCAAAAAAAAAAAACCAACCATGAGGGAAGATAGCAAGGAAGAGCTGTTTAGAAATTTATGGCATTAGTGGTGGCACACACACCTTCAATCCCAGCACTGGGGCGGCAGAGGCAGGAGGATCTCTGTGAGTTGGAGGCCAGCCTGGGCTACAGAGTGAGCTTTGGAGCTAGAGTGTGATGTCTCACGAATAAGTGAGTGTCTTGGAAAATCATGAGTATAGCATGTTAAAAGAGTGAGCTACCCCACTTCACCGCAGAGCTTTATGACAAAGGGTGGGTGACTTTTCTCATCTTAACTGGAAGAAAGAACCAGGGCTCGTGGGTCAAACCTACTGCTAAGGATAAACGGCCCTGCTGGCCTCACAGCCAAGGATTGGATTTAGGATAAAAACAAGGAAATGGCTTTGGGGACAAGGTAAGAGCCGCTTGATGGGAGCAACAATCCCAGTTTCCGCCCAAATCCCCAAACTCACCATCCAGTTGAGTCTGACTGTGATGTTCTTGGCCAAAGGGGCCGTAGCCAGCCTCGGAGCGTGCGCGCACCTGGACCAGGTAGCTGGCTCCCCGCTTCAGCCCCCGGAGCTCTGCCCGGTTTTCTGATGTCTTCAGGAAACGCACACTGCTGGGACCCTCTGCTCCCTGTCAGGAGGAGGAGAAGGAAGAAATGGGTGATAAGACATTCTGCCGTCTCTGCTCATTTTCTTTCTTCCCCATTTCTCACTTTATCCTGTTATGTGGCATCACGTAATTCTTCCAGCATTTATTTTTTTCTCTTTGGGGTGCTGAGGCTCAAACCTAGGGTGCCTCATATCCCAAGCAAACACTACACCACTGAGCCACACCCCAGCCCCTCACTGGGGGACTCTAGGCAGGGACTCTGCCTCTGAGCCACACCCCAGCCCCTCACTGGGGGATTCTAGGCAGGGGCTCTGCCTCTGAGCCACACCCCAGCCCCTCACTGGGGGATGCTAGGCAGGGGCTCTACCACTGAGCCACACCCCAGCCCCTCACTGGGGATTCTAGGCATGGGCTCTACCACTGAGTCACACCCCAGCCCCTCACTGGGGGATTCTAGGCAGGGGCTCTGCCTCTGAGCCACACCCCAGCCCCTCACTGGGGGATGCTAGGCAGGGGCTCTACCACTGAGCCACACCCCAGCCCCTCACTGGGGATTCTAGGCAAGCACTCCACTGCTGAGCCATTCTGACAACCCTTTGCAGCAGATTCAGATAACTGAGGCTGAGAGGCCCAGGGGCTGGCCACATGGTTGTACAGTTAATCAACAGTCAAGCTGAAACCACAATCCTCAGCAGCTGTGTCTCCATCAAGTACCCCAGCTCTGGATCAATACCCGCCAGTCCCCCTACCTGGGACAGAGCCTAGTCTCACCTTCTCATGATACTTGACCTCGTAGTCTAGCACAGCCCCACTGGGTGCTCTGGGGACAGCCCATGACAGGCTCAGGCTGCTGGGTGACGAGCGAGTCACTCGGATATCCGACACTGCGGGGGGCACTGCAGGAGAGAGACAGCCCACGCGTCCTGCTGCCATGTCTAGCCACTACTTTCTCCAACTCTTCCCTATCCACACCCCGCCGGCTGCTGGTGGACGCAGTAAGGACCCTGCGCATCCTAGTCAAAGGCTCTACCACCGAGCCACACCACAAGCCCTAGAGTCTGTTTTTGTTTTCCTCATTCTTCCTCCACTGGCTATGCCTTTACTCTTCCACTGTTTTGTAAGAACACCTTCTGAGGAGCTGGAGGCGCGGCTCAGTGGTTAAAGGCTCCTACAGGTCTTGTAGAGGACCCAGATTCTCTTCCCAGCCCCCACATCCATTAGTGCACAGCAGCCTACAACTACAATTCCAGGGGATCCAGCACCCTCTTCTGGCCTCCTTTGGTACCTCCTCCTCACATGTGGTTCACACAAACACAGTGCAGCACACACCTATAATCCCAGCACTCAGGAGGCAACAGCAGGATCTCTGTGAGTGTGAGGTCAGCCTGCTCTACAGAGTTAGTTCCAGGACAGCCAGGGCTGGCCTTGTTAGAAAGGTATGTCACTGGGGGTGGGCTTTGAAATTTCAAAAATCTCAAGCTATTTCTAGTTAGTTCTCTCCCCCCCCTTCTCTCCCTCTCTCCCTCTCTCTCTTTTTTTTTTTTTTTTTTTTTTTTTTTTGGAGACAGGGTTTCACTGTGTAGTCCTGGCCTCCAATCTTCCTGCCTCTGTCTCCCAAGTACCAAGAGCTTTTCAGCTTTATTAGAGCACAGATGGTTTTGTTACGACGTTCCCATATGAACACATTACTTTTGAAAACCATTATTCTGTTGATGGATCTCTTGCATTAGCTGAGGATGACCTTGAACTTCTGATTTTCCTGCTTCCCAGCTGGTCTATGTAGTGATGCAGATCTATCTAACCAGGGTCTTCTGCATGCTCAAAAAGGAGTTCAGACAACTCTCCCACCTGCCTCCCATTCTTACCCTCGCGGTCAGTGGTGACATTGACAGGCTCAAATGGAACTGGTCCTGAGGCTAAGGCAGACACACCATTCAGAGCAGCAACCTCAAAGGTATAGGTGACATCGGGACGCAGCCCTCGGACTGCCACCCAGGGCTCAACCAGGTCCCGAGGACCAGGGTCAAAGGTCAGATCGCCCCCACAGGGCAAGCAGGAGCCCCCAGGATGACACTCTCGGCAGCGTACGGCGTAAGTGAGGTCCGCCCGCCCTCCGGACTCGAGGGGAGCACTCCATTCCAGGTGCAGGGAGGAACCATTCAGATGGGGAACCACACTTCTTGGAGCAGAGGGTGGGGCTGTGGGAAAAAGTGAGTCAGGTAAAGGGCGGGAGGGGACCACCCTGAAGGACAGACTGCCACACTAACCTCAGAGTTAAAGGTGTTAAAGCTGGGGAGCATGGGGGCTGTGATGGGTTAGTTTCGACAGCTCGACACAACCCAAAATCACCTGGCGAAAGTCTCCATGAGGGACTGCCTACATTGAGGTGGCCTATGAGTGTGTCTGTGCAAGATTGTTTTGACTAAGTTAAGTGATGCTGGGAGGACCCAGCCTGCTGTGGGTGGCAACATTCCCTAGGCAGAAGTTACGGAACTGAGTACTTTGGAGAGGCCAAGCGGAGAAGTCAGTACAAGCAAGCATGGACACATTCATATCTCTCTGTTCTTGACTCTGATGGATGTGATTGATGTGACTGGCTCTTCCTGGATTAGAACGAGGAATTAAGCTGAATAAACCCCCTCCTCTCCTAGAGTGTGTCTTATCAGGGATTTGGTCACCTAGATCAGGGATCATGGGGGAAGTTTACTCCAGGAGTTCACACACTGTCCCCCAAAATGAGCTACATACAGGACAATACCAGATGTGCTTCATGCCTGGACGATGGAAACTTACTGGTGCAAGGTGAACTCCGGGGGTCCGACCGGGCCCGGTAATACCCAATGCGACACAGGCACACAGGAGAGCCGATGTTGTTAGAGTGGCTGTTGGCTGGGCATGGCTGGCAGGGCTCCTCTCCTACTTGAGGCTTGAAGGTGCCCTGGCCACAGGCTGAAGGAGAGAGTGAACGTGTTGTTCAAAAACAAACTCGAAGACCAAAGAGATGGCTCAGGGGTTAAGATCACTGGTTACTCTTCCAGAGGACTTGGGTTCAGTTCCCAGGACCCACATGGTACCTTCCAAACATCATTCCAGGGCATCTGGTGCCCCCTCTGGGCCTCCGAGGGCATCAACCACACACACAAATGCACAGACATACGTGCAGGCAAGACATACATACATACATACATACATATAAAATGAAGCTTAAAAAACCTTTAAAAGCTTAAAAAAAAAGTCCTACCTTCAAAACAAAAACAAAACCAGCACACAGAGCTAGAATTGAACGAGGGGCTGACCAGTAAGAGGAGGACCATTCCTTCCCAGGGTAGGAGTTCTCACTCTTCCTCTCATGATTTTAACTAATTAACTTAGAGACAGCATCTTATATATCCCAGCCTGACTGCAAACTCCATACATCGACGGGGATGACCTTGAACATTTGATCTACCTGTCTTCACTTCCCACATGCTGGGCTCACAGGCATGCACCACCACATCTGGCGTATTTGGTGGAGAGGATGGAACCCTCAGCTTTGTGCATGCCAGGCCAGCACTCCAAGTCCTCAGCCACCAGAATACATTTGAATGCACACTGCCCAACACATAGGATTGCTACAAAAAGCAGGAGAGATAAAATATGTATACAACGTTAAGAAAGCTTGCGTGAATGGCACCATATGCTTTCCTCCTTTACTAAAACACAAGTTGGTAAAGCCTGACTTTTCTCCCCATCCTGTCATTACAGCACTTGGAAGCCAGAGACAAGAGAAAGACTGCAAGTACAAGGCCAGCCTGGGTGGCATAGTGAGACCCTGTTTCCCCAAAACAAAACAAAATCTAGGGACCACAGAGATGGCCCAGAGGTTAAGAACACATACTGCTCTTGTAGAGGACCTGCGTCCAGTTCCCAGTATCCACACTGAACAGGTCACAGCAGCCTGTGAGACCTCCTCCAGGAGTTATCTGATGCCTCACCTACACATAACTATACATATACACATAATTTAAAATAAAAACCTTTTTAAATTATTAAACACACACACACACACACACACACACACACACACACACACACACACACACACAAAAACACGTGGTGACCACCCATGCCTTTAATCCCAGCACTCGGGAGGCAGAGGCAGGCAGATCACTGTGAGTTGGAGGCCAGCCTGGAGGTCTACAGAGAGAGTTACAGGACAGCCAGAAAAAAAAAAAAAAACAACCCAAAAAACCATGGTGATGCCCTCAGGAGAGAAAGGTGGAAGAGCTCAAGAGTTGGAAGGCAGCTTTTCTGTAAATGAATGCCTTACCTTGGAACAAAAGTAAAAACCACGAACAAACAAAGCGCCAGGAGACACAGCAGCTGGCCTTAGGGCCTCTGGAAGGCCGAAGTCATGAGCAAAGACGCGGTTCTAGCTTGTGGCGACACCCAGCGTGGACTTTGTAACGTCCTGTTTTTAGGGTGGTATGTAAAACCTCAGATCCCGATCCAAAGGCAGGGATGGTGCCAACATTCCGAGAGTAATGACTGGCTAATTTTAGGTGGGCATTTGTGGAAATAAAATCATTTACAGGGCTGTGAGCGGTTCCAGGGCTGAAAGCACTTGCCACCAAGCCTTAGTGACTTGACTGAATGCCTGCATGTTGACCTCTGACCTCTAACCACACAAGTGCCTTGGCAGCACAAGTCACACCCCCACACACACACACACACACACACACACACACACACACACACACACACACACACACACACACGGAAAGTCTCTAAACAAAAAACAAACGAAAAAGCAAACACCTAAGTTAGAACCTAAGTTAGACTCACCAGCTCACACTAAGTTAGAACCTAAGTTAGACTCACCAGCACCTACCTATATTAAAAATAATAACAATAAATACATAACAAGAAAACCAAAACCACCAAAAATCAACTAAAAGGCTGAGGACACAGCTCACTTGGCAGAAAGCTTGCCTAGCATGTGCAAGGCCCTGGCTCAAATCTCTAGCACTGTCAAAAAAAAAAGAAAGAAAAAAAAAAAGCCAAAAGCTGAATTCCAGGGATAGATAGACAACTTCATATCAGAAAATGAGAGGAAACTTCCAATAAATAGAATGAGATCATAAAATCCTTTTCCTCAGCCCCAAAAGGTATCCCAGCTGCTCAGCGATAGCCTCCCGACAGTGACCAGAAGCAGATGGGGTGGACGGGGTGTATATGGGGTGTAGCTCAGATCTCTGTTTGAGCTTCTTTCCTAGCTCCGATAACTGAGTGTCTAGGAATTAGGGTGTGCTCAGAATGGGGCAACGTAAGGGCTGGACAGGGGCTTGCTGCCAAGCCTGATGATGAGCCTGGTCCCCAGGACCCACATGGACTCCCGCAAGTTGTCCTCTGGCCCCTACAGCCTACCAACCAATCAACCAACCAACAGAATCAACAGAAGTCTCCCTACCACAGTAAGAATAAAACTTGAAGTTTTGTTTAAAAAAAAAAAAAAAAAAAAAAAAAGCCCCAAAGCTTAAGGAATCGGATCAGGATGAGATGCATGACAGCCTCGCCCAAACCAAAGGCAGGAACACTTCATGGGTGGTCCCACTCTTACCTCTGCATATTTTGTTGCCCTCAGCAGCCTCGTAGCCTGCCGCACAGCTGCAGCCGGTGACCGGCTGCTCAGCCCACTGGCCGTCTTCCCGGCAGTACAGGCTGGGACTGGGGCTGGCAGTAGAGACAGCATTGGTCACACAGCTACCTGCCACGGGCACCACGAGCTCCCGAGGCACAGTCTCTGGGAAGTTGGTCAAGTTCATGGTCAGCTGGGAGCACTTCTTGTAAAAGAGGTGCAGGGAGAGCAGGGCCATGCAGGCTCCTTGGTCCTGGAAGGCCAGGTAGAAGCCGGCTTTGCTGAGCGGGCCCAGGCGCAGCGTCTTGATGTTAACCTTCCCAGTTGCTTCGGCCCCAGGGCGTTTCCGGGTCAGATGCTCTGCAGCCACCGTGTCCACCTGTCAAGAGAAGGCGGGTTCACCACCACTGTCCTCACGCCTTGAGGATCTGGTGGGCTATCTTCACAGATCCCTCCTGTCTGAGAACTTTCTCCCTACCTTCCACAATGTGTAATACGTACATACATTCATTCATACACACATAGTCTCTCGTAGTCCAGGCTGGTCTCAGACTTGCTATGTGGCCGAGGATGACCCTGAACTTCTGCTCTTCCTGCCTCCACCTCCCAAGTGCTGGGATTACAGACAGGTGTCACTCACAACACTTGTTTATGCAATGCCCCTGATGCAGCCCAGGGCTCTGCTATCTGTCAGGCAAACACTCTACCAAAGTGGGGTGCTTCCAACCCAATATGCATTTTCTGCCACCCATCAATCCTGTCTCAGTTTCCCAATCAATCATTTGTCCTATGAATATTCAAGGATACCCGGCACCATGACTTCAGAGCCAAGGACAAATGAAACAATCATGAAGTGACAAGCAGATGACTGACTGTGTGATGCAGGAGCCAGGGCCAGGACAGCCATCAGCTCTGGGCCATAGGTCACTTATAAGATTCTCACTTCAGATGCTGAGATTCCATGGGAACCCAACAGCTAATTCTGAGTGGAGATTTGTAAAAATAAGAATTCATCTTCCATTTGTTAGAGTGCTACCTAGCATGCAGGAGGCCCTGGATCCCAGCCCTGCAGAGGTTGGGGCAGGAGGATCAAGTTTATAGTAAACCTTGGCTACATAAGAGAATTTGAAGCCAGCCTGAGCTACACATGAAACCCTGTCTCAAAAACCAAACAGGAGATAGCTTAGCAGCCAAGGGCACTTGCTGCTCTTGCAGAGGACATAAGTTCAATTCTTAACACCTACATCGTAGACCACAACTGACCAATTCCAGTTCCAGGAGACATAATGTCCTTTCCTGGCCTCTGTGGGCACCAGGTATACATTCAGGCAAACACTCATACACATAAAATAAAAATAAATAGATCCTTCAAGAACAGGATCACTGCCATCCTTCTTGAAACATTAAAAAAAAAAAAAAATCATTTAAAACAATCCTAACAAAACAAACCTAGACATGGTGGTGCACACCTTTAATCCCTCCTTTCAAGAGACAGAAGTAGACAGATCTCTAAGTTTAAGGCTAGCCTAATCTACATAGTGAGAGAAATCCTATCTCCAAAAAAAAAAAAAAAAAAAAAAAAAGGAAGGAAGAAAAAAAAAAAAAAAAAACAACAACAACAACAGAAAACCAAAAAAAACCAAAAAGGAAGAAAAGGAAAATTAAAACAAACACAAAGCCTCTGAAGGTGGAGAGGCAGCCCAGAAGTTAAGAACCCTCATTGCTCTCACAGAGGACACAACGCCCAGCACCCACATGGTGACTCCCAACCATCTTTAACTCCAGTCCAAGGGGATCCAACACCCTCTTCTGTCTTCCTCAGGCACCAAGCACTTCCACACATATTAAATTAATAGATCTAATTAAGAAAAGTAAAACTACCAACAACAGAAAAACGGAGGCTGGTAAGATGGCTGGGGAGGTAAAGGGGGTTGCCGCCAAGCGAAATGGTCCGAGTTCCATCCCCAGAACCCAAGGAGAGGTGCGACTCCTGCTAGTTATCTTCTGACTGCCCTCCATACCCACACCATGGCATAGTCATGCATGCATCTAATAAATACACACACACACACCCCTTTGGGAAATGTCAAGTATGGTGTCATGTCATACACTTGTAATCCCAACACTTGGGAGGTGGAGGCAGGAGGATCAGGTGTTTGAGGCTGGCTCTCGGTTCCTTTTACCCTCAAAGCTAGGCTTTGAGACCCTGTTCTGGGCTAGCACATCAGAGGAGCTGAATCCCAGGATCACTTTGAGCCTAGCATTTTCACGGCCAGTCTGGATAGTACAGCAATGCCTCAGCTTTTAGGGAGGCAAGGTGTGGCTGGTGCTGGAAACTGGAATTTAAAAGACAGGCTGGACAGATGGCTCAGTGGTTATTAGCACTTGCTGCCCTTATAGAGGAGCAAGGTTTGATTCCCAGCACCTACATGTCCCTATTGTAAGTAATTCCAGTTCCAGATGCACATGATACACAGATACACACTGGAACAAAACACTCACGCATGCAAAATAAAATAAAATAAGTCTTTGTGAAAAGGTAGTCAGCTGTAATAAATAGCTCAAGGCCAGTCTGGTCTACATAGTGAGGATAGCCAGAACTACAAAGGGAGACTCTCTCAAGCAACAACAAACAAACCAACTAATTATAAAGGCAGCCAGGAGCCAAGTACGATGGCACACACCTACTCAGGAGGTAGAAGCAAGGGGATCAGGAGTTCAAGGCCAGCCTCCACTGCATAGGGAATTTGAAGCCAGCCTGGGCTACATGAGACCCTTTCTCAAAGACAAACCAAAGAAAACAAACAAGAAGACAGGCGAGGACTTTGTGTGGAGGAGCCAGGATGAAGATTCCAGCGAGAAGCGGTGGGGAACACGCGATCTGGTGTTGCGGAAGGGTATGATATTGACAGAAGAGTGGGCAAGTGTGGAGATGCAGGGAAAGCAGCTAGAAGTTGAACACACCACACACACACACACCTCCCCAGACTGAAACCTGCTGTTTCTAACCCCTCCCCCTCCCACGATTTGCCAGCCCGGGTGAGGTTGATGTATCCCTCTGTGGTACCTTGATATAGGGGTTCTCCATCCAGGCCGGCGTGTGGGCCGTGGCGGTGTCAGCTTCGCTCTCATAGTAGAAGACGGTGAAGGTCTCCTTGCAAGAGCGGCTGGCGCTGGGCAGAGACAGGCACTCCATCATGGTGAAGCGCAATGTGGCATACACGTGGACAGCACCTCGCCTTGGGACCCAGCCAGTGCGCAGCCAGTGTGCCTGGCCCCCTGGACGCTTCATGTCGCAAACCTCGTAGGTGCGCACGCTGTGCTGTTCTTCGTCCAAGCCGCTCAGCTCCTCCCACTGCACGGAAAACCGAGCAGTCAGCCAGGGACCGAACTAGCGTTGTTGGGGGGCTTCCTTACACTCTCCTGTCACCCAGCTCTTACCTGGCCCTCCGCCTGAGGGTAAGTCACCCACTTCAGGTCTGCCGTTTCCAGTTTGGTGTTCAGCAGGGTCTCTAAGTCAGAAAGACAAAGTCAGCCCTTTGGGGAGATGTGGGAGAGCTTGCTGGAAACACGCAGGGATGACAGGGAGTGGGTTATCTTTCTAGCTCCAAGTTGGACAAGGGGGATACAAGGAGGTGGAAATTTTATTTTCCTGAGCCAAGGAGATAAAGAGGCTAGTTTCCAAGCCCACAGACCTGAGTCTGATTCTTGGGACCCTCGTGTAGGAGAGTGCCAACTCTTTACAACTGCCACATAAGTAAGTGCCATGGCACAGAAAACTACCTTTCTCTCTTTGCCCCCCCTCACATAAAGAAAACCATGGCGGGGTGGTGGTGGTGCGTGCACTGGGGAGACACAGGCAGGCAGACCTATCTGTGAGTTCAAGGCCAGCCTGGCCTACAGAGAGAGTTCCAGGACAGGCTCCAAAGCCACAGGGAAACCCTGTTCTGAAAACCCAAAAAAGAAATAAAGTAAATCGTGTGTGTGTGTGTGTGTGTGTGTGTGTGTGTGTGTGTGTGTGTGTGTATGTCTGTGTGTGTGCACGTGCGTGCGCAGGTAGGTTGTCAGGCTTGGAGGCACCATTCCCAGATGGGCCATTTCACCACCCCCATGCCCTTAGATTTATGCCTCCTGTTCTCAGGGCCAGCTCCACCGGCACCAGTAGGCACTGGACTGCTCTAGGGACCCGAGGTCCAGGCTTCCCTGAGGGCTATGCCCCAGGAGAGCCCGGGGAACCCATGCTGAAGTTTAAAATCCACAAGTCAAGAAGTCCAAAGAGGTAGCTCCTGGGCTGGACCTTTGCCAGCAGGGTTGGGGGCTCGGCTCAGCATGTTTAGCATGCTCAGGCTCTGAGTTTCATCCCAGAATCACAGAAAAAGGAAAAGTGCTGGGCACAGGCGCACATTCCCGTAATCCCAGCATTTTAGAGGAAGAGACAGAAAGATTAAGAGTTCAAGACTAGGCTCCACTACACAGTGAGTTTGTGGCTGGTCTGAATTACACTAAATCCCGTTTAAAAACAAAAAGCAGTACAACCCCATCCTGGCCTGGCCCCTTGGGGCAGAGGGCTGCTGGCACAGGCCATGGTTCCCTACAGGCCTGTCTCAGGCTCCACATTCCCTTCCCTAAGTGCCTAAGTGCCAAAATTGGCTATCGTCCCAACTCTATTCCTCCTCCGAGGCCACACCCCCTTCTCACACCAGACACCCCGGTTCTCCTTCAGGGAGGTGCCCAGCCCGAGGCACGGCCCTCCCCCATTTGCTGCCATCTGAGGAGTAAGTTCTGGAAGCCCGGACTCTTGGGTTCCCGCCCTGGCTCCTACAGAGGCCTCACCACATCTGGAGTTGGTTAGGGAAAAAAAAGGAGGGAATTTTAGGGGTGTGTGTGTGTGGAGTGGGGTGTGTGTGTGAACACACCTGGCATGGCTCTGGGATCGTTTTGGGGGAGGGGACAGGGTGCTGACCGATTAGGGGATTAGGAGAAGTGCAAAGGCCTCTGGCAATACTAAAAGGGAGGGTTGGGGAATCCCCTGAAGAGGATAGGGCAACCTTGGGGGGAGGGAGAGGGGAGCTGGAGTCTGGGAACCACATGGGTACTGAGTGTGGGCCCGCAGGGGAGCCAGCAGAACACCTGGGACCAGGTCCCGCCCTCCCCTTTGGGGCTGCAAGAGAAAAGGGGTGAGGGGAAGACAGGGTGGGTGAGGTACCACCTCAAAGCTCCTGACGATGCCCACGGGTGCAGGGACAGGCAGGAACCTGACCAGCTGAAGGCGAAGCCTAAGGGCCCTCCATGGGTGGCAGGAGACAGCAGAGCACATTGGGGACAGGATGCTCAGGGTTCTGGGAAGGGGGTGGATAGAAGCTGCCGTCTCCACCCTCCATTGTTCAAGCCTGGATAGTGTTTTCCTGTCTCCAATTTACACACTGTCTGTGCTACAGGCTGCTCTTCAGCCTGCTGAGGGGACCTCAGCCTCACTTTCTCTGCCCGGATCCCAGACCTCTTCTCCTCTAGCTCACTTGGGTCCATCAGTCCTGACCCACCACACCTCCACTCCACCCACACAGACCCCCCAACGTCTCTCCGTTTACTCCTTTCTAGGGGACACAGGGCCTTGGACAAACTAGGTAGGGTTCCTAAAGCTTCAGTCTTTCATGTGTAAAAACGGGCAAAGGCCCTAGCAGGGCCACTGGAAGAGAAAATGACAGTACAGTAAACTCACTTGGCAAAGGTGGCGGGAGGGCTTGAGAAACACGCAGGTAACACGCGTGAGAAGAGGCACTTCCTGTTGGCATCTTTCTTTCCCTCCCCACACACTTCAAGGATTTTCTGCCCATTTGACTTCCTCCTCTCCAGGGGCCCAAAGCCTTCCCTCACCCCCTCCCCATTCTCACACTTTGATCAGCCCTGAACAGCGCTGCCCAGCCTAGAGGCAGCAGGATTTTCCAAACGCCTTTGATTCCTTCCCTTCGGCAACCCCCTCCAACTCCCATAGCCCACTCCCTATATCCCCCTTTGATTCAGGGCATCAAGGGAGGTGTAGGGGAGCCAAATTCATTGAAAAGGAGATTAGGGAAGCAGGGAGGGGGTTTACAGGTCCGGGGCAGCCCCAAGAGGGAATGAGGAGCGGCTCACAGATCTTCAAAAGGCATTTGGAGAGGAATACGGGAAAGAAAAAAGAAAAAACCAGAAATCTGAGGCAGGCTAGGAGGTGGCCAGCTGGGGTGAATTAGGGCGACACAACCCAATGTTCGGCAGTTTCTGAGGGTTTTGCACGGCTGGAAGAAAGCCACGGATTTGGGAAAGTTTAGATCTAAATGGCATTTAAAAGGTTGGGGTACAGCCTGCAGGAAAACAAAACAAGACAACAACAACAAAAAAGGGTCCTGCACGAGGTCAGTCGCCGGGCTAGCCTTTTGGGGTTTGTGTGTGGTTGCAGTTGAGGCTATCATGACTATGGTGTGGGGGTTGTACGGTCCAGGTGTGAATGCTAGGGAATTGGCAGTGGGGGTCGTTTTATGGCCTAGCTGGGGTCTGCCTTGTCTACAAGTGCCCTCTCCGGGAACTTTTCCCCTAAGTTTGTCCAGAGGTGGAGGATGGGTAGAAAACTTTCGGGATAGTTTTGAATATTACGGTGGGCAGGAAAAGAAAGGCTGCCAAGAGCCTTTGGCATCTGGACAGAGAGTTTAGAAGGCTGGGTAGGGGAAGGTGCCTGGTCTGAGCTCTCGACTCCAT
Organism: Cricetiscus sungorus; assembly: GCA_030556225.1. NCBI lineage: Eukaryota > Metazoa > Chordata > Mammalia > Rodentia > Cricetidae > Cricetiscus > Cricetiscus sungorus. Next base: position 13,209,256 of record JANBXA010000044.1, read on the forward strand.
CTCTTTCCCAAACAAAAGAAAAACCCCACTCCCCGCCAGGCCGCCTCCTCCCCCGCCCCTCCCGTTCTAGCACTATTGGTCCGAAGTGTTTAGGGGTTCTAGAGTTGGAATAGGGAAAGACCAACTTCTGCACTCTGAGGCACAACTTTGGGGACCCCAAAGTTGGGGGCACCCCCAAGTAATCTCACCTTCTAAAGCGGTGGCGAGGGACGCCCAGCACAGCAGCGCTCTGAGTTCCATGGCGTCGCCTCACTTTGGCTGAATACGATCCGAGTTTGGGGGGCCCTGGCCCCCCCCAGGTCTGACCCTCCCTTGGGCGGATGCACACCAACTCTGCTGCTGAGACTTTTCGTCGGGGGCCTCTCAGCGATGGCCCATGCGGGCGCGCCCGGCACCCGCGCTCAGGTGCGGCCCCCACGTCCCCGCCGCAGCGCGCGCGCGCGGGGAGGCCAGCCTTGAGGGGGGACGTCCTGGCAGTGGCCGTCGCTGGGCGGGCGGAGATCGGGACGTGGCTGAGAGTTAAGGGTCCCTCCGGGGCTTCGGGGGTCCCGCCCTGGCTGACTGGGATGGGCCGATTGCTCGCGGTCTCCCTGGCTCCCTGGGGTAGCTGGTGGCTCTCGCGCCGCCGGGCAGAGTGCGCGGGTCGCGGTCGAGGAGGGTGGAAGCCAAAGTGGGGACCGAGCAGGAGGGAGGGAGACAGGCTGGGCCAGGGCTGGGCCGGGCTGAGACTGGGCCGGGAGGCTCCTGGCCTAGGAGGGAGGGGCGCACGGGAGGCGGAGACAGTCCCGAGTCAGCGTCGGCGCCCCCCCCCATCTCCCAACACCCTGGAGCCCAGGCTTCTATGGTGGTGGTGGGGCGGGGGAGCTGATTGGCTCCTACGGTGCTGAATAATTCATGAGGGGGGGCGCGTCCTTACTGAGCAAGTCGGGAAGTTAGGAGAAAGTTTGCAAGAGGGGGAGGGGAGGCATGCGTGGAACTCCAGGACTGTCCCGGGGTTCTGGGGGACTGGCGCATACTACCCGATTGTGCGTGTTGGGACCGGAGCCCAGGAACCCTCAGGACAGGCTTGAACCCAGCAGGACTCGCAGATGTGTGCGTAAAGTCGAACCCCACGCACACAAAGCCTGCTTTGACCTTGCAGCGGGACCTGAGATTCCACATCTGGATGCGCGCCCCGCCACCTAGTTGGAGCAGGGCAATGCATTTGGGAAAGAGTTGAATCTATGCCTTTGGGGATGGAAGGCTGCCCAACGGACACCCCCTCCCCGCATTTCCCAAACAGCAATCCCAGTTTGGAGGCCTCCGGTGAGAGCGTTCACCCAATCATAGTATGCAGGTTAAGTGCAGGAGACCCCTTGTGCACGCAGCCTTGCACTGAGAAATGAGCAGAGAGGGTGGGAGACCCAAAGTATAGAAAAAAGTTAATAAAGGGTAGGCGCGTCAGGAAATTTTATCTACAACACCTCCTCTCTCCTTTTTTCCCCTTCTCTTTTTTTTTTTTTTTTTTTTTTTCTTTTCTTTTAGGAGGTGACACTCCTCCGCCGCCGGCAGCCTTGACCTCCAGGGCGGGGGTGGAGACCGCTGTGGCTCTTTCCTGAGGCTGTTTCCTGTCTGGCTCCTGGGGGCCCTCGGGATGACTGGGAGGGCCCTTCCTTTCATTTGTCAACCCCCCCCCCCACACACACACACACATCAGTTTGAGGGGAGGGTCCAGGAAAGATGTGCTGCCATCTACTTAAGGGCACCGGTAGTGCGCGGTGGTGGTGGTGGGGGGAGCTATGGATGGATGGGAGAGGTGCTACCAAAGTCGGTCCCTAGTGGGCTGCGGGAAGGAGACTTTAATTGAAGGTAATTAGTGCAGGGTCTGGAAACCCTGAGGTTGGAGTCTGGGGCACCTGGGGGTCTGCCAAATACCCTAACCACTCCCCCACCAGAGGACACGGGAGACCCGTGATGACCTCTTGTCCCGGTGCACTTATCTTCCTGCAGCAAGTAGTGCTCCCACCCCCCTGCCCTTCCTCACTGCCCTGCCTGGGTCCTGCTCCGGGGTGGGGGGTCAGCCAGGGCAGGAAACAGCCGGCTTGGCTGGAGCCAGGCTGACCGGCTAGAGCTGGGCGTCCCCTCCTCCTTCCCATGCAGTCTCGGGCTCCCCTCTCCTATCCACAGACACACCCCTTTTTGCAGCTATCATTCTGCACCCCGGGTCCCTCAGTCGTTCTGAATCATGGCTTCTGCCTCACCCTAGGCGCTGCCACCATCAGCAGCACACTTCAAGCCTTTGATTGCTGAAATTTTTCCCATTTAGTGGGATAGGCAATGTATTAGTATGCAGAGAGGGTTATGCCTCAAGGGTGGAGAGACTAACAGAATGGAAGGGATGAGACAAAACAGCCCACCACACTTCTCTGCAATGGTAGGTAGGGTACCAATACAAGATTGACTGCTGGGGTGGCCTCTCTGCTGCTCTCTTATCAGTAGAGAGCTTGGTAGATAGCCTGCCCAGCACCCTGGGTTCCATCCTCAGTCCTGCATCAATCCAATGTGGTAATGCATACTTGTAATCCCATAACTTGACAGGGAAGTGAGGGCAAGTTTCAGACTGGATTACATTGCAAGTCTTAAAAAAACAAACACACACACACACACACACACAAACACGGAACCGGTGAAAATCTCATGATTTCCCTTTTCCATGCAAGTGACGCCTGAGATTTTTACTCTGCTGGCCAGGAAGCAACCTCCATTTATCCTGTGCACATGAGGTCATTCCTTCCACACTCCATCCGTCTGTTCGTCCATCCAACCGACCACCAGAACCACTTTGTTGCCAAACTAAGTATCTCAGTTGCCTGCTGCAGGTACAAACTCGTGTTAGTCCAGAGTCAATGTTTGTCACAAAGAAACCCAAAGAAAACTCAAGCCCTTTTTTCCTCAGTGTTAGGACACTTAACACTTGGCAGAACAGAGAGATGATGGCTCGGTGGTAAAGGTGACAGCTGCCAAGCTGGACAATCTGAGTTTGAATTACAGGATAAACATGGTGAGAAGAGAAACGAATTCCCAGAGGTCGTTTGTCTTCTGATCTCTATATGAACACTGTGAAGGGTGCCCAACCATAATTTTAAAATGTAAATGCATTGGAGACCATGGCTCACCACTGAACGGCACTTGTTGCTTTTTATGGAGGACCTGGGTTTGATTCCTAGCACCTACATGGTGGCTCACAACAATCTGTAACTCTAGTTCCAGGGGAATCCAATGCCTCTTTGGACCTTTGTGGGCACTAGGCACGACATGGTACACAGACACCCATGCACATAAAATACTCACGCACAATAACACAAACTTGAAAAATCTAAAATAATAATAATAAAATAAAGCATGGAGCCCTTCACCGTTTCCACACTGCAAGTGTTAGGAACCACCTGTGCTTCCAGGACATAGCAATCAGGCATGTTCATTCACACACTCACAGGCCAATAGTTTTACACAGCCTCCCTGAATAGCATTAGCAAAGGCGTCTTTCTTCTCCTAGCCCAGGCAAACCTCAGACATTTTTATATAGTTGACTATGACCTTGAACTCTCGATCCTCCTGCCGCTGAGGCCTGAGTGCCAGGATTACAAACATGCACCACCACACCAGATTTATGAAAGTGCTTGGGATGGAACCCCCAGCTTCAGGCATGCTAAGCATGTGCTCTCTCCACAGAGCCCCAGCCCCAGCCTGGCTGAGGATTCCCCTTTCACATCCTGACTGTTTGTTTTGAGCCCTCACAGAGATTAAAAAAAAAAAAAAACCAAAACTTTTCTTATGTGTAAATTAGGCTTAGTGTGCAGGCCTGTAATCCCTGCAGTAAGGAAGCAGAAACAAGACTGCCAGAATTTTGAGACCAGTTTACCCTACTTAGCGAGTTCCAGGCCAGGCAGTAAAATCTTGTCTCAAAACAATAAGAAACCAAAAGAACAGGTGAGGATAGTGGGAAGGGGGGAGGGGAGGAGAATCAGAACGCACGTTACTTTGCAGTAAGAGGTCGACAAGATGGCTCAAGGGGCCATGGGCTTGCAGTGAAACTCGATGCCCTGAGTTTGAGCGCCAGGACCCACAAGTTTCCCCTCTCTCTCTCTGCCCCCTCCCCCAAGTGTAATAAAACAAAACCAATCACTGATAAGACTAAAGCAGGGAAAAGCTCCTATATGTTCCAAGGACAGAGAACAGAAGTTCCCGCGCCTCCTCTGCCAGCCCCGCACTCCTTTGTTGGCACGATTAACCCTGTCAAGTCCAAAGTTCAAGATTATTTCAAAGTTCCGTTCCGCGAAGTTTAAACTTCAGTGCCTCTCACCTGACTGGCTGCTTCCCTGGCCCTAGTTAATAAATACCACCACTTTAAGCCACTTTCTGTTGGGGTGTGTGTGTGTGTGTGTGTGTGTGTGTGTGTGTGTGTGTGTGTGTGTGGGTGTGTGGGTGTGCACCCGCGTGGTGTGTACACTTCTTTGCACGCATAGGCCGGAAGTTCATTGCAGCTGTCGTCTTCTTGTTCTTCATCTCGGGTTTTTGGAGACTAGAGTTTCTCTCTGAGCCTAGAGCTCTCTATTTTGGCTGGCCTGGCTGAACAGAGCCCTGGGGATTATCTGTCTGTGCCCTCCTTCCCTGTCCTGCTAGGGTCACAGGTATATGCCACCCTAGCATTCACAGCTGGTGCAAGGCCTCAGAACTCAGGCCTCCCTGGCCCCGTGCCTGCATGGCAAGTGTTTTCCCCACTGGGCATCTCCCCAGTGCTCCTCCTTTTCTGCTTCGCAATGGCCTCACCTATCCCAGGAGAGCCTAGAAATCAATATGTAACTGAAGATGGCGTTTACCTTCTATTACCTTATTTCTGTGGTCCTGTGGGTTGTGCACAGTAGACAAACACTCTACCAACAGAGCTACAGCCCCAGCTCTGAACAGTTCTGTGAGTCACAAGCGTGAGGACACCTGAAGGAACCTGAAATTAGACATCTCTATCTCTCTCCTTTTCTTTTTTTCCCTTCTTCTTCTCCTCCTTCTTCTCCTTCTCCTTCGTCTCCTTTGTCTCCTCCTCTTCCTCCTCCTCCTCCTCCTCGCCCTCCTCCTCCTCCTTCATCTCCTTCTTCTCCTTCTCCTCCTCCTCCTCCTGTCCTCCTCCTCCTTCTTCTTTTTTCCCTGAGACAGGGTTTCTTCTCTGTGTAACAGCTCTGGCTGTCCTGGAACTTGTTTTGTAGACCAGGCTGGCCTGCAACTCACTGAAATCCAACTGACTCTGCCTCCCAAGTGCTGGGATTAAAGGCGTGCGCCACCACTGCCTGGCTCCTACTCCCTTTTCTGTATGTGCCTATGGTGCACATACATACATGGAGGAAAACACACACACATACACCTTAAAATAAAATAAAATAAAATGGACGTGGTTCTCTCCTTCCACCATGTTGGTCCCAAGCATCGAACTCAGGCCATCAGGCTTGGTGGCAAGTACCTTTACTGGCTAACCCTTCTCAGTGGCTTTTTGTTTGTTGGAGACAAGGTCTTATGTAGCCCTGCCCAGCTGGCCTCAAATGCCTGATTCTCCTGCTTCAACCTCCCAGGTGCTAGAATTATAGACTACAAGCTACCACACCCAGCAAAAAGTACACATCTATGGGGGTGAGAGGGGGGGGAAGAGCAGGAAATGGAAGCATCAGCATCAGGAAGACAGCTGCTGGTGTTGTGGCCCTTAGAGGTCAAATGCCTAGCAGACACAGTGCTGAGTCCAATTGCTAGCACAACCAATAACCAAAACAAAACAAAAACCACAAAAGCATGTTAGAGAGACCCATGAGGAACGTTTACAACAAATACTGCTTTTCCTAGATAGTATGATCTATATGCCATCATGCGTCACTTAGACCTTTATGGGGGCTGAAGAGAGGGCTCAGTTGTCACAGCTCTTGATGTTCTTGGCAGGATCAGAGATTGGTCCCCTGCACCCACATCTGGCACAGCTCACAACTGCCTATCACTCTACCTCCAGGAGATCCCATAGCCTCTTCAGGCCTCTTAGTAACCTGCACACACATGGGAATACATACACATATAACACAAAAGTAAAAATTTAATTAAAAATTGTCTGGCAATACTGGTACATGCCTTTAATCCCAGCACTTGGGAGGCAGAGGCAGGCAAATCTCACTGAGTTTGAGGCCTGTCTGGTCTACAAGGTGAGTTCCAGGACAGCCAGAACTGCTATAGAGAAATACTCTTGAAAAAACCAACCAAACAACCAAACAAACAAACAAATAAAATCATTTGTGGATTAGAGAAATAGAGTGGTTAAGAGCACTGGCTGCTCTTCCAGAGAACCCAGGTTCAAGTCCCTGTACCCATAAGGCAGCTCACAACCATCTGTAAACTCCAGTTGCAGGAGATCTGATGCCCTCTTCTGGCCGCCTTGTGCACTGCACACACACGGTGCACAGACGTTCATGTAGTCAAAACACCCATACACACAAAACAAAAATAAATACAGCTTTTAAAAATTGCAAAAGGTGGTGATTCCCCCAACTTATAGAAACTTCAAAAAGCACCCTGCCCACAGCAAACCTTCTGGAACATAAGTGTGGGTGCCCATAAAGATGGCTGCACTCCATCTTGGCACAAGGACAGAGTACAAAGCTGTCAGCAAGTCACAAAACCTAAAGGTCAAAGGTGTGACTACAGAGGGATGTTTAGGCCATCTTAGTCTAAATAACAACAGACCTGAAGAATCTGAGGTGTGGCTACTCCTGACTGTTAAGGCTAAGGAAGGAGAAGTTGAATCTGAGGTATGGCTACTCCTGACCTCAAAGCTAGGGAACAAGAAGTTTAGAGCTAAGGTGTGGTTATTGAACCCCTGGAATGAGTGAGGACGAAAAATCGGCTTCATATACATGATACTGTGTTTTTGTTTATGGTATATAAGAGTGTCGAAAAATAAACTCGTGGCATTTCAGTATTGACTGATCTGCCCTCCTGACCTTTATTCTGTCTCCCTCTTTCTTTATCATCTGTAGCTAGCCTTTCCCTCATCCACACTCCCCCACTCAGGTACGGACTTGGGGCCGCTCTGCTGGCTCCGATTGCAGCCCCACAAAGACCACTCCTGACACATAACAAATGGCAAGTTGTCACAGAAACCTCTAGAACTGGAAAAGACTTTTAAACCAGCATTGAAAGAACCTCCAGGAGAAGCATGAGCAGAGGATGGGATGATAAAACACTTACGCCTTCTTGGAACAGATCTTTGAGTTCAAGGCCAGCCCGGTCTACAGAGCGAGCTCCAGGACAGCCAGGGCTACACAGAGAAACCCTGTCCCTAAAAGAGGAAAGCAAGAGAGCTGAGAGACTGAGCGGCTGGTAATGTGGAACTTTAGCGTTGCCTCTGACTGCCAGGGAAGGACACAATGGCTAAGAGGTGGGAGAGAAGTCAACAGACCTAAATGGCTTAGACAGGTGTGTGAGCTGGGTCCACAATCTGTAAAAACAGATTAAAAGAAAAGAAGCCAAAGGGTAACTTCTCTGTCACTAGGAGGCAAACAAGGTAGATTTGCATTGAGTCCTAATCTGTAGGGGGCAAATTGGCCAGAGAGCAAATGTGACCCTGGTGTGTCTTGGGAAGGCCTTAGGGCCTAACTAACATTTTACCATAGGTGTGAAACAAAACAAAACAAAACAGGAAAACAGGTACAGTTGATTTCTACCATATGTGCAGGGGGAGGGGCTGGGGGTGTGGGGGGGTGTGGGGTTGGGGTGGAGGAGGTAAGGGATGGGGAGGGGAGGGGGAGTGTCCCCAGCCACTTCTGGTCAGGAAAACTGCAGTCAGGATACACTGTAACTGAAAACCTTGTGTAAAACTGTGGATTTATTGGTCTTCTCCTAGTGTGAAAACGAACAAACCAACAAAAACTTTGGGCTTGGGTGGGTGCTGGAAGCAGGTGTGCCTGGTTCGGTGGCCTCCGGAGTATTAGAGGCAATTACACATCACTTGGCAGATGCAGATAGAAAACAATGCAGGTTAAAGGGATTGTGCTTAAACCAGGAGTGGGAAGCTCTCCTGAGCGTACTGTGTACATTTTTTTTTTTTTGGTGGGGGCGATTGTTTGTCCACACGGGAGCTGCCTCAGCAGCCAGATGTGGTCTATGCAGAGACACCGTTATGGCTGCAATATGTGCAGCCCTAAGAAATACAGTTTTAGCCCAAGGGAACAAATGCTGGTCAACCGTTGGTCCTGGACCAAACTAATCATCTCTGGTTGGCCCCTCTAAGCTTATCAGAGGCCCCATGAGATCACCCCAGGTAAGAAAAATGTAGAATTCAAACACAAATGCCATTACAAAGAACTAAATAAGTTAGTGCCCCCCACCTATGCTGTACTTAAGACCCTTTTGATAAGAAAAAAAATGACTAAAGATTTAATAAAACCTTATCATGCTGTGTTAGATCTTGCCAACCATTTCCTTTTTCGTGTGTGTGTGTGTGTGTGTGTGTGTGTGTGTGTGTGTAATATTTATTACACGGTAATACATTTTTTAAAAATATTTATTTATTTATCATGTACATTCATGAATGTATTCTGCTGGCATGTATTCCTGCACACCAGACGAGGGCACTAGTCTCATTATGGATGGCTGTGGGTCACCATGTGTTGCTGGGAATCAAACTCAGGACCTCTGAAAATACAGCCATCTCTCCTGCCCTCTAATACATTTGTTTTGTTTTGTTTTTTTTAATTTATTTTTTTACATTCCAAACCATTTCCTTTTCAAAAATACTTTTTGATACAGGGTCTCACTATGTAGTCCTGACTGGCCTAGAGCTCACAATGTAGACAGATCTGCTTCCCTCTACCTCTTGCTATACAGCTCTGGCCTTCCTGGAACTTTCTCTGTAGATCAGGCTGGCCCCAATGTAGATCTACCTGCCTTTACATCTCAAGGGCTGGGATTAAAGGCGTGAACCACCACACCCAGTTTAGTATATTCTTTTGTTCAAAGGAAGATTGGACTGGAGAGGTGGCTCAGTGGTTAAGACTACTTATTGCTCTTACAGAGGACCCAGGTTTGGTTCCCAGGCCCTACATGGCGGCTCACAACCATCTGTAACTCCAGTTCTCACCCGCTCTTCTAACCACCATCTGTGCACCACGTGCTTGCCTACTTCCTGTAGAAGCCAGGAAGGACCACTGGGTCCCGAACCCAGGTCCTCTATGATCACTTGACCCTTGCTTGGAACAGACACAACAAATTTTTAGGCTTCACCAAGGTTATCTAATAATCCCAATTTCACTATGGGATGACAGTTCAGGTCTTTGCATTGCTGTTAAAAGGTCCCATTACATATGGATAACATAATGCTAACCCTTAAGTGTTTTACTGGCATAGAGATCCATTTGAGAGATTTGTGACCACACTTAAAGGAATATGGGTTGGGGCTGCAGAGATGGCTCAGTGTTTAAGAACACTCACTGGCTGATCTTCCAGAGGATCTGGGTTCAATTCCCAGCACCCACACAACAGCTCACAACTGTCCTCATGACAGCTTACACCTTTCTATAAGTCCAGTTCCAGGGGACACAATACCTCCACATAGACATGCATGTGTGTAAACCACCAATGCACATAAAATAAAAATAAATAAATCATAGGAAATGAAAGGATAAGAGTGCCAGGTACAGCTGTGGAGCCATAGGTTGAAACCTCAGCACCCCATAATCCAGCCGGAGACACTTCAGACTGTCTCAAAATCAGCACAAAGAACTGAAGCCAGGAGTGGTGGCCCAAGTCTTTAATGCCAGCAATGGGAGGCTGAGGCTGGAGGGCTGTCGAGAGTTCAAGGCCAGCCTAGCTAAAGACTGAAACCCTGGCTTGATAAACAAATAAAACAAGAGATCCTGATAATCCCAGCACTTGGGAGGCAGAGGCGGTAAGGATCAAGTTCAAGATCACCCTGGTGTACATCCTGAGCTCAAAGGCAGTCTGTGCTCCATGAGAACCTATGTCAGAACATGAAATACATACAAAAGGTAAGAGAGAGCTTGACGACGGCTCAGCGGATAAAGTGCTCACTATGTAAGCAAGTTCAAAACCCTAGAACTGCATAAAAAGCCAGAAATGCTAGCACACATCTGTGATCACTGCTTCTAGCACTCTACTTGGAGATGAGAGATGGAGACAGGAAATACCCTGGAAGCCTGTAGGGCAGCTACAGTGGTGTGTGCATCGGTGAATGCAAACACCCAGTGTTGCCCTCTTACCTCCACATGCACTCATGCATACGACATGCATGCACATGTAAACGCACACCATAAGATAATAAAAATAAAAAGAAGAAGGGCCGGCAAGATGGCTCAGCGGGTTAGTGTGCTTGCCACCTCTCTTGATCTCCCAGGCCCTGCAAAGTGGAAGGAGAGGGCTGGCTCCCACAAATTTCCCTATGGCCTCTAACCATAAGCCACGGCAAAGGCTCAGGATTGCACGCGGCTGTGCACATGAGTGTGTACGAGCACACACACTGAATGACGTTTAAAAAGAAGGTTCGGTGGCATGTCACAGGCACCAAGATGCGCTGAACCACTGTCTCCACTGGAGTGAGCATAGAGATTGGAATAGCACACTGTCCCACCTCTGTACCTGGTAGCTCCCTCAGCCCCTCCTCCTTACCCACACATTCACTCACTGACAGGAGTCCCACCCAAGTTGTGGGTGCCGTTCTTTTGCTGGGGCAACACCATTTCTTTCTGTTTCTCTTTATGAGACAGGCACTCACGTAGCCCAGGCTAGCCTCCAACTCCTATGTATGTGAGGATGATCCTGAACTCTGGACCCTCTGCCTCTGCCTCTGCCTCTGCCTCGGGGCTGGGATTGCAGGCATGCACTACCACCCCCGTTGATGCAGTGGTAGGAATCAGGCCCAGGGCTTTTCGGGTGCCTCAGTAAACACTCCAGCCATTGAGTCACATTCCCAGCCCTAAGCCAATACTTTCCACTCACTATTAAAAGAGGCTGCTTAGCCTGGCAGTGGTGCTCCACGTCTTTAATCCCGGTACTCAGGAGGCAGAAGCAGGTGGATTTATGAGTTCAAGGCCAGCCTGGTCTACAGAGTGAGTTCCAGGACAGTCAGGACTACACAGAGTAGTCTTGAAAAAAAAAAAATAATAATAAAATAAAGGGGGTGGGTGGGCAGTTTATCTCTTATCACTGCAGGGAAACCTCTCCACCTTGCCTTCACCATTGTCAAGAGAGGGAAGGGACCTGAAATGCTGTTGGGATATCAGGAAGTAGAGAGAATCAAACCAGTTAGAACGTAGTGGAGAAGAAAGGGGTAGGATAGAGCTTGCTGGGGGGCGGGCATAGAGTAGGAGGGAAGCTGGGGGGGCAGGTTAAGGTGGGGGGAGTGGAAAGGTGGAGCAATGGGAGGGTGGAGGAGAGTTAGTGGAAGGTTCATTGTCCCGCAGGGGGAAGTCTTTTGTTTCCACTCTTCCCTTGGCAGCCTGACAGGATATGAGGCCAAGCCCCCCAACCTCCCGTGCCAATATCTGGGGCCCCAACCATTAGACTGCTCTTTCCCTTACCATTGTGTTCCTGATGGGAAGGGGGGCGGGGGCAGGGGCAGGGGCAGGGGCAGGCGGGAGACTAGCTTTAGTTGGGACTATGGTAACTATCAGTGTTTAGAGCCCAGGTTACCAAAGTTCTAGACGGACCCAAAAAACCAGAGCTGCCTGGGTCAGCTTGGCAGGGTAAGATCCGTGTTGGGGAGGAGCAGGAAGCCAGGCCCCGGGTGGGGCCACCACAGAGGGTAGCAGGTCAGGCCAGGGGGAGGTAGGCTGAGTCCCAGAGGAGATGACGCAGGGCTTCAGGCGTCTCCCCAGCTCCCACTATTCACGCCTGGGAGCCAAACAGCGCACCTGAACCCCAAGATTGCCCCCACCCCCTCCATTCCCTAAGGTTGACATCACCCGACCAAGGCAGCTTGCAAATTCAGGTGTCCCCTGGCCCTCTTAGTCCAGTTCCCTTGATGCCTTCCCTCCTCCCCAGGACCCAGAAGTATCCCTGGAGGAACCCTGGAATGTCATCTCTCCTGGACTTTTTTTTTTTTTTTTTGCTCCATCAGCTGTCCTGCAGGAAGGGCGCCCTGCTCAGCTTCGCCTCCCTTTCCGAGCCTTTTGTTTGCTGGGCTTTCAGGAAATTGGAGGGGTGGTGGCCAAGGGCTCATCTGCCCTAGGGACCAGGACATGGTCGTGGTGGAAGGGGGGGTGGTGGGCAAAAGTCACAAGACTCTAGGGAGCTCACGGTGGGAGGGAGGATTGGGGGTATCGCCAGGAAATTATTTGAGTTCTCATTCGGAATTCCCGGGTTGATTGGACTTCCTGATCGGCAAAGGGAAGAACAGATTATGTGTGTGTGTTTGGGAAGGAGAAGCTGGGCTGACATCGAAGCCACTTAATAAGTTGGCAAGGTGTTGACACAAAGGGTTTGGAAAAAGTTACTGAATGCCACAAGTTCATCCTCCTGCCTCGGATCCTGGGGCTCTCAAGAAGTGGGGAGGTCTCAGGTAGATCAGATCATGCTGTCTCTGGGGCTTAGGTGTTTCTTCCTTTCTGTCTTTTTTCCCCCCTCTATCTCTTTTAAAAACCGGGAGGAGGTCTAGCACGTAGATCCAGAATTCCCGCCTTCCCAGCATACAACCGCAGAAAGGACGCCGGTGTGGACGCTCTGGCGCATCAGCGTCCTCTCGTTGATTGCCCTCTTTCTGAAGCCACCTCCGGCGCTGCCATATTCCCTCCCCTGTGGGCGGGGCCTTGCAGTCACGTGAAGACCGTGGCGTCGACAGTTTACCAAGGTCTAGGGGAGTTAGAGGGTGTCTGCAGTTGCAGTCTAAAGGAATGGATTTTATTTATGTATTTGAGCCAGGTCTGGCTACGTAGCCTAGGCTGTCCTTGAACTTGAGGTCCACCCGTTTCTGCCTTGTCGGAGCTGAGATGAGTAGGCATGCCCAGTTTGAGTCTTAATTCTGAAAGGGGAAGAGAGAGCGTAGATTAACCCTGTGTTGCCTGTGTTGTAAGCTTTCTTTTTTTAAAGTTCTTTTTAGCCGGGCGGTGGTAGTGAACGCCTTTAGTCCCAGCACTCGGTAAGCAAAGGCAGGCGGATCTCTGAGTTGGAGACCAGCTTGGTCTACAAGAGCTAATTCCAGGACAGGCTCCAAAGCTACAGAGAGACCTTGTCTCGAAAAACAAAACAAAACCAGTTCTTTTTAGATGTATTTATTTACGTGTTTGAGTGTTCTGCCTGTATTTATGTATATACACCTTGTGCATGCATGGTACCCAAAGAGATCAGGAGAAGGCATCGGGTCCTCTGGAACCGGAGCTACAGACGGTTGTGAGCCACCTTGTGGGTGTTGGGAAGCTAACTAGGGTCCTCAGCAAAAGCAAGTGCCCTTAACTGCTGAGCTGTCTCTCCAGCCCCGGACAAAGCATTTTTCAACCTGCCAGCATGTGAATTGGAGCTGAGTTTGGCCCAAAGCTTAAGGCAGCAAAGCCGACAGAAGCAGGACAAGGACATCTGCTGTGACAGCTCATCTTCATTGTCAACTTGACAGGATCTAGAGTCCCCAAAAAGACAAACCTCTGGGTAGGTTTGTGAGGGCTTTGGTGGGAGACACATCCTCACCGTAGCCTGGCCTCATACCTTGGGCTGGGGACTAAATAAGTGAGCTGAGCACCAGCGTTCATTGCACTCTGCTTCCTGACTGTGGATGCCACGTGACCCAGCCGTCTCTTTGGTGCACCTGCAAGGCAAAAACAAAACAAAAACAAAAACTGAATACAGAGGCCAGGACTTCGCATCCAATTCCAGCCACCCTAGCCCGAGAGAAGCATCTTCCTTTGTACCACAAGCAGCCCTTAACTTCCCCTGCCAAGCCTCCTCCTCCACAGCTGTTATCGTAACCCACAAAAGTGTTATCTCCAGCAAAGCTACTGGGACGCTCATCAGGTTGCCCAGCTGTGGGCTTCCACCACCGGCTCTGATTGTTAAGTCAATTAAAGTGAAGCTAAGCCAGATGTGGTGGTGTAGGCCTTTAACCCAGGAGACCAAGCAGGTAGAACACTAAGAGTTCATGAACAGCCTCTTCTGCATAGTGAGTTCCAGGCCAACCAGAGGCTTACATGGTGAGACCCTGTCTTAAAAAACAAAATAAAACCAAACTTTTCTAATGAATGGTGGGATTACAGGCATGAGGCACCATGCCCCTGTATTTTATTTATGGATGATCTACTTTTTCCCCCTTCCAGGGAGAGAGGTTCATTAGGAAAGGGTGGTGAATGTGCCCTGAGAGGCTGTCTGACTTTGGAGTTAGTTCTGGGTGGCTTACTGCATATATTTCATGGGTGAGGTTTTCCATGGTAATAACAGTAGGACATACAGTCTGAAGTGAAGCATAGAGGTCCAGACCAAGGATACACCTTAGTGCTATTATCCATGTAGTATTTACACCTCTGAGATTGAGTCAGGAGTTCAAGGTCAGCCTGGGCTACATGGGAACCAAGTCTCCAAAACAAACAAAACTACACTTAAAACACAAACAAGAGCATCTTTCATCCCAGCACATGGGAAGCAGAGGAGGGTGAACCTCCGGATTCAAGGCCACTCTGGTCTACAAAGCAAGTTCCAGGACATCCAGCACTATACAGAGAAACCCTGTCTTGAAACAAAACAAAAAACCATAACCAAGAAAGAATAAGGCAGGCATGATGGTGAAATACCTGTAATTCCAGCACTTGGAAAATAGAGGCAAGGTCAGGAATTCAAGGTCATCCTTGGCTGAGACTAGTGAGAGACCCTGTGGTTGTCTTCTAACACACACACACACACACACACACACACACACACACACACAGTATCCCTGCAGGTCACAAGAGGGCACCAGATTTCATTATGGGCCTTTGTGATCAGCATAGCATATGGGTGCTGGGAATTGAACTCAGGACTTCGGGAAGAACAGCCAGTGTTTTTAACCTCTGGGCTATCTCTCCAGTCCCTAGAGCACAGGTTTTATTGGAGAACATTTGCAGAGTGGAGGGAGCCACGTCCCAGCTTTTAGAAATTTCACAAACTCTTCAAAAAGTGTGACTCCAGAGATGCCAAATTTCTCCCTGGTAGAGCCACAGGAGTGTTTGAGTTTGTGCCCACAGATGTTCACATGCATGTGGGAAGCCAGAGGTCAGTGTTACTTTGGGCCTCTCCCTGAACCTGGAGCTTGCCAATACAGCTAAGCTGAGCGCCTGGAATGCTCTGGTCTGCTTCCCCAGCACCTGCCTTTGCCACATGGGTTCTGGGGAGTGGAACTCAGGTCCTCATGCTTGCATGCCAAGCATCTTTGGCAGGGGTGAGCCCCAGCCTCTCCTATGGGAATGTCAGACTCTCTAACTGTGTTCGTTTCTGGAGCTCCAAACAACAGGGTGACCATAGGCTGTACGTCAAAGTTCAGAAAGGCCTGTGAGGGGCTGGTGAGAGGGCTTCGTGGGCAAAGGGACTTGCTGCCAACCCTGTCCAACCCCTGGGACACACCCGGTGGAAGGAGTGAACTCATTCAAGTTGTTCTATGATTTTCATACCTGGTGGATGATAGTTACCCACAAATAAGTAAACAAATACATAAATAGATGTAATGTCAAAGATTTGGTGTGTGTGTGTGTGTGTGTGTGTGTGTGTGTGTAAGACTGCTCAATGGTTAAGAGCATTTGCTGCTCTTGCAGAGGACCCAGGGGATCCAGTGCCCTCTTCTGACCACCGTGGGCAACACACGGTGCACCTACATACATGAAGACAAAACACTCACAACATTAAAAAAAAAAAAATTAAAAAAAAAAAGTTGTAAGCCGATCTTCAGTTCCCAATCCGGTAAAACCACAATAGTAGCAGCATCCAGTCACAGAGCGGTTATGTATATTTAATACAGTTCTCAGTGGGGGGAGGGATCACTGCACATGTATGCATTGGACTAAAGATCAATAAATATGTTAAGGTTGTGTGTGCATGCGGTCCAGCGGTAGAGCACTCGCTGTGCATGAGGCAGTGTGTTTAATCTGGGGGCGGGCGCGGCGACGACGAAGTGATCTTTTAGAAAAATAAACTATTAGCATCAGGCTGTGTTACCTGCAATCCCAACAAAGGGGAGGTGGAGGCAGGCGGATCAGAAGCACAAAGTCCTCCTCAGCTACTTAGCGAACTGAGAGGGCTAGCCGGGTCTACATGAGGACCCCTCTCTCCTACACACAAACAGGAGTATTCATTCATCTGTCTCTCAACTGCTCTTTTAGGAGGGATGTTGTAGTTAAGTCCCGTTTTATAGACGAGGAAACGCCGTTAGTGAGACCGGACACCAATTTAAGAGTCGGGTTCACAGTTTTACGATCTTCGCCTACAGGCACAAAAGCAGGCAGGGTTGCCAGCATATCCACCAGGACCCTGCGCCTGGATCCGGGCTCAAGGCTCCCTCCGGTGGCGGAAAAGAAGAGCGCAGCCCGCGGGCTGAAACTGGGCGAGGAGAGGGTCTTTCCTGGGCTAGAAAGGGATGAGGCTGGTACCCCGAGGGCATTCTAGGTCTCCGGAGAGACTGGAATAGCACGACTCCTGAAGGCGCCTACCGACGTCGCCCGCAGTTCCCGGCCACACACCTGAGTCAGGTGCCGCGGTCCCGCCCACTCCAGGCCACTTTTCCGCAGTCGTCACACGCCCCTTTCATGTACTCCTGGGGGCTCCTCGGAGCTCGGAGAAGAGTCATATCACTAGCTTGGGCATCTGTTAGCATCGTGGTAACGAGGGGTAATGGGGATCGTGACCCACCGCTTTGCAGATGACACCCTGGACTCACGTGGAGCAGTTTGGTTGGCACAGGCAGCAAGAGAGAGTATGGGCGGGGCTTGCGCATGAACCACCCTTTGGGCGGGGCTTGATCTGGGACCAATGGGACGCCTTGCTGGGGAGGGCAGGCTCCGGGCCTGACATCCCGGTAGCCCGCTTGCCTTTTCCGGCCCCCTTACCCCCTCTGTGAGTAGCGGAGCCCCCCCCCCCCCCCCAGGCACGCCGGGGATCACCCCGGAGCAGCTGCGTTCGTAAGGTGGTGAGTGAGTACCCTGCCGCACCCAGCTGCAGGGTGCACTTGGCCGGCCGGAGCCAGATCCCTGGCCCCCAGGCATCCAGTTACTGGAGCAAGTGGACAAGAAAGGGTGGGTGGGGGAGGAGGACCCTGGGGACCCCGAGTGGCGCGATGCCAGGCGGTCTGCATGTGTGTTTGGACAATTGATGGCTCTGTTTGGATTGATAGAGTTTGGGGGGAGCTCCTCGTAGGGATTGGAAAAATCTGGTAAGGATTGAGATGGGTATAAAGACAGGGGTGATGGAGGGTGGAGCTTTGAGAGATTTCAAAGTTTCTTATTGCCCGTGTGTGAGATGCTGAATTGGGGGTACTCGAGAGTTGCAACTTAGGACTTGACAGAAGGTGCTTACTGCTAGTCGCTAACTTCCCTTTGGGGAGATTTGCTTCCTCTCTTGTTGCTAGTTAAGGACAGACTCGGTTTGACGGGGTTCTGTGTCCCTTTTGCTATCCCTAGTTTTAGGAGCATAGAGGAAGACACGGTCCCTAAGAATTGAAAGGGGCCCTGATTCTTATATACTAGGGTCCGAGGGTCCGAGAGTGTGGGGGAAGTTGCTGGGACAGTTTTGAGTTTCTGTGTGTGTGTGTGTGTGTGTGTGTGTGTGTGTGTGTGTGTGTGTGTGTGTGTGTGCTGTTCCTTTGCAACTCTCCTTTTGAGGAAGCTCTGAGTGCTTGATTAGGATTTTGTTTAGGAGGAACGGCTCTGTGGAATTGCTTTCCAACCTCTAAAAATCTCTTTTACAGCTCACCTAGCTCTTTTGTGGCTTCCTCGGCCCACCCTCAGCTATGGCCAGCGAGAGCTCCCCTCTGCTGGCCTACAGGCTTCTGGGGGAAGAGGGAGCTGCCTTCCCTCCTAATGGAGCTGGAGGATCTGGCGTGGCATCAGCTCGAAAGCTCTCCACCTTCCTGGGTGTGGTGGTACCCACTGTCCTGTCCATGTTTAGTATAGTTGTGTTCCTGAGGATTGGTGAGTAGAGGAGGGATGTAGGGATGTACTGGGGGAGGGGTGGTCCCTCGTATATGTGGACAGATGGAGGGCAGGAGGAAAAGACCCTTTGTGGCCTTGTGTATGGCTCTGTTGTGGGACTGTGCTACCCGGGGGGGATGGAGGTAGGGTAAAGGAATGTAGCTGTCCCTTGTGACCTGCTTGTCTCACCCTTTTCAGGCTTTGTGGTGGGCCATGCTGGGCTGCTGCAGGCCTTGGCCATGCTCCTGGTCGCCTACATCATTCTGGCGCTCACGGTCCTCTCAGTCTGTGCCATTGCCACCAATGGGGCCGTGAGAGGGGGCGGAGCCTACTGTATCCTCCAACATAGGTGGACTGGGTCTGGGTTGTTCTATCTTCCAGGATTGGGGTGGGGAGGGGCTAGTATCTCCTGAAAACAGGCCAGATGTTAATGAACGGTGAGCAGCTGGATGTGATGGTAAAGTCGACCAGCTCTCTGTCTTGGTCTCCTAACAAGGTTATCAGCATTTTAAGGACAGAGGCTGTAGCTCAGTGGTAGAGAGCTTGCCTAGCATGCCTGAGGTCCGGGGTTCCATCCCCAGCCCTGCTCCTCTCTATCAACAACAACACGGCTCCTGGGATAGTCATTTTATAGATGAGTAAAGTAGATGTAGATGAGTAAAGTAGATTTCCAGGTGTGGAAATGCAGGCCTGTCACTCTGAATTCCCAGGGGATCAAAAGTCCATGACCATGCTGGGCTATAGAATGAATTTAAGGCCAGCCTGGGCAACTAATGGAGACCTCGTCTCAGAATAAAGAGTGAGGCATGGTGACACACATACCTCAAATCCTAGTACTGGGGAGATGGAGGCAGGAGGAGAAGGAGTTCAGGGTTATCCTAGGCCACATAGTGAGCTGGAAGCCAGCCTGGACTACTTGAGACCCTATCTCAAAAACAAAGCAAAATAAAGAGTAAAATGAAAGCAGGGGTGATAGCCCCGGGCACAGGGCTTGCGGCAGGAGTGGGGAAGTGGAGAAGACTGTGTGGAGATTCTTATCATTTATGCAAAGATACGAGACATGAGTACACTGTTGCTGAGCACTGAGATGATATTTGCAGGGAACCTGCAAGTGAAGCTGCCCAAAGATGGACTTGTGGTTCCTTCCTCCATTTTGGTTTCTTTTCCCTTAACACTCAACTCCCTGCTTCCACTTTTAGTCATGATCAGCAGGACCCTGGGGCCAGAGGTTGGCGGCAGCATTGGTCTCATGTTCTACCTGGCTAACGTCTGTGGCTGTGCAGTTTCCCTGCTGGGCCTAGTGGAGTCCGTGCTGGATGTCTTCGGAGCTGGTCTGTACTCTCCCCAACCTGGTCTGGGTGGCGCTGAGGTTTTCAGGGCCTGGGGTTATGAAGTTGTGTTTCCCAAGATGAACATACTGAGTCTTCTCTTTGTATGGCCTGCCTTCAGCAGGGTATGTGGGCAACCAAGTGCTTGCCTCCATCCCCGGGGAACTTACCATCTCCAGGCGTGTCCAGCCTGCAGCCCTCTGGCCACATGTGGCTTCATGTGGCCAAGAATAGCCATCAATGCTCACAACATAACATTTTAAGCTTACCTAAAACATTAGATTATTGCAGAGCTTTGATGGCGCACGCCTTTAATCCCAGCACTTAGGAGACAGAGGCAGGCGGATCTCTGTGAGTTCAAGGCCAGCCTGGTCTACAGAGGGAGTTCCAGGACAGACTCCAAAGCAATACAGAGAAAGAAATCCTGTCTCGAAAAACAAACAAACAGAAAACCCACTTTAGATATGCATGTTTTTTTCCTTTCCTTTTATTTTATTGGGGGGTGGGATGGTGACTGTGGAGTGTGCAGGTGTAGGTGACCCTACTTGAGCATGCCTATGTGGAGGCTAAAGGTCAATGTTGGCTGTCTTCCTCTTCTGGTCCTCACCTTATATGTAAGCATTTGTTAATTAATTTTTTATTGTTGTGTGTATGATAGGGGACACACACCTACTATGACTTGAGTGTGTGTGGAGGTCACAGGAAAACTGTGTGGAATCAGTTCTCTCCTTCCCCTTTTATGCTGTTTTGGGGGATCAAATTCAGGTCACCAGGCTTGCTTATTAATATTGCTTACCCACTGAGACATCTTGCCTGTCTTATTTATTTATTTATGCACACTGAAGGTAGATTTATTAAGGAAAAGTAATAAATATCTCTTAAAAAAAAAAAAAAAAAGGCATGGCGGTACACGGCTTTCATCCCAGCACTCAGGAGGCAGAGGCAGGTGGATCTTGGAGTTTGAGGCCAGCCTGGTCTACAGAGGGAGTTCCAGGATAGCCGAGGCCACAAAGAGAAACCCTGTCTTGAAAATCCTAAAAGAAGAAAGACAGAGGGAGAGGGAGAAAGAGAGAGAAGGAAGGAGGGAGGGAGGGAGGGAGGGAGGGAGGGAGAGGGGGAGGGGGGACTCCTGAGAGCGGGAGGAGGCTCCAAGGTGGAAACCCTCAATCTTATTTGTTGTTGTTATTTATTTGTTTGTGCCAGCGTGAGTCTGTGTGTACTGTGTGCATGGAGGGGACCTCAGAGGTCAGAGAATGGCACCGAACCCCCTGGAAGTAGAGGTAGCTTTAAGTTGCAGTGTGTGCTCTGGGCGCTGAACTGCCGCTCTACGAGGGCAGTGGGCGTTCCGTCCTTTTCCTTCATTATTGTGTTATTATTGTTATCATTATTAATTTGAGACATGGTCTCTCTACGTAGCCCTGGCTATTCTCAAACACACTATGTGGATCAGGCTGGCCTGGAACTCGGAGATCTGTCTGCCTCTGCCTCCCAAGTATTGGGATCGAGGACTTGCTGGGCCACCACGCCCAGCAGAGTAAGCATTTTCACTGCCCAACCATTGGCTGCATTGCCTAGCCAGTCAGCTCTGCCAACCAGCACTGACATGACAGATACTTGCCACTGAACCTGGCATTTGCTTGGGTGTTAGGCATCCAAATTCAGGTTTTCACTTGCATGGACTCTTAGTTAGGGTGCCTATTGCTGCAATGAAACACCATGCCCAAAGCAACTTGAGGAAACAGGGTTTGTTTGCCTTACACTTCCGCATTGGAGTCCAGCACTGAAGGAAGTCGGGACAGGAACTCAAACAGGGCAGGAACCTAGAGGCAGGAGCCCATGCAGAGGCCACGGGGGGTGCTCCTTACTGGCTTGCTTTAGAACCATTTCTGGTACCAAAATCTGTATTTGCCAGGGTCCAGAGTAACAGAACTTTTAGAATGAGCCTCTCTCTCTTCCTCCTCCCTCTACACACACACACAAATGTGTATATAAGCGGATTTTTAAAATTATTTATTTTTGTTTTATGTGCATTGGTGTTTTGCCTGCATGTGTGTCTGTGTGAGGGTATCAGATCTTGGAGTTACAGACAGTTGTTAGGGGCCACGTGGGTGCTGGGAATTGAATCCAGGTCTTTCAGAAGAGCAGCCAGTGCTCTTAACCACTGAGCCATCTCTCCAGCCCCATATGGGGATTTATTAGACTGCCTCACAGGCTGAAGTTCTGCTAATCCAACAGTGGCTATCTATGCATGGAAGGTCCAAGAATCCAGGAGTTTGTTCAGTCTGTGAGGCCGGATGTGTCAGCTAGACTTCAGTATATGCCAGAATCCAAAGAAGCAGGTGCCAATGCCAGTAAAAGGCATGGACATGCGTCTTCCTGGTCCTTGCTGCCAGCAGAAGGTGTGGTCCAGACTAAAGGTTTATCTTCCCACCTCAAAGATGAGAAGTGGGTCTTACTCCTGATAATTTAATTAAGAAAAAAAAAATCTCTCACAGGTGTGCCCGGTCATTTGGGTTTTAGTCGATGACAGATGCAGTCAAGTTGACAACTGAGAATAGCCATTGCACACCACCTGAGCTGAGCCATCTCTCCTGCTCCTGCTTTTTTTTTTTTTTTTTTTTTAATAAAAAGTCTCATGTATCCCATACTGTCATGGAGATAACCTTGAACTCCAGACTGTCCTGCCTCCACCTCTCCAATAGTTAGAATACAGGCATGTGCTACAATGCCTAATTTTATGTGTGGCTGGGAATGAAACCCAGGCCTGTATGTATGCTAAGCAAGCATTCTGCCAACCGAGCTACGGACCCAGCTGTGTGTGTGTGTGTGTGTGTGTGTGTGTGTGTGTGTGTGTATGTGTGTGTGTGTATGTGTGTGTGTGTATGTGTGTGTGTGTATGTGTGTGTGTGTGTATGTGTGTGTATGTGTGTGTGTGTATGTGTGTGTGTGTATGTGTGTGTGTGTGTGTGTGTGTATGTGTGTGTATGTGTGTGTGTGTGTGTGTGTGTGTGTGTGTGTGTGTGTGTAACATGGCCTTCTGGTGGAGATCAGAAGACAACTTGTGGGGACTGTTTTCTTCTTCTATCATGTGGGTCCCAGGGATGGAACTCAGTTTGTCTGACCTGGCAGTGGGTGCATTTACCTCCTGAGTCATCTTTGTATTTTTATTCGATAAGAATTATTTTTTTTTGGGGGGGAGGGTTGGGGGAAGTTCTTGAGAAGGATTTGTTGACAACAATGTCATGTTACAAAAATCAAAAGATTGGACTGCCTGATTCTAGTCAGAGAGACCGGCTTAATGTTCTGGACATTGCCATAGCAAGATTGGTACCCGCTGGTGAGAGCGAAGATGCTGGGATTGCCCTAAGAAGGGATGTAGGATAAATAAGCCCTCTAGTAGCAGGGGAGGGGCCAGCTGTCTCCTTGGGAACCAGTCTTTTACCTCCACCCTTCTTCTCTTCAGATGTTACAGGCTCCAGTGGGCTCCGGGTCCTCCCCCAGGGCTACGGCTGGAATCTGCTCTACGGCTCCCTGCTGCTTGGCCTTGTGGGTGTCGTGTGCACTCTGGGAGCTGGACTCTACGCCAGGGCCTCCTTCCTCACGTTCCTGCTGGTCTCTGGTTCCCTGGCCTCTGTGCTGATCAGCTTTGTGGCAGTGGGACCTCGGGACATCAAGTTAGCTCCCCGTCCAGGCTCCAATAGTTCCTCTGTGCCACCCCGGTATGGTCACTTCACCGGTTTCAACAGCAGCACCCTAAAGGACAACTTGGGCGGTGAGCTGAACCCTGTAGAGTGGGTGCGGGGCTTGGGGGGGCGGTGAGCGGAAGGTGGGCTGTAGAATCCCTGGAGAAGGGGCTGGAGAGATGCTTCCATGGTTAGGAGTGTCTTACGAACAGGACTCCCAGGAAAAGCTGTGGAAGTAGCTGAGTTGGTAGAGCGCCTGCCTAGCTGGCACAGATCACTGGGTTCACTCTCATTACCCCATTGACCACCCATGGTAGTGCATGCCTGTAATCCCAGCACTCGGGAGGTAGAGGCAAGAGGCTCAAGAGTTTAGTGTCATCCTTGGCTGCACAGTGGGTTTGAGGCCAGCCTGGGATGCAATAAGATCCCATCCGGAGGAACAGACCAAGGGTGGTTTAAGCAGAGAAGGAGGAACCTAACCTGGATTTCGGGCTGGGGAAGGCACGAGCAAGCCCTACAGATACTTTGAGCTGGGTGGGTGAATTCTGATAGGAGTTGGGGTAGAAGAGGCCCATGGGAAAGAACAGAGGAGAAGGGGAGGAGGTGACACATTGGCCCCCACATGGGGGGTTGGGCTGGAGTCTAAGTCAGGGCTGTGGAGGGGAGGGGAGCACTCGGGAAATGTGAAAGTGGGTGGCAGGGCCAAGATGTCTGGATCCCTGAGAGGAATACTAATGTGCTTTCTCACCCAGGTGGCTATGCTGAGGACTACACCACAGGGGCCATGATGACTTTTGCCAGTGTCTTTGCTGTCCTCTTCAACGGCTGTACTGGCATCATGGCTGGGGCCAACATGTCAGGTGAGAGTCTGCTTTTGGTGGCAGGGTCTGTGTGGTAAGGCTGCCACTGTAAGAGATGAAGGTGTGATAGGAGGGCTGGCCTTTCTCTCTGTGCTCCTGTCCCTCCAGGGGAGCTAAAGGACCCCAGCCGGGCAATTCCACTGGGAACAATCATTGCTGTTGCCTACACCTTCTTCATCTACATCCTGCTCTTCTTCCTCTCCAGCTTCACTTGTGACAGGTATGTGGGGGAGGGCGGTGACGGACTCTCACTGAGGTTGAGTGTTGGAATAAGATGGTCAGCGGTGCTGCACACCTTTAATCCCAGCACTCAGGAGGCAGAGGCAGGTGGACCCCTGTGAGTTCTCCAGGTCAGCCTGGTCTACATAGCCAGTGCCAGGACAGGCTCCAAAGCTACTCAGAGAAACCCTGTCTCGAAAAAAAACAAAAAGACGGTATTCTGGAGCTAGACATGGTAGGGCACCCTTTAACCCCAGCACTTTGGAGGCAGAGGCAGGTAGATCTGAGTTCGAGGCCAGCCTGATCTACAGAGTAAGTTCCAGGATAGCCAGGGCTACACAGAGAAACCCAGTCTTGAAAAAGAACAGAACAACAACAACAAAAAGATGGTACCCTGGGGTCCCTGCAGGTTGTCAAGTACGCATACAGGTTGTTGGGCTGCAGCGACAGTTGGAGGTAGTTTCTTCCATTGGGAGAGAAATGGTGCCACCTGTCAGGGAGGGATGGTTACATAGCTGTCGTCAGCCGGTCACTGGCAGCTGCCATGTAATTATCTGAATTGTAAACACTTTGGAGTTGATGTTGGGAGGGGCAGGACCTTTCTAGTAATAGAGGGTTTTTTTTTTTGTGGTTGTTGTTGTTGTGTTTTCTTTTGGGGGGATAGAGTAGGTTATTATGTAGCCCAGGCTAGCCTTGAACTTACTATGTAACAAAGGCTGGCCTTCCCACCACTTTTCCATGGTAATGTGATTATAGGCATGCACAAACACACTCTATTCACCTTTCTTGTTATTTGTATTTGTACAACTATTTTGTCTCTCGGTCAAATACTGTTGGGAATGAGGGAATCCGAGTAGATCAAAGATACCCAGTGGATGCCATGAACACATCTGGGCACCTTTGATATATAGAGCAGGCTTGTCTAGACATCAGGGCTACAGTCACTGAGAAGATTTATTTGTATTACGTTTTTAAAAAGTGTGTGATGTGTGCACATTCCTTTCCAAGGCTAGGGGAGATGTCAGGAGTCCTCCAGTACTTTCTCTCTTACTCTGTTTTGAGGCAGGGTCTCTTACTTTGTAGCCCTGGCTGCCCTGGAACTCACTCTGTAGACCAGGCTGGCCTCAAACTCACCAAGATCCACCTGCCTCTGCTTCCCCAGTGCTGTGACACAGGGGTGGTGCTACTGCCCCCTCCCATCCACCACCCGCCCGGCTTCTCTTTATTTTGAGAAAGGGTCTCTCCCTGAACCTGGAGAACCTGTTGTTCTTGGCTTGTTACATGGATGCTAGGATCCAAACTCAGGTCCTCATGGTCAACAGGAAGTTCTCCTGATCACTGAGCTTTTGTTAGTTTTTGAGACAGGCCCTGGCTCTGTACACCAGGCTAATATGTATGTATACACACACACATACACATACATATACATATATGTGTATGTATACATACATACATACATACATACATACATACATACATACATAGTTTTTGTTTTGTTTTTTGAAGACAGGGTTTCTCTGTGTAGCTTTGAAGCCTGTCCTGAACTTGCTCTGTAGACCAGGCTGGGCTTGAACTCACAGAGATCCACCTATATCTGCCTCTCGAGTGCTGGGATTAAAAGTGTATGCCACCACTGCCTGGCCCTTTGTTTTATTTTTCTGGCAGGGTCTTGCTCTCTATCCCAGGCTGGCCTTGAACCAGAGATCCTCTCATTCCTCCTACGGATGTAGGGCATCATGCCTGGCCTAACCAGCTCTTTCTTTTCCTGTGGTCTTACACTCATGGCAATCCTCCAGCCTTAGCCTCCCAAATTCTGGGCTTACAGGTGTGAGTCATCCGGCCAGGCTCTAGGACCTAGCTTCGTTTGTTTGTTTTTGAGGCTGGGTCTCCTGTAACCCAGGCTGGCCTCAAACTCCCTATACATAGCTAAGGTTGGTCTTGAACTCCAGATTCTCCTGACTCTGCTTCTTGAGTGCTAGTATTACAAGGCCCCCTCTAGGACACAGCTCTAGAAACACAGTGTCACAAGTACCTTTTCTCATGAGGCCATTATGATGGCTCACTGATGAACCCTTCCTTGTCTTTTTCCTCCTGGCCAGGACTCTGCTTCAAGAAGACTACGGGTTCTTCCGTGGCATCAGCTTGTGGCCCCCACTCGTGCTGATCGGCATCTACGCCACGGCACTGTCAGCCTCCATGAGCTCTCTCATCGGTGCTTCCCGGATTCTGCATGCCCTGGCCCAGGATGACCTCTTCGGTGTGGTGCCCCCTGGTCTGCCATGCTTGGGTCTGTCTCTGTCCCCGTAGGCCCACACTGATGTGTCTGGTGTGCTTCTGTTTTGTTTTGTTTTTAATAGGCGTCATCTTGGCACCGGCCAAGGTGGTTTCTGGAGGTGGCAACCCCTGGGGTGCTGTCCTGTATTCCTGGGGCCTGGTGCAGGTAAGTCTTCCTTTCAACTGTTCTGCCCCTCACTCTCTAGCTAGCAGACTGACAACCCATCTTAGGTCTAGGTCAGAGGTGTGAATGAAAATGATGAGACAGGCCAGCTAGTGTTGCAAACCTGTAATCCGAATTTGGAGGTGGAGGTAGGGGAATGGATTGAAACTGGAGCCATTCTGAGCTGCATAAGACCCAGCCCAAAATAAATACAACGGTGGTCTAAGTATGCAATCCCGATGCTCAGTTCACAGAGGTGCAACAAGTCTGAGGCCAGTCTAGCCAGTTAGAGCAAGACCCTGTTTCTTAAAAACAAAATCACAAACACACACTCACTCACTGGCATTCCTTGAGGTGCATTGGCATTTTTTATTTATTTATTTATTATATTGAGACGGTCTCAATATGTAGCCCTGGCTGCCTGAAACTTGATTGTACCAGAATGACCTAGAACTCATAAATATTGGCAGTGGTTGTCTGTCCAAACTTGAGTATGTGTATGTCTATGCATGTGTGGAGGTCTGAGGACCGCTCAGGAGAGCTGGCTCTCCAGGATATGAATCCAGCTCATTAGGCTCAGCAGCGAGCCTCTTTATCTGCCGAGCCATCCGGCTGGTCCTTGGAGTTGGCACTTTTGATTAATGCTTACCTCTTGGTCCTTTCCCAGCTGGTGCTGCTGGCTGGGAAGCTAAACACACTGGCTGCTGTGGTCACCGTCTTCTACTTGGTGGCCTATGCCGCGGTGGACCTGTCTTGCCTGAGTCTAGAGTGGGCTTCAGCCCCCAACTTCCGGTGAGAAACAGGGATGCCTTGGAGAACAACAACAACAAAAAGAAAGTGGGGAGGACGGAGCCTCAGGGTGTGGCCTGGGAACCAGAGCAGGTGACAGGCAGGTAGGTGTTGAGGGCCAGCCCTGAGTGTGCTCCCTTCCTTCTGTCTTCCCTCCAGCCCCACCTTCAGCCTGTTCTCCTGGCACAGCTGCCTACTTGGGGTGGCCTCCTGTCTGCTGATGATGTTTCTCATCAGCCCCGGGGCCGCCGGTGGGTCCCTTCTTCTCATGGGCCTGCTCTCTGCTCTTCTCACGGCTCGAGGAGGACCCAGCAGCTGGGGCTATGTCAGCCAAGCCTTGCTTTTCCACCAGGTTGGGGGCCCTTGAGGAAGGGTGGGAGGTTGTCTTGGGAGGCTCCCTGCTCCCATCCTGGGGGCTGTGCTTCTGTCTCAGAAGAACCCAGTGGTAACTGCCTAGCCGAGCGCTTTGCCTCCCACCTCCTCTTTCCAGGTGCGGAAGTACTTGCTCCGTCTGGATGTTCGCAAAGAGCACGTGAAGTTCTGGAGGCCGCAGCTGCTGCTCCTGGTGGGAAACCCTCGGGGTGCCCTGCCTCTGCTACGGCTGGCCAACCAGCTAAAGAAGGGGGGACTCTATGTGCTGGGCCATGTCACTCTGGGAGACCTTGGTGAGTGACCTTCTTCCTTGCTTTTGTCCTTCCTCTCTTCTGTCTCAGAAGCTTCATGTTTTTGTCCAGACTCATGCAGGCTTAGAACTCTACACTAAATGATTTAAACAACCCAGGTGTTGCTGATCTATACCCCCAGTGAGGGGCTAGGGGTATAGATTCTAGGCAGGGGCTCTACCACTGAGCCACAGCGCAGCCCCTCACTGGGGGATTCCAGGCAGGAGCTCTGTTCTCTCTCTCTCTCTCTCTCTCTCTCTCTCTCTCTCTCTCTCTCTCTCTCTCTCTCTCTCTCTCTCCTCTCCTCTCCTCTCTCGTGAAATCTTGAATTGCTAAGGACTGAACCCACCCAGTACCTTGCCCATACTGGGCAAACATTTCACTACTGAGCTATATCACCAGCCCTCGGTTTTGTGAAGTAGGTTCTCCCTATTTAGTCCAGCTGGCCTTGACTTTGTCATCTTCCTGCCTCAGTCCCCTGAGCACTGGGGTCAGGTGTGTGTCAC
Organism: Cricetiscus sungorus; assembly: GCA_030556225.1. Taxonomy (NCBI): domain Eukaryota; kingdom Metazoa; phylum Chordata; class Mammalia; order Rodentia; family Cricetidae; genus Cricetiscus; species Cricetiscus sungorus. The sequence continues at coordinate 13,237,892 of JANBXA010000044.1, forward strand.
TGTACCTTCACCACCTTCTCTCTGTATTTCCTCTGCAGACTCACTACCATCCGACCCTGTACAGCCACAATATGGTGCATGGCTCAGCCTGGTGGACCTGGCCCAGGTGAAAGCCTTTGTGGACCTCACCCTGTCCCCCTCTGTGCGCCAGGGGGCTCAGCATCTACTGCGGATCTCTGGCCTTGGTGAGTGGCATCTGAGTATCTTCCAGGCCCACTCAGTGGCCCCCTTCCTCCAGGGAATCAACCAGATTGTAGATTGCAAAAGGAACTCACCATACAGAGTAGATAAGACAGGAGTCAAAGATAACAGTGGCAGACTGTCTAACACTGGCCACAATGTCTAATTGGAGATGTGGCATAGACAGGGCATGACGCTGGTGGTGATGGCTTAAAAAAAAAAAAAAAAAAGCTAGGCGGTGCATGCCTTTAATGCCAGCACTCTGGAGACAAAGGTAGGCAGATCTTTGAGTCTGAGGTCAGCCTGGTCTACAGAATGAGTTCTAGGACAGCCAGGGCTACACAAAGAAAACCCTGTCTCAAAAAGCCAAAACCAAAAACCAAAAATTACATTTAATCATGTGTGTGTTTGTGTGCGTACACACGTGTGTGCAAGCATGCTGTGGTGCATGTGCAGAGGTCAAAAGATAGCCTTCAGGAGTCAGTTCTCTCCCTCTACTATGCGAGTCCTAGAGACTGAACTCAGAACATCAGGGTTGGCTGCAGACACCCCAGCCCACTGAGCCATCTTGTTGGCCCTGTTTTTTTTGTTGTTGCTGCTGCTGTTCCATCAGGCATCAGGGTCCAGTGGCTCTCAGGCTGGCTGAGAACTCACTCCGTAGCTGAGGATGACCTGGACCCACTGATGCTCTTGCTGGGGATCACAGGCATGCAGCACTGTGCCCACTTTATGAGGTGCTGGGAATAGAACTCAGGGCTTTGTGCTGATAAGTCCTCTGTCAACTGAGCCACATCCTCTGCACTTTCTGAGACAAAAATTAGAGTGCATTTGGGCTTTGGAGAGTGGGAAAGTTGTTTGAATCTTAGCCCCATTAAAACAGAATTTCTTCCATCCAAATACTAACTGGGTTTAACCCTGCTTAGTGTCTGAGATCCAGTGAGGTTGGGGTGATGCTGCCACAGATAAAGCGGATGGTTGTTAAACCACCAGAATCGAGACCACCGAATACCAGTGAATGACTCAATACTGATGTGGTCAGCACAGGTTTTGTGGTGAGATGCTAACTGAGCTTGGTCTGAAAAGGCTCTGTAGTCGGGAAGCCAGGGTGATGGCTCATGCCTGCAGTTTTAGCACTTGGGAATCAAGGTAGGAATTCTAGGTCAGACTGCCCTTTACAGCTGGACCCTACCACCAACAAATACTAATCAAGGGGGCAGGAAGGAGCAGAATGGGGTCCCTGTGTCACAAAGGATACTAGAGTATATATGGGAGAGAAGCTTTCAGATAAAAATAGAATCTTGCCAGCTCTGTGACTCTTCCTGTCCAACACACACACACACACACACACACACACACACACACACACACACACACACACTGGTTTGAAGCTAGAGCTTTGCTTAAGTTAGGCAGGTGCTTTACCAGTGAGCTACACCCCAGAACCTCACTGGGGCATTCTAATAAGACTATTTCTAGTAATATTTTACAGCTAAGCTACATTGCAGACTTTTTTTTTCCTTTTTTTGAGCTAGAGTCTCCATAGTTGCCCAGGAGGACCATGAATTTGACATCCTGTTGTCTCAGCCTCCTGTGCACCTAGGACTACAGGCCAGCACCAGGCAGCTTTAGCTCTGTGACTCTCTGTGACTCACACTGCAAGGCCTCCAGCCTTATGCTCTGGGCACTTCTGGGCTCATCCACATCCTCTGTCCCAAGACGAGTGTCTGTTATCCGAGCCAACACCTCCTTCTCCACCTGCAGTCAGTCAGGCTAAAGGTCAATCCCATTGAACTTTGCACTCACTGCTTGATGCAAAGCAGGGTTCTGGTAGTAGCACAGGGTGGTGGGTGATCAGTTTCCCTTGCTGCATCGGCCCGCTGTTCCCTCCAGCGGCTTGGGTATCACTGAATAACACTTACCCCTGGAGACCTTGAGGACCTTTGCTCTCTTTTCCTGGAAGGGGACACTGTACTAGTGACACTTATCTTGAGGAAGATGACTCCAGCAGAAGGGGGCTTGGGGAGGAGGCACAACTGGTATAGCTATTGCTGTTCAAACAAAAAGGATCTGAGTTTGGGTCCCCAGTACTGTGCAAAGGCCAGACACCTCTGTGCACATCTAATTCCAACACTGGGAAGGTGCAGACAGGACAGCCAGTGTGGCCAGCTGATGTAGCCCAGGCAGTGAGCTCCACGTTTTGTAAGATCCTGTGTGAAAAAAATAAAGTGGAGGGCTGGGCGGCATCAGTGGTGGTGGTGGTGGCGGCCGTGGTGGCACATGACTTTAATCCCAGCACTTGGGAGGCAGAGTCAGGTGGATCCCTGTGAGTTCAAGGCCAGTCTGATCTACAGAGTGAGTTCCAGGACAGCCAGGACTACACAGAGAAACCCTGAGGGGGCAGGGGGTAGTGGAGGCCTGGCAAGACTGCTCAGTTTATCAGCTTGTACAGGGTTTGTAGCTCAACCTGACTCAGCCTGACAACCTGAGTTCTGTTCCTGGTACCCACATGAAGGTAGGTGGTAAGACTCCACAGAATTGTCCTCTGACCTGCACAAGCATGCCTTGGCACACACAATCTCCCTATCATGTATAACACACAGTAATAATAGGATAAAATTAGAGGCCAGGTATACGGGCACACACTTTTAACCCTATTGCTTGGGAGACACAGACAGGCAGATCTCTGTGAGTTCCAGGCTAGCCTGATCTAAAAAGCCAGGACAGCCAAGGCTATTACACAGAGAAACCCTTTCTTGAAAAGCCAAAAACAAACAAACAAACAAACAAAAAAGACAACAATAGCAAAAAATCCAAAAAACTAAAAACCAAAAACAAACTCCAATAACTGGTTAGGGATTTGAGAGGCCCATGCTTTTTTTTTTTTTTTTTTTTTTTTCTGCACCATTGAGACTTCTGGGACAAGAGATTTGGGTCATTGAGTTTGGCCCAAGCTCAGCTAGGTAGGTCAGGGAACAGTCTATTGTGTGAAGAGTCATAGTCACCTTCCTGCCCAGGCCCTTTCAGGCCTGAGCCTTCAGGCCAGTGACTTCATTGCTGGGGCCTGAGGTTGGCTCCTTATCTGTAAAAGAGGAGAATAAACAGTACTTATCTCACCGCTTGTTGCCACAAGGGTCAAATGAGGTGAGGGTTCTCTCTAGGATGTGGCCTCTGATAAACAGCAGATGCTCTGTTTCCTCTTGGGTACCAGACTGCAGACCACTGGCCTTAGAACTTTGCAGCTGTGGTCCCATCCTCCCCTGGAGGGATCCGGGAGGTAGCTTCTCTGGTGACTGAGGTCAGGAACTTGAACCATCGGCTATCTGATTTTATTTTACTCATGCCTGGTGATGCAGGCTATAACCTCAACTACTCTGGAAGTGGAAGCAAGGAGGGTTTTAAGTTCAAAGCTAGCCTGGGCTACAGAAGAAGTCTCATTCCTCAGTAGAGTTCAATTTCAGTCTCTGGGTTTTTGTCACTTTGTTTTCTGGTTGAGACAGGCTCTCCCTCTGTAGCTCTGTCGCAAATCCCCCTGCCTCAGCTTCCCAGTTGCTGGGGCCATCATCCCTGGCTGAAATGACCTCTCCTAATGTGAAAGAGATGAGCTGTTTAAACCCTGTGGTGATAACAACCAATCCTACCCCTAAAAGAACCCAGAGCCAGGGCTGTGGTTCAGTGGCAGAACATTTACCTAGCATGCATGTCGCCAGGGGGAGGTCCTGCACTCCATGAACTTCATGGGCCAGTCAGGCTGAACATGCATAATCCCAGCATTTGGGATGAGGATGCAGGAAGATCAGGAGTTCAAGGTCATCTTCTGCCATACATAGAGTTCCAAGCAAACCCAGGTTGTCCAAGATGTTGTCTCAAAAAACAAAAACAAAAACAAAACCCTTAAGTGCATGCCTGTAATCCCACTACTCAGGAGATAGAGGCAAGTGGATTTCTATGAGTCTGTGCCTAGCCTGGTCTACAAAGCCAGGCCAGCCAAGGCTATTACACAGAGAGTTTGCAGCCCAGTCAGGGTTCCATTGTGAAACCCTGTCTCAGAAGGATAAAAGCAAGAGAGCAAGCAAGCAAACAAACAAAACAAAACAAAAACTCCAAAGCAAAACCTGAAACAAAATCTAAAATGAGGCTGGGAATATAGCTCAGTTGTTGATTGCCTAGCATGGGTAAGGCACTAAGTTTAATCTCCAGTACCTCTCCAGGCAAAAGAAAAACAAATTCCTATTGTGAAATTTACATATTTAAAGTGGAGGAGATTATTCCTACAGATAGGCAAATAAATGCATGTGAAAGTGTTTAAGAAAGCCAGGTCATTTCGCAAACGTGTGTATAAAGTAGCTGTTGTAAGGGCCTCAGCCATTCCTCATGAGGATGACATACTTCATGGCTGACCTAAGTGCGAGTGGGCGCATTTTATGTGGTGTAAGCTCAACCCCCGGCCTGATTTCTGTTCCTTCTTTGCCCCTAGGCGGCATGAAGCCCAACACTTTGGTGCTCGGTTTCTATGATGACGCTCCACCCCAGGACCATTTTCTAACAGACCCAGCCTTCTCCGAGCCTGCAGAGGGCACCAGAGAGGGCGGGTCGCCTGCCTTGAGCACACTGTTCCCTCCACCTCGGGCTCCTGGGAGTCCCAGGGCTCTCAGTCCCCAGGACTACGTGGCCACGGTGGCAGATGCTCTCAAGATGAACAAGAATGTGGTTCTCGCCCGGGCTTGTGGGGCTTTGCCCCCGGAGCGCCTAAGCCGGGGGTCCGGTAGCAGCGCTCAGCTACATCACGTAGACGTGTGGCCCTTGAACCTGCTGCGGCCCCGGGGTGGGCCTGGCTACGTGGACGTCTGTGGCCTTTTCCTGTTGCAGATGGCTACCATCTTAAGCATGGTGCCTGCATGGCACAGTGCCCGGCTCCGGATCTTCCTGTGCTTGGGGCCTAGGGAGGCTCCTGGGGCAGCCGAGGGAAGGCTCCGGGCTCTGTTGAGTCAACTCAGGATCCGGGCAGAAGTGCAAGAGGTGGTGTGGGGTGAAGGGGCTGAGACTGGGGATCATGAAGAAGAGGAAGGGGACTTTGTGAATGGTGGTCGAGGAGATGAAGAGGCTGAGGCTCTGGCTTGCAGCGCCAATGCCCTGGTGCGTGCCCAGCAGGGGCGAGGCGCAGAAGGAGGCCCTGGGGGGCCTGAAGGAAGGGATGGGGAGGAGGGACCCATTACTGCCCTTACTTTTCTGTACCTGCCTCGACCACCGGCCGATCCTGCCCGCTACCCCAGATACCTGGCGCTGCTGGAAACTCTGAGCCGCGACCTGGGTCCCACCCTTCTTGTCCATGGTGTCACTCCGGTCACTTGTACTGATCTCTGATGCCTGTTCAGACCCGGTTGCATAGAGAGGGTCCAGGTCCATTCTGAACAATGGATCCCCCAATGGACCCTGCCCTTCGGATGATGTTAAGGGGACCACGGTCTCCTTTGGATGGGGGGGGGACATAGTACACTAATTTTGGGTGGCTGTCCCCATTGTACTGGGGAGGACATTGCGGCCCTGCCCCTGGCCTGCCTCCCCTTCCTTCACTGGTGCCTTGACCAGAGGGGCTGGTCTCTTCTGTGACTCTAGGCTACCTCAGTGTCCCTCCCCATCCTGGCCACAAACACACCGCCTCCCTTTCCTCGACTTCCTTGGGTGGTGATGTTTGTGTTTTGTTTTATTTTTCTAACTACTGACCATTAATAAAAGACCAAAACACTACGGGCTGCTGGAGCACTGCTGGGGGGTGGGTAAGAGGGAGGCGGGTGGGAAGGGAGAGATCTGTAAGGGGGTGGAGACCAGAGGCTGCCACGTGCAGCACTGGAGCAGGGATCATAGAGACTTCGGGGCCGCAGCCGCTCTGAGCCGCCAGCAGCCCACCCCGTGGCTTGGCTCAGGAGGCGGGCGGCCCTTTCTTAACAGGAGGGGGCCACAGAGAGAGGAGGGATTGCAGATTAGGGTTTAGGGGACCACGTGACCCTCCCCCAGGAATGCGGTGACGTCAGGGGGCGGGGCCGCCCCCAAAATTGGGGAGGAAGGGGGAAAAAAAGCCAGAAAAAGTTTCTTTGCGGGAGTCCCAAACGGGGCGTGGGACGGAACAGGAGGGAAGGGGCTCAAAGCTCCGGGCTCCGGGCTTGTGGGGCCCTGACCTCTGTCTGGAGTGGAGTAATCTTCCCAGACCATGTCGGGGCCCACTTGGCTTCCCCCGAAGCAGCCAGAGCCCTCCAGAGTCCCTCAGGGAAGAGCGCTTCCCCGAGGCGCCCTGGGGCCGCCACCGGCCCACGGAGCAAGTAAGTTTTTCCCTCTCACACACCCGGAGTGGCGGGAGAGCTACTGGCTACTCTCCTTCACCTTTTCTCCCCTGCTTGTCTGCTTCCTGATGTCTCTTCCCCAAGCCTGAGGCTTGCCCTTGTGCAACCTTCCCTGATTCCTAGCCCTTCCCAGACGCCCCAGGTACATGAAGGAGAGGCGCCCCGAGAAGGGCAGCCTTTACGAGGTACCGTTTTCCATTCCCACCTCTGTTCTCTCCCTTATAGCACTCCAGCCCCACCCCAGGGTCAATTTTTGCCCCCTCCCACCTGAACAATGTTATCAGCCTCCGGGGGTACCTGACGATCGGGGGCCTACCTGGGTGGGACCCCATGGAGCACCCCAGCGTCTGCAGGTGAGAACAGGGGGGGGGTAAGGGTAGGATGTGTGGGTCTCTTTCTCAGGGTGAAGGCCAGAGAAGCCCAGGGGTTGTGATCTGTATTTGTTCTCCGTGCTTTGGCTCTGTCTCCAGGGGCTCCCGCCAGACAGGGGTGTCATCCGTCCTGGAAGCCTGGATGCTGAGATAGATTCGCTCACTAGCATGTTGGCTGATCTGGACGGGGGTCGCAGTCATGCTCCTCGGCGGCCAGAGCGACAGGTCTGTGTCCTGTGCTCCCTTCTGTGGCTTCTCAGCCTGAAGCCACACTTTCCACACTCCCCACCTACCACCCTCTTTGCAACGAATGAACACCTGGCTCAAAGAAGCACCAGCTTCCTCCTTGTCAGGCCTTGCCCATGGGAACTTGTCAAACATCATTGCTTCTCTGAGGTTCCCACCTGGCATGCACGGATGTTGGATATGGCCTCACTCACTGTTTCTGCATTGCTTGTCTCCCCAGGCTTTTGAGGCCCCTCCACCCCATGCTTACCGCGCAGGCTCCCTGAAGCCCAGTGGAGGTGCTGTTCCAACCCCTATGCTCCCAGCATCCCCTTATGGTGGACCTACCCCAGCCTCCTATGCTACAGCCAGCACTCCAGCTGGTCCTGCTTTCCCTGTACAAGTGAAGGTGGCTCAACCTGTGAGAGGCTGTGGACTGCCAAGGCGGGGAGCCTCTCAGGCCTCTGGGCCTCTTCCAGGCCCCCACTTTCCTTTACCAGGCCGTGGCGAAGTCTGGGGGTCTGGCTATAGGAGCCACCGCGAGCCAGGAGCAGGGGTAAAGGAGGAAGCCGCTGGGATGCTCGGCCCTGCGGGAGGAAGAGGAGGCGGGCATGGGCCCCAGGTAAGCTGGGTGGGGGTGGGGGTGGGGGTGGGACACTGGGTTTGTGGTCATTGTAGGTAACTGGGCATTGATTGGGTGGCATGGAGGCTGGTTTTAGAGCTGGGGATGCAGTTCAGGTGGTAGAGTGCTTGCTTAGAATGCAGCAGTTCCAAGGTTCTGTCTACAACACCATACAATCCAAGCATGGTGGAGGGAGAGGCAGGAGGATCAGTAGATTAAGGTCATCTTTGGCTACATAACAGGTTCCAGGCCAGCCTAGGCTATATGAGACACTGTCTCAACCATAAATAAATGAATAAATCGATCCTGGTTTTAGGGTACTCAGAAGTTATGGGTCAAAATGGCCAAAGGGAGAGGGCTAGGCACCCCCTCCCGTCAGCTTCTGAGAGATGTTCTCAGATGAGTTTTAGGGTTCCTGACCTTAAGGGTTATTTGTGGTATCCGAGACTAAAGGCCGCACCACGAAGCCCCGATTCTCACTGTAGGTCCCTTTAAGCCAACCTCCGGAAGAGGAGCTAGAGAGACTGACCAAGAAATTGGTGCATGACATGAGCTACCCGCCCAGTGGGGAGTACTTTGGTGAGCTGGCCTGGTGGGTAGGGTGGGAAGAGGGAGGAGACGGTGCTGGTGGCGTGGGTTTGTACAGACTGATGCTCACTGCTCTCTATCCTCAGGTCGGTGTGGTGGTTGTGGCGAAGATGTGGTTGGCGATGGAGCTGGGGTTGTGGCCCTGGACCGCGTCTTCCACATTGGTTGTTTTGTGTGTTCTACCTGTCGGGCCCAGCTCAGGGGCCAGCATTTCTATGCTGTGGAGAGGAGGGCATATTGTGAGAGCTGCTATGTGGTGAGTGGTTAGGCTGGGGGGAAAGGGGCTAAATTAAGTATCAAGATGGGCAGGCAGGTTCCTGCCTATCTAAGAGAGGGCCAGTCAGATGGGGCAGAAGACACAGGGGGCTTGAAAGTAGGGACTCAAGCAGAGATTCAAGAAGGAAGGAACTGGACGTGGTGGCTATCTGCAGGAGAGACGATCAGGAGTTTGAGGCCATCCTTAGCTAAAAACAGGTTTGAGGCCTGCCCAGGGCACATATTTCCAAAGATTATTTGGTCCATCAACCAAAGAACATTTGGGGTTTTGTTTCTGTGATTGCTTGTTTGTTGTTTTGGGATAATGTGTCATGTATCCCAGACTGGCCTGAAACTCATATATAGCTGAGGAAGGCCTTGAATTTCCTCCCCCTATCCATAAGGTATGGGAATTCCAGGTGTGTGCCACCAGATCTGTTTTATGTGGTGCTAGGAATGGGACCTGGGCTTCATGCATGCTGAACAAACATTTTACCAATTGAGCTATAGCCCCTAGACCAAGCAAGGAGTTAAATGTGGATACCAGCTGGGGAGGGAGGAGGACAGCTGCTTTTTTCAATTGGGAGGCCTGCCTTTCTTCCTTCCTTCCTTCCTTCCTTCCTTCCTTCCTTCCTTCCTTCCTTCCAGATTGAATCTCACTGTGTAGCCCAGGCTGGCCCTGAAATCATGGTCCTCCTACCTCAGCCTCCTGAGAAGTAGGAAAACAGATGTGTGCCAGTCGCCATGCCCAGCTAGAAGTCATTTTAGAGTTGAGGTGATTTGTGAAAGCCTGATAACATTCCTCAGAGGCAGGGATTATTGTTGACCGGAAAAGAGAGTGTGTGGAGGCTGAACTCTCTGTCTAGAAGTTACAATGCTGGAATAAGAACTCAGAGATGCTGAGACCACCTCCCACTGAATCCTATGCAGGGAACTACACACACCAGATGGGTGGGAGGCCAGTGTGCCTTCCTGGCTGCTGTGGCTTCCCTCTCTGACCTTCCTGATGCTTCCCCACTAGGCCACCCTGGAGAAGTGTTCCACATGCTCTGAACCCATCCTGGACCGAATCCTGAGGGCTATGGGGAAGGCTTACCACCCTGGTTGCTTCACCTGTGTGGTTTGTCACCGTGGCCTTGATGGCATCCCTTTCACGGTGGATGCCACCAGCCAGATCCACTGCATTGAGGATTTCCACAGGTTTTGTCTTGGCACAGAATCTCTGACCTGTCCCGTTTCTGACTTCTGGTCCTCTTTGTCTTTGACATCACACTCTTCCCTAAGACCTAAACCCATCTTTCTAATCCTTCTCATTCCTTTCCCTTCCCCTTTGCTGGGCTCCATTGTGAGTCTCCTGTCGGGAGGGAGGGACCTGAAAACCCCTTTGGTTTCCTTCCACCTCAGGAAATTTGCTCCCCGCTGCTCAGTGTGTGGTGGGGCCATCATGCCAGAACCAGGTCAGGAGGAGACGGTGAGAATTGTCGCTCTGGATCGAAGTTTCCACATTGGCTGTTACAAGTGTGAGGTGAGGGGTCCCCGGAGAAGGCTTTGCAGAGCCTGGGATGCTGGGGGAGAACCCTAAGGGGAGGGGCACAGAGCTCTCAGGCTCATAGGCAGGTATTGTTTCTCCCCACAGGAGTGTGGGCTGCTGCTGTCCTCTGAGGGTGAGTGTCAAGGCTGCTATCCGCTGGATGGGCACATCTTGTGCAAGGCTTGCAGTGCCTGGCGCATCCAAGAGCTCTCAGCCACCATCACCACTGACTGTTGACGCTTCCTAGAAGAACCTGCTGGAAATCTCAGCCCCCATTCATCACCTCCCCTGACATCTACCCTTACTGTTTGTCACCAAATGCTGTCGCTTCTTCCTCTCTTCATGAAATAATAATCCGTGAAGAGTTTAAAAGCACTTGCAAGTCTGCTGTTTCATTGGAGTCTTATAGGATGAGGCTGTGTAAACCTCAAATTCCACTACTTAAGAGGCAGAGGCAGGCAGACCTCTGTGAATTCAAGGGCAGCCTGGTCTACATAGTAAACTCCAGGCCAGTGAGGGCTCCATACATAGTGAGATCATGCCTAAAACAAAGGCTATCTTATTATTATTATTATTATTATTATTATTATTATTATTATTATTATTTTCCAGGCAGGGTTTCTCTGTGTTAGCTCTGGCTGTCCTGGAACTCTCTTTGTAGACCTGGCTAGCCTTGAACTCACAGAGACCGGACTGCCTCTGCTTCTCAAGTGTTGGGATTAATGGTGTGAGCCATCATGCCTGGGTGCTGCCCTATACTTATATTGTTGTTACATTGTAAATTAACTCATTTATTGTAGACTAGAGATTTCTCAAATGGTTCCGTTTCTATTGGTTTTGAATTCCTCCAGTCTTCTGATTTGACTGACTGCAGAAGTGGTATTGTAGGTCCAGGCCCACCAGCGGGAACCACAGTGCTGGATGCTGATGGCCTATTTCCTCATCTTGGTTTTGCCCCAGAAGGAGCTGATGTATTTGACATGCTAGCCATTATAAAGGACCAATTCTAATGTATCCCGGGCTTCCCTTGAATTTGATACATAGCTGAGAGATCTGAGGCTCTTCTTGAACTCTGGATCCTGCTGCCTTCACTTCTCAAGTGCTAGGATTACAGGAGTGTGCCATTGTGTCTGGTGACTTTTTTTGTGGTGGGTGGGAGGGTGCTGGGGATGGACCAGGGACACATACATGCTAAGCAAATGCCCTACCACTGATGCCCCCAGTCCCCTTCGCTCCTTCCTTGGCTTCTTACTTCCTAAACCCACATCCTTTCATATGGTAGGCAAGCATTCTATTGTTGAGCTATATATCACCACTCTTCCCTTTTAAATTATGTGTGCATGAGCTGAAGGTGGGGGCATGTGCCTTTAATCCCAGAAGTAGGTGGATCTCTGAGTTCTAGGCCAGCCTGGTCTCTAGAGGGAGTTCTAGGACAGCCAGGGTTACACAGAGGGAAAAAAAAAAATTTAAGTGTGCATGTATATCTAAGTGTGGGTATATGTACATTTGAGCATAGTCGTCCTGAAGAGGCCATCAGTTCCCCAGGAACTAGGTTAACACCTGTGAGGGTGCTGGGAATCAAACTCTGGCCCTCTGCAAGAGCAGGAGTGCTCTTAACCACTGAACCATCGTTTCAGACCCCTTCTGGAGGATTTTTTTTTTTTTTTTTTTTTGAGGCAGGGTTTCACCAAATTGTCCAGGCTTGCTTTGAACTCATTCTGTAGTCCTTAAGTTTGTGATCCTCCTGCTTCAACTTGCTGAGTAGCTGGGATTACAGGCCTGTGCCAACATGACTACTAAATTTTTAAATGCCCCTTATTGTAAAGACACCTTTCTTACGTGCTGGGATTTTCTTGCTGTGGCATGCTCCATACTTTGTCTTGGCATTCTATTCATTGAGAAGGGCTTAGTGTTATCTTGGGGAATTATGCGTTTAAACTGGAAGCCACTGGATCCTGGTGGTTGTTTCCAGATTGCTATGTACAACTTCCCATTAAAGAATTGGGGATTAAAACTGAGATTGGCATGGTTTGCACAATGATTAGGCGCCTCTGTCTAAGGAAAGCAGGAAGAACGCGTTTTGCAAGTAGCACATACTGTGGATTTCTGAGGAAGACGAAAATGGTGGGAGGAGATGCCTTTAAAATGGTTGCTTCTATGCATTATCCCCTAGACATCCCTGAAACAAACAGATCCATAGCGCAAGGAGAGGGCAAATCCACCCTTGAAGAGGTCAAGTAATGACCCAACCCAGGGCTCTTGCAAAGCAACCTCTAGATGCAAACTAGCTCCAACCCAGGAGACGTTAAGGAAGAGAAAAATCTCCATCTCCATTCTTGAGTTCGAAAGGAAGCCCCATGTTCAGTAGGCCTGGCTTGGCCCAGCTCAGCTTCCGTAGCTCCTAGCGTCTGAGCGATTTTGTCGTAAAGCCACGCGAGATTTCCACGTCTCCACCCTTTTCCCATCATCCCTTTGGTCTCTCTCTTTCTCTTAGTTTTAGTTGGGTCGGGGGTCTTGTTTGTAGTTAGAAGCTCAGGTTCCGAGTGGTGCAGACTGGGCGCGCCACCTCCTCTAACCCTCAGCAAGCTCACTCTTATCTTTTATCGGCCTCCGGCCTGAGAATTCCCGCGTCCTCCTTCAAACCCTCTTTGCGGCTCATCGTCGCGCGTTCCGGTCCGCCCGGAAAACAAGCCCGCCAGCGCGCGCTTCCAACGGCCCCGACCTCCGCCAGGTGGGGGAGGGGAAGGAAAGGCCCGGGTGGCGGGATCGGAAGGAGAGAACTGTGCCCGGGGGCTTCGGGGGTGGACAAGGGGGGAATCCCTGGGGACAGTGAAACTGTCGGAGCGATCGCCCTGCCCGGGATGGCAGGCCGGCCTCGGCGGGAGGGAGGCGGGCGTGCTGCCCCCGGGGGACTGTCCCTCCTCTGGTCCTTGCTCACCATCGCCGTGTCCACCCGCCACCGGGCCCCAGGCCTCCTCTGACAGCACCATGGGTGACAGTGATGATGAATACGATCGAAGACGCAGGGACAAATTTCGAAGGGAGCGCAGCGACTATGACCGTTCCCGGGAAAGAGATGAAAGACGCCGAGGGGACGATTGGAATGACCGGTGAGACAGTATTAACGTACTTTTTTTTTTTTTTTTGTCCTTCACAACCTACCCACCTCTGCATCACTTTTTTTCTGTTACAAAATTTTGTTAAGATGTAATCCATCATTGGACCGTTTTCTGTACTTCAACATGTTCACTGTTGTCTTAGATTTTGAAAGGCCTTTAAGATAAAAGCGACAGCCAGAAGTAGTGGTGGACAGGAATCCTACGCAGATAGTTGGACCACTGCATCTTCCATGCAGGCATAGGCCACATAGGGAGACTACCCACCTCAAACCCAAATAAGAAGGGACAGATCAAAGTGTTTGAACCAAGAGTTTGAGTGGGAAAATCAGTCTTTATTTGGAATGCATCAGGAGTTTGCATTTGTTTTCTCCCCCTCCCTCCCTTCTATTGGAAAGATGGGGTTTCTTATAGCGGGTTAACCTGTGATTTGCTGGGTAGCTGGCAATGACATTCATCTTCTGTCTGCCTCCCCCAGTGCCGGGATTACAGGCACGCACCATCAGATCCCTGTTTAAGCCGTGCTGGGTTTTGGTGGCACACACCTTTAATCCTAGCATTCGAGAGGCGGATCTCTGTGAGTTCAAGGCCAGCCTGTTCTGCAGAGCTAGTTCCAGGACAGGCTTCAAAGCAATACAGAGAAACCCTGTCTGGGGGGGTGGGGTGGGGGAGAAAGCCAGACAGTGTTAGTATTTCTGGAGCTGGAATTGACAGATGGTTGTGAGCTGCCATGTGTTTCCTAGGAACAGAGCCTCCGTCCTCTGAATCGCTGAGCCACCTCTTTACCCCACTCCTGTACTCTGGCTTCTTAGACAGTCTTACGTACTATAGACTAGCTTGGAACATGATCCTCCTGCCTCTGCTCTTCAGGGCTTGAGTTAGAAGTGAGTCAGCATACCCAACTCTGGTGTTTATTAAAGGGAAGGAACTCAAAGTTGCTTTTAGAGTCTGAAACTAGATGAATGAAGTCCTTCAGAGTTCAGCAGTGTCAGGTCATAGTGGCTTTGAGTACATGCCACAGACACTAATGGGAGATCATTGCAAAGAAACTTGAGTTCTGAGGAACAGATGATATTCAAGGCACAGGTGTTGGGGAGAGCCACAGGAAAGGGACACATAGCTAGATTCTGGGTAATTCCCTAGACACAGGTGATGAGAACAGCTTGAGGTCAACAGGCATGACAGTTGAGACAAGGACACATACTCTTAGTGTGGTATAGTGGTTCTCAAACTGTCAAGAGACATTGCTGCCTCTGTTAGTGGCACAGTGGGGATGCTGGTTAACACTGCTGGAGCCTTCTTACAGAGATCACGAAAAGGATGCCCACTTGAAGAACATCAGTTAGTGTCCCTATTAGAGCGTGGGTCTTTGTTTCTGGTTTGGTTTTCAGGATGAAGTGTTAGATGAGAATTATGCATAATAGAGCACTGTGTTACTGTGGGGTAATCACTGCCTCTGGCAAGAGCAATTGTGTGATTGGTTAGGGAGCCTGAAGTGTTTCCCCCCACAGGTGCCATTTTTTTATTTGAGCAGTGTCAACAATGGGGCTTTACCCTTAGTGTTAAGCAGACTTAGGCAGGAGAGTAAGCCAAGGGAAATTGTTACTTAGAAGAAATCTTTCAGTATTTGTTGCTAATGAACTTGCAAATAGAAACAAATTTTGGAAAACTTATATCTACCTGTACTAGCTTGACAGTGTCCTATTGTGTAGACTTTTCTGAGATGAGGGTCTTTATGAAGTGTATCTTTTTTGTTTGTTTTTTTGAGATAGGGATTCTCTGTGTAGCCGTAGCAGTCCTGGAACTCACTTTGTAGACCATGCTCACCTTGGAACTCAGAGATCCACCTGAGATCCATCTGCCTCTGCCTCCTGAGTGCTGGGATTAAAAGCTTGTACCACCACACCCTATGAAATATGATACTGTATATTGGGAAATGATAGGAGCTGCTCAAAGAGCTGGTAGCACAGTGAGTAAAAGGGCATTGAACATTTCAGGCAAGTGCTTTAACACTGAGCTACATTCCCAGCCTACTGGTGTGGTTTTGGTGAAACAGTTTAACTAACTTTGTTTTGAGACAGGGTCTTATGTAGCCTAGTTCGATCTCATATTTACTATGTAGCTGCCTCTATTTTCCAAGTGCTAGGATTATATCTTGCCTGCTTCATCTTACTCTTAAACTGCCTCTTTGCAGGGGAATTACAGAGCTCTGCACCTGTAATCCTTGTCTAGGTAGGGGGTTCCAGGCTAGCCACTACTACAAATTTTGAGATCCTGTCTCAAAAACCAAAAAGGGAACTGGGCAAGGTAGCTCACACCTTTAATCCCAGGACTCAAGGGCTGGAGGATGTCTGAGTTTGAAGCCAGCCTGATCTACACTGTGTGTTCTTGGACAGCCAGGAGTACATAGAGCCTGTCTAAAAGATAACAACCCTCCCCTCCTTAAAAAAAAAAAAAAAAAAGAAAGAAAGAAAGAAAGAAAAAAACTTACCTGGCCAGCTGCCTGAGAGACTGAGGTGGTAGGATTACTGGAATTCAAGAGTTTGAGAACTCTGTCAGCATAGTAGGATTTTGTTAACTTTGTTCAGGAGCCAGAAAGCATAGCCCAAATTATCTGAAAGAACCATTTAAGTATTCCCTTTCATGGTAATCTGCTGTGGGCAAGGTTGTCTTTCTTCTCACCATATCCCTGTAGAAGCTCTTAAACCATACCTTAGTGGGGGACGGTGTTCTTCCTCATAGTAACTTTGAGTGACAGGAGCTTAAGTCTCATTTTCTCTTGTACCTGAGGCAGGAGAATCTTGAGTTCAAGTATTGCCTAGTGTACAGAGTGAGTTCAGGGGCAGGACGGGGGCACAGTGAAGAAACACTAAAGTGATGTGTATTAATGTATAGTTTCAAGGCTTTCAGTTAGGTGTCCTGATGTGTGCACTTGGGAGTGGAAGTAGGAGATAGCTTCAAAGTTGATGGGCTTTGGTTATATAGAGAGTTCAAGGCCAGCCTGTGTGTGAACCAGACTGTCAAGCTACTGTGGTTTTTTGTTTGTTTGCTTGTGCACTGTGCTGGAGAATGGAAGCCAAGGCCTGTGTTTTCTAGACAGGCCTTTCACCAGTGCCTCCACATCTCCATCTTAGCTCGTCGTTGCTATTGTGATTTATTTACTTCCAGAGAGTGGGACCGTGGCCGGGAGCGCCGCAGTCGGGGTGAATATCGAGACTATGACCGGAATCGAAGGGAACGTTTCTCCCCCCCTCGCCATGAACTTAGCCCCCCACAAAAGCGCATGCGGAGAGATTGGTGAGGTGGCATCACTTTCTTTTTTGCCCTCAGATCCCTCAGCTTCAGCCCTCCTTTCCTGCTGAAAGCTGCTTGCTTCCTTGTCTCAATCATCCCACACACCCAGCATTTCTTTGTCCCTTTTATCCTTTGGGAGAGACTATGTCCTACGTGTGCCACTCCTCTTGTCCTTGTCCATGTTCTGGAGAGGTGGCTCTGGTTCTTTCTGTGTCTGACTTTTGTGTCCCCCACCCTCAGGGATGAGCACAGCTCTGACCCATACCACAGTGGCTATGACATGCCCTATGCTGGGGGGGGTGGGGGACCAACTTATGGCCCCCCTCAGCCCTGGGGCCACCCAGACGTCCACATCATGCAGCACCATGTCCTGCCTATCCAGGCCAGGTAACGCCTGGGGTTCTGGGGAAAAGGGAATTTCCAGGTTTCAGGGAAGGCTTGGGGCTGCTGTGGATGATGATTGGAACCTGGGAGAGAACTAGGTTCTGGGGTGCCTGTGAGGTATAGCATCTACTGCTTGGAGTGGTGGGCATTTGGACAAAGAAAGGGGTGTCTGACTACCTAGGCTCTACCTTCCTCACAACCAAGCCTTCTTGATTGGACTCCTGCTCCCCCAGGCTGGGCAGCATTGCAGAGATTGACTTGGGTGTGCCACCACCCGTCATGAAGTCCTTCAAGGAATTCCTCCTGTCCCTGGATGACTCTGTGGATGAGACTGAGGCGGTCAAGCGCTATAATGACTACAAGCTTGACTTCCGACGGCAGCAGATGCAGGACTTTTTCCTGGCTCATAAAGATGAGGAGTGGTGAGTGCCCCTCTTGCCTGCCCTCTTTGTCCTGGCCCATTTCTCTGGTCTGGCCAGGGGAGCTGCAGCCTTGTCCTCCTCCAGTTCTCCCCCAACATGGCACCTCCTGGGAGTGGGATAGGGGAGGGAGAGTGTTGGCTGGTGGACCCCACCCATTTCCCTTCTCTGCTGTCCTCACTGGGACACCTCCAGGCCGCTGACCAGAGCTACTTAGCCTCTTGGGGCAGCACAAAGACTGCGACCCTCTTGTCAATGTGGGTTGCTGTTGTCCCCAACCACCAGGACCCCGTGTGGCAGTGGTCTCCCAAAGGCAACGCGTGAAGCCAGACAAGAACAGCCAAGATCTCAGGGTCGTTTGACAGAGAAAAGAATTTGAATTTTTTTTCCTTATGTGGATGTTTTAATTTTAATCAACCATCTTTTCCCCCCTCCTGCTCCTCCTCCTCATCCTCTTTCTGCTCCTCCTCCTTGAAAAGAGCCAGAACTGGGAACTACACCCGCTCATCGTCGGAGCTCGGAGCAAACCCACCTCCACCCCCACCATACCCAGCCCATACATGAGCCCCTGGGCAGAGCGGCGGGGCCCGGCCAGGCAGACAGGCAGGGCACCGCTGTGCACAATGCAGTGGTCTAGCTGAATGTATTGCTCAGGCAGCTAGTCAGTCAGGGCCCCCACCGCGGAGGCCCGCGGGGGCGGGGCATCTAGGCCGGTCACCCCAGCCAGGAGCCAGCGGGCAGCCCGCCAGCCAGCATGGGCCCTGGGCGCCACTAGTTAAATCTTGAGCTCTGTTTGACCAAGCAGCCAAGGTAAAGATACTGGAGGTGACGCCTGCGGCTTTCCTCTCTGCTCAGCCTGTTCTGTCTGTCCTTGTGTGCCCCTTCTGATTGCCCTGTGTCTTTGGATGCCTCGTGAACGTTTCGTTCTTTTCTGTCCATGCTCTTGCTCTCTGCTAAACATTTCTTGTTTTTGTTTTCTCAGCTTGTCTGTCTTTGTTTAACATTTCTCGGCCCTCCTTAACTTTCCTCCATACCTTCTTTTCTCTTTTTCTCATACCCCTAATTTCTTCTGCTTAGGTTTTCTTCTCCTACCCTCAGGCCTATTAAAATGTTTTCTTTTTCATACTCTATTCAAATCCTAACCCTCCAGTCCTCTCTCCTCCCATGGGCCTGAGGCTGTGCGGGCACTTGGCCTTACCCTTTGCTTTTCCTGTCCCTTCCACTGCCTTATCCCACTAGGGAAGAAAGGTGTCCTGCCTTTGGCCTTTTTTTCTATCTGGTACACTTCAGGGTTCCTTCTGGCTCCACCTGGGGTGGAGGGAGGTTCTCTGGGGCTCCTGCTCCCTTAGCTCTCCTGAAGCATTGGGAATCTAAAACCTTGGCACACTAGTGCTTCCCACAGCAGTGGATGGAGCTGCCCTATAACCCTGGCATGACCAGAGCCATGGTCCTCCTAAAACAGAGCTCTCAGTTCCTGGTTTTCCCCCCGCATCTTTCCAGAGCACTTCTGGTTCCTTTTGGGGTGTTGGGTGGTGTTAGTGCACCCCTTTCTTGATGTTACTACCTTCTGTGGGTGTGAGAGGCTATGTGCTGCCTTTCTTGGGCCCCTCCCCACAGCCTGGCCTGGGCCTTAAGTAACTGTTTTGTTTCTTCCACCCTGCTTGCATCTTCCCTCAGGTTCCGATCTAAGTACCACCCTGATGAGGTGGGAAAGCGTCGACAGGAGGCCCGAGGGGCCCTGCAGAACCGGCTGAGGGTGTTCCTGTCCCTCATGGAGAGTGGCTGGTTTGATAACCTTCTTTTGGACATAGACAAAGCTGATACCATTGTGAAGATGTTAGATGCAGGTGTGGGCTTAGAGGCTGGGGAGGTCTTGGCTAGCAATAGAAGCCAGAGTTCTTGGGTTGTGACCTCTGCTTTTGTTGTCGGTAGCTGTCATTAAGATGGAAGGTGGCACAGAGAATGATCTCCGAATCCTGGAGCAGGAGGAAGAGGAGGAGCAGGCAGGCAAGACTGGAGAGGCCAGCAAGAAAGAGGAAGGCCGTGTCGGACCAGGCCCGGGGGATGGCGAGCGCAAGGTCAATGATAAGGATGAAAAGAAAGAAGATAGCAAACAGGTCAAGTGGCAGGGGCTGACAGAGCTGGAACCTCACTTGGGAAAGGTGGGGGCGGCTCTGATGTGTCCAGAAGGAAAAATTGACATTCTCAAACTCTTGTAGGTTGAAAATGACAGTTCTAATGATGATAAAA
This sequence comes from Cricetiscus sungorus, assembly GCA_030556225.1. Lineage (NCBI taxonomy): Eukaryota > Metazoa > Chordata > Mammalia > Rodentia > Cricetidae > Cricetiscus > Cricetiscus sungorus. The sequence goes on from JANBXA010000044.1 coordinate 13,257,462, forward strand.
CTAAGAAATCTGAGGGTGATGAGGACAAGGAGGAGAAGAAAGAAGAGGCTGAGAAGGAAGCCAAAAAGGTAAAGTGTGTCTTGCACGAGGCCACCGTGTCAGGGCCGGATCCTGGGTGGTCCTGATTGGCCTGTTCTGTTGCTCTCACAGGGCAAGAAGCGCAACAGGAAGCACAGTGGTGATGACAGCTTCGATGAGGGCAGTGTGTCTGAGTCTGAGTCCGAGTCTGAGAACGGCCAAGCTGAGGAGGAGAAAGAGGAGGCGGGTACGCTTCGCTTGTCCTGCTCCTCTGTTTTACTGCATGGGCTGATGGGGGGTGGGGCGTGCTCCAGAGATAGTCTGACTGGTAGGAAGGGGTCCTATGGGGTGATGTGATAAAGTTGTATTGATGCCTACTTCCTGCTTAGAAGAAGCACTTAAGGAAAAGGAGAAGCCCAAGGAAGAAGAGAGGGAGAAGCCTAAGGATGCTGCGGGGCTAGAGTGTAAGCCCCGGCCCCTGCACAAGACTTGCTCTCTCTTCATGCGCAACATTGCCCCCAACATTTCGAGGGCTGAGATCATTTCTGTAAGTGGGGACATTGGTCTTGAGGGCAGGGTTAGCTGAGGCTCAGATCCTTCAGATGGGCAGGCTGCCTTTGGCGTGGGGAGGCCTGGTTTGGTGTGCAATGTGGGTCTTGGAGGATGAAGGGCACTTTTTTTTGAGACAGGGTTTTTCTGTTAGCTCTGGCTGTCCTGGAACTCGCTCTGTAGACCAGCCTGGCCTTTAACTCAGAGATCCATCTGCCTCTGCCTCCCGAGTACTGGGATTAAAGGCGTGCGGCACCACCCAGTGAAGGGCACTTCTTTAGGGTTCTAAGTAGTGGAGATGAAAGGAGTGAGTTGAGTCACTGTGTGGCTTCTTTCCTTGATTCTTGCAGCTTTGTAAAAGATACCCAGGCTTCATGCGCGTGGCACTGTCGGAGCCCCAACCTGAGAGAAGGTGAGGAGCTGGACACCTTGGGGTGGTGCAAGGAGACAAGGCAGTGAGTGGTCACACTGGCTGTGTCCCAGGACCATACTGATGAGCTTTCTTACGTAGGTTTTTCCGCCGTGGCTGGGTGACTTTTGACCGCAGTGTTAACATTAAAGAGATATGTTGGAACCTGCAGAACATCCGAGTAAGTGCTGGGTTTGGGGCTGTGGGAAGCATCGCCAGGTTCTGCCTGTCCACTCCTTCATGTCCACTGAGAAGCTGTAGGGCCGTGACCATGTTCAGTCCCCTCTGGTCCCTGCCCTTGGAGAGTCTGTGTTTAACCACCAAGGTTCTTTACAGGGCCCCGTCTTCAGGGTGCAGCTTCTGGGGTAGTCTTGGCCAGTCTGTTGATTGTGTGTGTGCCTACAGCTCCGTGAGTGTGAACTGAGTCCTGGAGTGAACAGGGACCTGACCCGTCGTGTTCGCAACATCAACGGCATCACACAGCACAAGCAGATAGTGCGCAATGACATCAAGCTGGCAGCCAAGCTGATCCACACACTGGATGACAGGACCCAGCTCTGGGCCTCTGAGCCTGGGACACCTCCTGCGCCCACAGTCAGTGACTCTCGGGATTGTTTCCAGTAACACCCATGGCTCCCTGTGCTTTCTCTACTCATTTCCTTAGACTAGTTACATTCAGCAGTGAGAAGGCAAAGTGTAGGACAGTTCAGTCTGGGACTGAACAACCAATCGAGATAACTCACTTTGACCCCACAGCCTCCCTTATTTGCCCCTCTGTCTGGGTGGTGTCTTCCCCATCTTTCAGCAATATTACAGTTATTTCTGGCTTGGGAAGGAAGAGCTCAGGAGTGTGGCAAGTGGTAGGAAGTCCGTTCCCCTTGATGTCCCAGTTTCTGGATTGACTCTCCTGCCTCATTGTCCATCTCATTCCTGTTAGAGCCTGCCCTCGCAAAACCCCATCCTAAAGAACATCACTGATTACCTGATTGAGGAAGTGAGTGCCGAGGAGGAGGAACTGCTGGGAAGCAGTGGAGGGCCTCCACCCGAGGAGCCTCCCAAGGAAGGCAACCCAGCAGAGATCAATGTGGAGAGGGATGAGAAGCTGATCAAGGTGCCATTTGTGTCCGTCTGGGGTGCTGTGGCCCTGGGGTACAGGGCTGAGTAGTGACCCGCTTATCTCCCTCAGGTCTTAGATAAACTCCTTCTTTATTTGCGTATTGTGCATTCTCTGGATTACTACAACACTTGTGAGTACCCCAATGAGGATGAGATGCCCAACCGCTGCGGCATAATCCACGTCCGGGGTCCCATGCCCCCCAACCGCATTAGTCACGGAGAAGGTACACTCCAGGTCCTCCAAGTCTTTTGTGGCCAGCCCGTCTTCTCTTGTCCCTCCTCTTAGCCTTCTCTGTTATCCACAGTGCTGGAGTGGCAGAAGACGTTTGAGGAGAAACTGACGCCCTTGCTGAGTGTGCGTGAATCCCTTTCTGAGGAAGAGGCCCAGAAGATGGGTCGTAAAGACCCTGAGCAGGAAGTGGAGAAGTTTGTCACCTCTAACACACAGGAACTGGGCAAGGATAAGTGGCTATGTCCTCTCAGTGGCAAGAAATTCAAGGTCTGGAATGTGAAAAGAATTGATGGGTGGGTTGGGAGGTGGCTTTGGGCAGCAAGACCCCCTAAAGGACTGGAGGAGGCTGAATGGCCTTCAGGTGGGATCTGGAGGAAAGACTGCAGCATGCTCTGTCCTCATCTCGCCCTCTCCACCCAGGGTCCCGAGTTTGTGCGCAAGCATATCTTCAATAAGCACGCGGAGAAGATCGAAGAGGTGAAGAAGGAGGTGGCATTTTTTAACAACTTCCTTACAGACGCCAAGCGCCCAGCTTTGCCCGAGATCAAGCCCGCCCAGCCCCCTGGCCCTGCCCAGAGTAAGATACGATCCATGGGGACTGCCACATCTCTTCCTTCGCCAGAACTGTACCCCCTAACCTCCAGGAACTCTTGTCCCCTCCCTCCCCCGCAGTAATTCATGTTCCTGTCCATGTTGTACTCCCCCCAGGCCTGACCCCAGGACTTCCCTATCCACACCAGACACCACAGGGCTTGATGCCATATGGTCAGCCCCGGCCTCCCATCTTGGGCTATGGAGGTGAGTCTGTAAGGGCAATGCAAAAGGCTTGGTGCTTGTGGAGGGCTACAAAGCTTAGCTAGGCTGAGGTTGAGGTCAGTTTTTAGTTCAATCTGGGTCTTTCTCATAGCTGGTGCTGTCCGCCCTGCAGTCCCAACAGGAGGGCCTCCATACCCCCATGCTCCATATGGTGCCGGTCGCGGGAACTATGATGCTTTTCGAGGCCAAGGAGGATACCCTGGGAAACCTCGGAACAGGTGAGTATGAAGAGGAGAGGCCCAGGCGTCTTTCCCCTCCTCTGGCCAGGGACTTGTGTTCACATCACACGTCTTGTATTTCATTCACAGAATGGTTCGGGGAGACCCACGGGCCATAGTGGAGTATCGGGACCTGGATGCCCCGGATGATGTTGACTTCTTTTGAGCCGTCCATTTGCCCCCCTCACTCTACATCTACTACCATCTATACCCATGACCACTTTATCCCATCAGCTGAGAATTTTTTTTTTGTACGTTATTTTTCCTGCTAGTAAAAGCACTTTGGTAGTGTCTCTTAACTGTGTGCTGTGCCTCCTTTCCCCAAACACAGGCTGGACCATAGCGAGGAAATCATGCCAGTTTATTATTTTCAGAACAGTGTCTGTAACCCTGGCTAGCCTAGAACTTGCTGGGTAGACCAGGCTGGCTTTGAACTCAGATCGTCGTCCCTGTCCCCAGATTTTTGGTGCTGGAAGACACTTCTCTGCTGTAAGAAGTAGGTGCCTCTGCCCAGACTGTTCTGGGGCCTGTCCCACAGTGCAGGCAGGATGTGTGGACTCAGGTATGTCTGGTTAAGCACAGGTTGTAGAAGGAATTGGAATCAAAGACACTGCTTACCTTTCGCCAGCCCACCCACCCGGCAGCTTGCAGTTCACTACGGCTTTTTCGAGTGCCCCAATAGTGTGGATCCAGTATCAGTACATAGGTTTCCGTAGCTGGCCCCTCACAGACTCCCAGCAAAGCTTTGGACTGAGCATCTGCATCCCCTCCCACCATTACTGGGCCGCCGCCCTCCTTGAAGTGGGAATAGAGCCGCTCCAGTTCTTCCAGAAGCCCGGCTCCACGGGGCACGTGGCATAGGCGCCCCTGAGGTCCTCCGAAGTGTTCAAGGCAGAGGCTAGCCTCCACACAGCCGATCCAGTTTCGGGAGTCTCGGAACCCGGGGGGCTTGTCGCCCATGTCCTCCAGGGCAGCCTGTATGGCTGCCAGCCCGGGCACGCCCGAGGACTGGCCCTTTGGCCAAGAGCACAGTGTCTGCAGGGTGCGGTAGCCACATCCCCAGCCGCGGTCATCCAGTCCGTCGCAGCCGTAGTGATAGTAAAGGTAGTGGCCCGAGATGAGGGCCAGTCGGGCGGGACCCTGGCAGGGCAGAGCCAGGCCCAGGTGCACGTCCTTCAGCAGCTCCAGGGCGCTCAGTGGGGCAGCTGTCACCGAGGCGGGACGAATCCGGGTTCTCGGTCTTTTCTGGGGCTATCAGCGGGCAGGATGGGCGTGAGGAACCGGGAAACGCTTACCGAAGCATGAATCGGGAGAAATGCCACAGGTAGACACCGACTTAAGAGCCTTCTAAACGGCGCGGGCGAGCCAGCCTTGCTGCGCAGTCGCAAGCTCCGCCTCAAGGGGCGGATGCAGTGCTTGCTTCCGCCGGATGCTGCAGGAAAGGTGCATAAGTGTGCACCAATCCTGGAGCTTCTATTGCCAGCGTCTCAGTGACTCGGCCCCCGCCCCAACTTCCCGCCAGTCGCACAGAATCCAGTGGCTGTAACAGTTTATTGGCGGCCCAGAGGGGCGAAGGCACCGCGGGGAAGGGAGTTCGGCCCCAGACATGCAGAAGATGGGGAGCCCCTGGTGGGAGAAAGTCGGGACGGGGTGGACAGGGACTGGAGCTCGGTTGTATTATATCCCAGCCCTTAAATAAATAGTATATGTACAGCTAGGGGCTCGGGCAGGGCGGTGGGATCTGAGGTCCCCCCTCCCACACCCCGGGGTCACAGGTCTGAGCAGCGCTCCTGCTTGCTGTAGTGGTCGAACTGGTTTTTCCAGTGCACCATGTAGGAGCTCCAGCGGTGGAACTCGGCCTTCCACTGGCGCTCCGCCTCGTCCAGCGTGTCTGCGGCCCGGGCGCCCCACAGGAGTGGAGGAGGAAGCGGTGCAGGTCGGGCAGCGGAGAGGGGGCGTGAGCGCACCGCCATACACGCCACGAAGGAGGCCGAATGGAGTGGTGGAAAGAAAAACAGGATGATCCGGAGAATGAGAGTAGAGGTGGAGAAGGAGTGGCAGGAAGGAGACAGGAGGAGAGAAATGATCGGAATATGCAGGGGAGGGGCAGGATCAGAATGGAGGAGGGTCCATGGGTTGGTGGGGAAGAGAGAAGATATAGAAATGGTTGGCGGTTACAAGCCCCATTGGCTGGCGTTATCTAGCCCCGGGTCCTTCTCCCCTCAACATCAGGCTGAATTTCCAAGTGATAGTTTTACATTAAAAAAATAAATTTTCGCTTAAACAAAGGTGTGTAGATCCCTGAGTCTGTCCAGTTTGTCTCAACTTGGGAAGGGGGTCGGGCGCTGTATCCCTGAGAGGGGCCCTTTCCTCCCTCCCAGCCTCACACTAGAGTAAGAGTCCTTTGAGGCCGGAGGGGTAAGAGACTAGTCACAGCCACGGAAGCCGGGAGTGGAGAAGGAAAAGGAAGAGAGGGGAAAGGGACAGGGATAAGTCGGGCCTGGGCCTGGGGGCCTTCCCATGGGCGGGGCTTGGGCAGGTGCTGGGAGCCTCCGCGGCTGGGGGAGGTGGAGAAGAGAGGGCATTACACCCTGCCTTTGAACCCCCTTTCTCTCCCCTCCTTCCAACCCTTGCCGCCTTGTCTGTTCCCTGTTCCCCGATCCCGCGCCTACCGGTGGCGCTGAGCAATTTGGGGAGAAAGCGATTCCAGAAGGCGCAGGTCTGGGCGCGCAGCCCCCCGCCGCACCTCCAAGGGCTTCAGGTTCAGGCTCACATATTGCTGCGCTCCAGTGGTGTACGGTGGCCACTGTTGGGACTTGGAGTCTCGAGGGTCATTGGGGTCCCTGCGGAAGGAAAGGGAAATCTCAGTCTGCCCAGAGGGATAAGGAATGAAGCCGCGGGTCCTCTTCCTAACTGGGCCTTCTTCAAGTCATCCTCCCTTCCCCTCTATCGCCCTCTCCCTCGTCCCCCCCCCCCTCGCGCTCCCGTGTGTGTGTGTGTGTGTGTGTGTGTGTGTGTGTGTGTGTGTGTGTGCCGCCGCGCGCGCGCGTGAATGTCACTGTGTAACTCAATCTGGCAATACCTCTGCCTCAGTTTCCCAGAGCACAGGGATTACAGACATGGGACACCAAGGGGTGTTTTCTTTCCACCGGACTTGTCTCCTTCTCCACTCCCTTTGTTTTCTTGTTCCACTTTTATTTTCCTCCTTCCATTAAAAAAGTAATTTCTAGCTAGGCCTGGTACCACACACTTTTAATCCCAGCACCCAGGAAGCAAGAGGCGGGTTTCTGAGAGTTTAAGGCTAGCCTATTTTACATGGAGAATTCCAGGTCAGACAGGAATACATAATGAGACCCTATTTCAAAATACAATAAGAATTCTAGGATTGTGCATTTAGCTGTGTAGGGAGTTGCAGTCCTGTCTCTACAAACATCACCTTTACTTTGGATGACAAAATCGGATGTAGTCAAGGGTTTATGTCTGCTAGGCCAGTAAATATAACCCCGAGGTATACCCCAAATCCTCCTATTGCCTTTCTCTGTCTCATCTTTATATATATATATATATATATATATATATATATATATATATATATATATATATGACGATGGTGATGAGTGTGTGTGTGTGTGTGTGAGTGAGAGAGAGACGTGGAAGTCAGAAGTTGTGGGTTTCAGCAATCCACTCAGGCTTGCACAGCAATCCCTTTTACCTGTTTTGAACCATTTTGACAGTCCCCTAGCCATGTCTTGCAATGCTGGGGATGGCCTCATAGCCATGTCTTGCAGTGCTGGGGATGGCCTCATATATATTTGTGTTCCTTAGCCTTCTACCACTGAGCCATATTTCCAGCACTCGCCCAACCCCTTCCCCAGTGGCACCTCACTATGTAGTTCCAGCTAGCCTGGAACTCTACAGAGTAGACTGACATCGTGCTGGGATTAAAGGTGTCTAACTCTGTTTTTGTTTAAGGACTCCCCATTCCACCTGCCTTGTTCTCTGTGTCACCTTTGATGTTATCTCCACCCCCTGTGTGGATGGTTCTCTTTTTCCACTATCATCCATGGGCACCCCTCTCCCCTGGACCCCCAGAGGCCATCCCCACTCCAATACCACTGACCCTGTGCGGGCAAAATTGGTCCAGTATTTCATAAGTCGCTGAGCAAAGATTCTCTCCTCCGTGGTGTAGTTCAGTGAGGGGTCCAGAGGGAGCCCAAAGATGAACTCGATTTCATAGCCATGGGGCACTCCCATCCAGAGAGGCCAAGTCAATGTGGAGGCACGATGTTCAAAGATGTAGGCATAGACTCGGGCCCCTTGGGCAGCCAGTCGCCCAGCCAGCTGGGCCACGGGGCACACAACATTGTGGTCGCCCACCACTGCGCTCATGGCATCCCTCAGGTGGGCAGGGTCCTCAGGGTGCAGCCAGTCTGTATAATGTAGGACCACAGCCTCCGCTGCCAGGTCACTTGCTTGGGGTACACCCATCCGCACCCCAGACAGGAACTGGGCCCGGCTGATGAGAGATTCATTGTCTTTGCTGAAGCCTGGGACCCCGTAAACCAGAAAGTAGGAGCCCTCGTCCTTCACCACACCCACCAGCACCTGAGGATAGTTGGAGATGGGGGAAAAGGATGGAGAGATGATAGGCAGACAGAAACAGATGAACAAACAAATAGCTAGAGAGATGAACCCTTCCAGAGCCAGAATTACATAGAGTAAAGAGTAGGGAAGGGACAAGGCATGGAGAGAAAATATATATATATATATATATATATATATATATATATATATATGCCCATAGTTTCCTTTTTGCCCAGCAACCACTATGAGATCTGAACCCTCCACAGGGAGGGACTGACCTTGGGACCCACACACTTGGACCTCTAACAGTGGATGTGCAGTAAGCCCTCATGCTTGGGTCTCTGGGGAAGGGGAGGTAGGGATGAAACCCAGAAGAATCTGGTCAACCATTAGTCACCTGCAGGTCTTGAAAATCTCCAGCATTGATGAGGGCCTCTGGTGTGTCACTGAGGAAGTCCCCGTCCACCACAGGCACGAAGGAAAATCTGAAGATACTTTCCTGAGGCAGCACATGCCACTCGTGGTCCACCAGGTCCTGAGCTGGCCGCGTCCTCAGGCAGGCTATCAGCTCTGTGTCATTGCCACCAGCGCCACCTGGGGGACAGCCCACTAGGCGGCCCAGCAGTGTGGCCCTGCGCCTGGCCTCTCCTGCACCCACGGTGGCCCAGGGCCCATTGGGTGTACCACTCTGCAGGACAGCCCTGTGGAAGAGGCTCCGGCTGGGCAGGGACAGAATGTGCATGCCCACAGAGGCTGCGCCTGCACTCTCCCCAAACAGTGTCACTGACATCGGGTTTCCCCCAAAGGCTGCAATATTTTCTTGCACCCATTGCAAGGCAAGCCGTTGATCCAGCAGGCCTACATTGCCAGGGGCTTCTCTGCTGCCTGGCAGGGCCAAGAAGCCAAAGGTTCCTACTCGGTAGTTCATAGATACCAATACGGTCCCCTCAACCTGGGCCAAGAAACGGCCATCATACACGTCCAAAGAGGAGGCCCCGCTGTAGAAGCCACCCCCATAGATCCAGATGAGGACAGGTGCGGGAGAAGCAGGCCTGGGGTGTGGTGTCCATACATTAAGATACAGGCAGTCTTCACTTAGCTCTCGGTTGGGGTTCCACATCTCAGTACCCTCAAACCCAGGGTACAGGGTGTCCACGTATTGGTAGCAGACATTTTGGAAGGTGGTAGCATCCAACACTCCTGACCAGGGCCGCTTGGGCTCTGGTGGCAGAAACCTGCGTGAGCCTACAGGTGGCTCTGCAAAGGGGATGCCCAGAAAAGCTGAGACTGGGCCCCCGGGGGCCTTCAGGCGGATGCCTCTCAGCTGGCCCCCTCGGACCGTCACCAGCAGCTGTGGGTCTTTCCGGCCCTCAGCCTCTGCCCCTCCTCCCAGGAGGGAGAGGAGGAGGAAGAGGGGTGGAAAAGCCAGGGAGGGTGTGTGCAGGGGATACCAGGAAGGCCTCATGGCTGCCAAGACAGGCGGATGTCTGCTGGGAGAAAGAAAGGTAAAGGGTGAAGACCGGGGGCAGCTCAGAGAGAGATTAAGTAACAGTTTTGCCCGAGGGTTATCAAGGAGTTGCAGAGGAGGTGGGACAGATTGGCAAGGGGAGGGGAGAAACGGAGTCAAACTAGGAGAAAAGACACAGGCAGACAAACGAGAGGGAATACAAGATCAGACAGACACACACACACACCCATACCACAACAAGTACAGCCAACTGAGATAAGACCCGCTAATGCATACTCTCCCTTCCCCAGCAAGTTCCAAGACCTCCCATACCTCCTTCCCCTGCCTCTGTGGCTTGGGCTAAGACCCCTTGCATACAGCCAAGGTTGGAAAGGCCTCAGTCCATGTACAGGCCTCAGGACAGGGGCGGAGCCCTCAGAGACGGGTGGGGCCCTTCAGGAGCTTGCAAGTTATGGTGAGAAAGCACAGCCCGAGTCTCTCCTGGGTTGGCCAAAGCTTTCAGGGAGTGGGTTGGGCATTCAAGGTATTGGGAGTCCCCGGTCCTGAAGACATCCCAAATCCTGCACAGTCCACACCTTGCCCCACCCTGCTCTGCCTCATCTTCTTCCTGGTACAGCCGGTTGGTACCCTTTTGCTTCTCATCAGCCGCACCCCTCTCGCCTGACTCCAGTCGATTGGCTCACCAGCCCCTTGAGGGGCTCCCCAGGACTCAAGCCCCTCTGCATCCCCATATTGCAGTGCCCGGCGCTGCCAACCGGGAGCAGTAGAGACCAAGAAGAGGCCAGCGCTCCCCGCCCGAGCTTTGATATGGGGGGATCTGAAGGATCGTGAGCATCGCAGAGGGGACTGAAGGGCGAGCCAGGACGCCTGTGTTCCCGGAGCGCCGGAGATCCCCGTTGCAAAGGCAGGGGCGCTATTTTGGGGGCAACAGCTGCTGTAGTTCCGGCATCTCCAGCCAAGAGATCAAAATTCCCCGGGTCGGAACTACCCCCTCCGGGCGTTCACCCATCACCCAGCCAGCCCTGTTCGCCTGGATCTGGGGATAGTGGCGTTGGAGATTAATCAGGAAACCCGAGTGGGGCTAATTATAACTCGGGGCTTCCGCTGAGCCTCCCTTTAGAAAAGAAAGAAAATAGAGACGGAATCTCCACAGGAGGGGGTCCTGGAGCTGGCAAGGGACTCAGCTGGGTAGGGACGTTGGGGTCGCGGCCCTCGGGATGGGGGGTGGTGCAGTCGGGATGTCAGTAACCTGCGCAGTTTGGGCTCCGCCCCAAACAGGGGGCGTCTTCCAATGTCCCCAGACTTGGAGGAGAGTGGGGAATGGGCCTTCAGGGGGTCCCTGCAGGAAGAGAGCGCAGAGGCAGCGGCCGGCCGGGCGAGCATCATCAGTAAGTATGCAGCTGCTAGCGGGAGTTTCAGAGGAGTGCGAAGCAAAGGGGGGGCCCTCTGGGCAGGCCCCGGGAGGCAGATCGTGCAGTGGGATCTCTGTTTGGGGGGCTCCGATCATTCCAGGATCGCCCGGTTCTCCCGGGATGCGGATTGGTCCCCAGCCGGGGGAGGGTCCCGGGTGGGTTGGGAGACTCACCTGAGGCGGCCAAGCCGGGCCGGGTCGGGCCGCGCCGAGGAGCTGGAGGCGGCCAATGTTCCCCGGCGCAGGCTGAGCCGACAGTGACAGCCGCCTCCGGCCCCCCGCACACACCCCTCCGGGCCGCACGGCGCCCCCGCCCGCCCACTGTCTCCGCCCCCGCCCCTCCCTGCTCCCCCGGGCTGCCACCTCCCCTCCTTCTCCCTCCCTTCAAGCCCCGAGACCCCGGGGAGTGGGGGCCCAGACACACTCCAGTGTTAGAGTCAGACAGACTGACAGACCCGCAGACCCGCAGCGACGGGGCAGACACCCACGTGACAGACGGACCGCAGCCTGCGGAGACACCAGACACCGCTCACGCAGGCGACGGTCTCCTGCGGTGACAAGTCACAGACAGACCGACTTTCATGGACGGAGGTTTATAGTGACAGCTCTAATCCAGAAAGATGAGAGGCCTAATAATTGAGCATCTGTAACCACGACATAGCATGGGGGTGGCATGGGAGAAACCACACGTGAAATCCTGGCTGAGGACCCCTTCAGCTGGCACTGGTAGAAAAAAAGACGTGGGGCATCTCTGTGGGGATGAAGGGACACCTGTGGGAACAGATAAAGAAACATAGGCTCTTCCTCATAGGAGACCCCCGAGGGCGGGGAGAGGTGACGCGGGGACAGCTGAGAAGACAGGCCACATAGTGGCACGCGGAAGGCTGTGGGGAGAGACTGCACTCGGCTGCAGGAGTGGAAACTTCCGGAATCCCCAAGGGTGGGCTTGAGCTGATTCCCCTGACCGGTGACCTCCGGCTGTCATCACAAGGGTCCGGCCGGGCCATGACATCACCAGGCCAAGCTTTCATTGGTCGGTGTGGCTAGCAGGTGGGAGCGGCCTGGCCTTGGAGCCCCCAGCCTGCTCAGGAGTCCCACAGACCATACGCCCTGCCTTCTAAGGAGTCTCCCACCTATCAGCACCAGAGTGACGGTGGAAATTGTGCAGCTCTGTGCCCACGCGAGATCACTACGCGAGAGGGACAACTGGCTCCCGGGCTGGGTGGGGGCATCTGTCTCTGGAGCCTGCCTGCCGCTGCTGTGTGGGTGACTGGCTGCTCGAGCGAGCGTGGGGACGTGCGTGCGCGCGAGCGGTGCGGGGCTCTGCGTGGAGCGAGCGATGGGGGGGGGCACGCGCACGCATGCTCTCTGTGGCCGCCACGCGCTTTCCCTCGCGTCCCAGACACTCATCGGTCACCTCCCGGGAGCAAGGGCTTGGCCCAGGAAGACACCAGTGCAGAGTTGAGCCCCTCCCAGATGTGCGATTTTCATCTCTCCAAACTGCGACATCCCCCCCGCCCCCAAACCCTCCTGTCCCTGGAGAACCTGGCCACTGCATGCCGGGAAACGCATCTGCAGCCCAGCTCACCCGCGACGGGTCGGTGCTTGACTCGATGACACTATCGCCAGGTGGCGCCAGAGGCTGCCACTCCGGCCTTGAAGACTGGGGTGGGATCAGCCCTTCATTATCTGTGTCCTGGACTCTGGAAAGAGGGACCAGGGCTTGTTACTGTTGCAGTGGGAGACAAAGAGTCTGAAGCGGCTTCTGAGCGTGGCATTGCTAGATTATTAAAACCATGGAAGGAAATGGGGAATGAATGAGCCCAGTTTTGTCCAGGGGCTTTTAGCCTATAAAGTGAGCCCTGTTAGTGATGATATCTTGTTCTCTTTGTCCACTTGTCCCAACACAAGTGATACTGGGCAGTTTGTCTCTTGACCTTTGTAATTATGAGTTTGTTTCACTGAAGGAAAGATCTGGGACAGAAATAATCTATCTATATAAACCCATATTAACTTAGGCAGCTTAGTAAGTAAAAGGACAGGAAGAGGTGGGTGATGAACCAGTCAAAGCTCTTGCCCAAACGTAATCTAAGTTCCATCCTTGGGACCCACATAGTGGAAGGAGAGAGCCAACTCCCTGGGAGGTGTCCCCTTAGTGCCACATGAGCCCCATGGCATGTACCCTACCCCTCATAAATAAAAAGAAGGAGAAAGAGAAGAAGAAACCCAGAAGACAGTCATGTAAGGTTGGCACACTGCACTTGACATCAGGGACCAGTGGGTTTTTACAGGGAACCTTGTACCTTTTAATGTGTCTTGCTTTACCATCGTCAGCAAGTGACTCCCACATCAGCCATCACACCTGCATTACCAAAACCAGGGTGGAAGAATCATTGGACAGCTTTCCTGCTCCCATTAAGGCTGTTCTCTGGAAATTGACACACAATACTTGAGTTTCCATTCTACTGGCCAAAGTGTAGTTCTTATATTATAATTGCTATGAAAGTGGTCCAAATATACTGACTTTGTTTGGATATTTGGATTGATCTAAAATTTGGTTGATTTTAATATGTTGTGGTTTTTTTGTTTGTTTTTTCTTTTCTTTCTTGTTTTGTTTTTCGAGACAGGGTTTCTCTATATTGCTTTGGAGCCTGTCCTGGAATTAGCTCTGTAGACCAGGCTGGCCTCGAACTCACAGAGATCCGCCTACCTCTGCCTCCCCAGTGCTGGGATTAAAGGCATGTGCCACCAGTGCCCGGTCCTTTGGCTGTCATAATAATAAAAAGAAAGGAGAACTGGTACTTGGGGACAGTTCCTATCTGCTAAATGCCGTGACCTTCCTTTGTCTCTGTCACCTCATGTCTGAAACACATCTAAAATATTCAGATTTAGAAGGTGCCCCATTTTTGTCACAAAATCCATACCCCAAGTTTGTAGCCTGTGTTGGAGAATTGGCATGGGTTCTTCTGCCATGCCTGGGCCATCCACTAGAGTGTGCTGTTTGAGATTTGTGATCCTCTTGGAGGAGAAACATCCATATTGTCCACTGGAGGGGGCTGTTTGAGATCTGTGGTCCTCCTAGAAAAGGAACATTCATATTGACCACTGGAGGGCGCTGTTTTGGAGTTTGGAGGCTAGCTGAGAATGAACATCTGGAATGGAGGTCCTTGAGAGCATTGTGAAGCTGGAGAGGTGGGTAGGACAAGAGGTCCTAAACAGGGAAATTCTGTTCTGGGGACACAATATCCTGACTTAGATCCTTCCAGGACAGGATGAGAGGAACAGGCTCTAGCCAATGCCATCCTAGGTTGATCTGCCCGAGGCTGGGAATGTCTGAATCAGTCATTGCATGACTTTTAAGAATTGAGGTGTGGCTTTCCAGAATGGGCAATCTGAGGCCAGACAAGGGATAATCCTTTCTCTGTCCATTGTTTCCTACGTCCCTAACTTCAGGTTGTCCTGCATTCGAGGCTAGGGGCATGTCTCAGTGGCGGAGCATCTGCCTAGAATCCCTCAAGTGAGGGGCTGGGGTGTGACTAAATGATTGAGGCTGCTGGCCTGGGATGTGGAAAATCCTGGGTTTTATCCCTGCCTAGCATAGGGGAGGTCAAGAAAGGTAATGCCCCTTTACTTTAGGAGAAGACTTAACCTTGGATTACACTAGATTTCTCCACTTTTGTATAGCCCAGGATCCCCACCTAGGGAATGCTTAGCCCCCAGTGGTCTAAGTCTTTGCACATCAATTAACTTAAGATGATCCCCAAATACACTGGCTAGCCCAATGTGTATAAACCTTCACTAAGACTCTTCCCAGGTGACTCTGTTAGCCATCATAAAAGTCACAGGGCCCTAGGACACGAGGAAGAGTCCTTGGAAAATGCAAAGTTACCCCCAGTTCTCCTTCCAGAACTGGATATCCTGTACTTTCATTCCTTCCTAAAATGCTAAAGGCACTTGTCACCCACAAGTTCAACTTTGGCTCAAGAGAAGCAGAGAAGTAGAGTCAAAAAAAAAAAAAAAAAAAAAAAAGACAGAAGGGAGCGATCACAGTTTTTGTCAAGTTATCAAGTTGACACAGACCTAGATACATCTGGGAAGTGGGAAACTCAGTAGAGGAACAGCCCCCAATAGATCGTCTCATGGGCATGTCAGTGGGGTATTTTCTTCATTTCCAATCAGTATTCGGGGGTCCGGCCCATTGCGGGTGGTGCCACCCTTGCATAGATGGGCCTGGGCTGTGTAAGAAAGCAGGCTGAGGAAGCTAAGAGAGTAAGCCAATTAAGTGGCATTCCTCCATGGTCTGTGTTTCAGCCTCTGCCCCTAGATTCCTGCCTTGGCTTCCCTAGATGACGGACCTGTAAGCCAAGTAAACCGTTTCCCCATCCACGTTGCTTTTGGTCAGAGCTTATAACGTTTGTGTGTGTTTGGACATATGTGAGTGGGTAGGGTGTGTAGATGTCAGGGATCATCCGTAATTGTTTTTCTACCTTATTTGTCGAGGCAGGGCCACCCAGAGCCCACTGATATGGCTCCTCTTACTAGTCAGCTTGTCTGGGGAAGCCCCTGGCTTTGCCTTCTGGGGCTTGAGTTATAGGCAGTCTACCACACCCACTTAGCATTTATGTGGGATCTGAGGATATGAACTATGGCTCTCAACTTGTACAGCCAGAACTTGAATCACAGAGGCATCTCTCCAGCCCTGGGAGGTACTTTTCTGAAGTCACAGGAAGGGATGGGTGGCTCATTAAACACTTTGACTTCAAGGTTAGAGTTCTTACATAAAGTCTGGAGCCTCCCACTTACCACCCAAATGAAAGCTAGGAAGTAAGCAGTCATAATCTGTGGACGTCTCTGCCTGTTTTGGCTTCCTGCCTATTCCATGGCCACAATAAAAAAGGCTGTCTACTGCAATGGTGAGAATTTTAAATGAGAATTAAATGAGATGGTATTTAGTGGAGTGTTTGTGGAGGAGTTGGTTGGCAAAGGAGACTACCCCTGCCCCTCGCCGACACCCCACATCCTAATGTGAAACTAACAATAGGTCTGGGCTACTCGCTACCCTGCCTCGGTATCCCAACATCACAGACCTGCTAAGCTAGGGGCTCTAACTACCGCTGGGATACCTGGCCACTTGGCCAACTTTGCATGCTCTCCTGGTCAAAGCTGGACAAACTCAGGCAGGTCCTTCCTTTCCTGTGCCACTCTGTGTGTACTAAAACTACAGTCACAGTCCTTTAAGCAACCTTGGCTTCTGATGTGTCTCCCAGTTGGGCCGCTGATACCTGCAGAATGGCTCTCCAGCTGTCAACCATGGATAGCTCCTCATGTGGCTGCATTTAGCTCTTTCCAAGCAGTCACCCAAGACGCACAGCTAACCTGTAAACAGAAGCCTTGTCAGGGTTTGTGTGAGCCTGGGTGTGATAGGCAGCCAGCCGGGGATGATGCATCAGGAGACCCGAGTCATACTCTTCCATCCAGTCTCGAGGGGAGTTTTGATTTCTTTGTTCTGGAGACACCACTTCCTGTCGCTCAGGCTTCCTGGAGCTCAGACTTGCTGTGTAGCCAAGGGTGACCTTGAAATCCTGATTGTCCCTCAACCATCCCATCTTGGTCTGACTCCTTTTTTTCTCGTTTAGACAGTCCTCAGCTCCCTATCCTTTCCGGCCCAGAAATCACATCTACCATGAGATTTCCATAGCCTTGACCATGGTCCAAATGCAGTAACCAAAGTAACTGGCAAATTATGTCTAAAATAACTACTATGCTCTGCCAGGAATTAATGTTTCAAGGTTACTCTGCCCCTAATCTACCTTTGATGCAAATTATAGTCTTTATGGGATTTTGCCTTTAAAAACTCTGCATCCCTGAGGTTTGGGCACCAAGATACTTTTCAGAGGCACAAACCTGCTCTTGGCCTAGCCATCAGTAAAAAGGACTTAAAGCTTGAAAAAAAAAAGACTTTTATTCTCTCATACATTATTTCCCTACCATAGTTTCCCCTCTCCCTCTATCGCTCCCCCACCGCATTCCCCAGATTAACTCCTGTTTCTAAAGAAAAAAAAAAAAAAAAAAAAGAGCAAGCAAGTCCACTTTAATTGGCTCAATCAGCAAGACTGTCAATAATTGTCTTGCGTGGATCATTATGCCACCACACCCACTTTATGTGGCACTTGGGATGGAACACAGGGTTTTATACATGGTTTTTACACTTGCTAGCAAGACTCTACCAACCAGGCCACCTGCCTTGTCTTCAGAATTTTGTGTTCATTTAGTTTTTGAGACAGGGTCACCAAGGCTGGGTGAAATTTCACAACCTTCCCCTCCTCAGCCTCCCAAGTGCTGGGATTAAAGATGTGTGCCACCATATCCAGCCTACTTTCTCAGTTGATAAATTGTTCATATTATTTTGCTCATAGAAACTTTGGTGTCTGTAATGGTCCAGTGTTCCTCTGGTGGAAAAATCAGGTTTATTTGGGACACTGAAAGGAACAGTGGATTAGGCAGTGACAAGAATTCTATCAGCATTATGTTGCTTCTATAAATACATTTATTTATTGTGTGTATGTGTGTACGAACACGGGTGTCATAGAGCATGAGGGCACGAACGGAGGTCAGAGGAGTCAGCTCTCTCCTTCCACCGTGTGGGTCTCAGGGATCAAATTCAGGTTATTAGGTTTGGCAGCCAGTGCTTTTTATACACTGAACCATCTTTCCATCCCACACATAATTCTATTTCTTTATCCACATCTATTGCTTCCCTCCCTCCCTCCCTCCCTCCCTCCCTCCCTCCCTCCCTCCCTTCCTTCCTTCCTTCCTTCCTTCCTTCCCTCTCTCCCTTCCCTCCCTCCCCCTTCCTCCCTCCTCCCCCTCCCTCCTCCCTCCCTCCCTCCCTCCCTCCCTCCCTCCCTCCCTCCTTTCCCTTCTTTCTTTCTCTCTCTTTCTTTCTTTCTTTCTTTCTTTCTTTCTTTCTTTCTTTCTTTTTTTCTTTCTTTCTTTTTGAGACAGGGTTTCTCTGTGTAACAGTAACAGTCCTGGCTGTCCTGGAATTCACTCTGTACACCAGGCTGACCTCAAACTCACAGAGATCCTCCTGCCTCTGCCTCTCAAGTGCTGGGACTAAAGATGTGCGCCACCACCACCTGACTCTATTGCTTTCTTAATGTGAAGCAATATGGTCAATGAGCTCTCCACCCCTCCCCCTTATCGCCTGCTTTTATTATCTCTCTCAGTATTTACCTTTGTACTGTTAAATCTTTTAGTACATTTATTACTTGATTAATCAGCCTTAACTGAGCTCTGTGGCTCTCCAGGTGAAAATTCCAGCATGCTTAATCACCACTCTGATTGCTCAAAATAACCCTATAACCATAGGTATCATTTTATGCTGTCAAGTCTTAATTACGAAGTTTCATATCTGCTTAGTTTTTCCACTTGGGGAGGGCACATGTGTGCCACTGCTTGTGTGTATGGAAGTGAGAAGACAGTTTCTGGGAGTCCGTTCTTTTTTCCACCAAGTGAGTTCTAGAGATCTGACTCAGGTCATCAGGCTTGGTGGCCAGTGCCTTTACCCGCTGAGCCCTCTCCCTGGCTCTGCTGCCAAGACGCGTGGGAATAAACTCAAGGGTTTGCTTACACTGACCAAGTTCTTCATCACCGAGGAAAACCCAGCTTTTTTATCTATTTTTTTCCTTTTGGTTTCTGAGAGAAAGTTTTGTAATATAGACCTGGTAGGTCTTGAACACACTATGAAGATCAAGCTGACCTTGCTAACAGCAATCTTTCTGTCTCTGACTGCTGGGATGTCAAGTATATGCCACTATGCTTTTCTTTTCTTTTAAATAGGGTTTCATATACCCCAGGCTGGTTTGGAACTTGCTGTATAATAGCTAAGTATGACCTCAAACTGGTTCTCTTTCCTCCACCTCATAAATTCTGTGGTGATATGAGATTAAGACTTTACTCCCTACACACACACAAAGAAGAAGTCCTTGTTCCCAGAATCTCATTGAGGCAGCTCTTTTGGACACAGTTGCTTGACACAGTTTGTCCACACAGTCTGGAATGCCATGCTTCAGATTCATTAGGAAACCATGAGTATTTGATCCTGTACATGTCTCCCATTTTTCCTCTTAATTTAAAAGTCACGGGCTAGCAAAACGGCTCTTCAGGTAAAGGTGCTTGCCACCGACCCTGAGGGCCTGAGTTCAATCCTCAGGACCCACATGGTAGAAGGTGAGAGCCCCATTCCCACAAATTGTTTTCCGAGTCCCATCTGTGAGCTGTGGCACGCATGTACATCACCCCCACGCAAAATAGATGAAAATGTAATAATAATAATAACAAATAATAATAATAATAAAAAGAGATAGTGGTCAAGCCAGATATTGTGACAATTTTAATCAAAGTACTCAAGAGGCAGAGGCAGGTAGATCTCTTGAGTTTGAGGCTGGCTTGACTTACATAGTGAATTGCAGGCTAGATAGGGCTTTTATAGTGAGACCCTGTGTTTAAAAAAAGACAGTGGGCTATTGAGTCCTGTGAGTTTAGGACTTTGATCATTCCATCTATGCTTTCCAAGGTGTTTGACATGCAGTTTTCCCTATTCTTTTATGATCCTCTTGATTTCTGTAGCATTGTTTAGTAGTTTGAGGCTTCTCCCTCTCTTTTTTCTTAGCCCATCCACCTTAAATAAAGTTTTTATCAGTTTTGCTGTTGTTCCAAAGGACCAAATTTTGAACTTCGTGTGGTGGTTCATGGTTCTACTTTGGTCTCTGTTGCTGCGGTAACATGATCTGACCAAAAACAACTTGTGAAGGAAAGGGTTTGCATGGCTTACACTTCCAGGTCACAGTCCTGTCGAGGACCTCCAGGGCAGGGCAGGAACTCCAGTAGCAACCTGGAGGCTGGACACCCCCACCCCCACCCCCGCCCATCCCCTGCTGCAAGGAGGAACACTGCTTGCCGTCTCCCTCTTTGCCTCCCTCACAAGCTCATGCTTAGGGAGCTCTTCAGCCCAGGCCCCCTTGCCTAGGGAATGTTGCTGCTCTCGGTGAGCTTGGTCCCACTACAATTGATAACAATTGATAAGGGTGCTAATAACCCTTACAGACGTGCTCATAGGTCAATCTGATCTGATGTAGGCACCGCCTCAAGTGAGGCAGCCCTCTTCCCAGGTGACTCTAGGTTGTGTCAAATTGACAATTAAAGACTGACTAGGATGGCCACACCTGCAATCACATCACATGGGAGGTGGAAGGCGTGAGGATCGTGAGTTCAGGGTCATCCTCCACACCTCTCTCTCTCTCTCTCTCTCTCTCTCTCTCTATCTATCTATCTATTTATCTATCTATCTATATATATTTGAAGGCCAGCCTGGGCTGCTTGGTATTTTGTGTCAAAGAGAGCAAACAATAAAAAAAAACCAAAAAAACCAAATTTTCATTTTTGCTTGATTACTGATTTTCTTTTTCCCTTTCTCTTTCCTGTCCTATCTCCTTTCTCCCCTCCCCCCCCCCTCTCTCCCTGGCAGTCTCCTTCTGACATCTGGAGGGAGCCTCATTATACAGAACAGGCTGATGTGGAACCCTTTAGTTGCTTTTTGTTTTGTGGCAGGATTTCCCTATGTAGCTCAGGATGGCTTCAAACTCAGTAACCTCCTGCCTCATCTTCCAAAGTATTTGGATAGTCGCTGTGTGCCGCACAGAGTGGCTTCAGCCCTGTGTGTTACTAGTTTTGTGTTCCCCCGACCCAGCTAGAGCCACTGTGGAAGACGGAGAGGCAGTGAGCAAATGCCTCCACCAGACTGCCCTGGGGTACATTTTCTTGGTTATTGATGTGGGAGGGTGTAGGACACAGAGGGTGTTGCCACCCACCGGAGCCGATGGCCCCAGAGCCGATGACCCTGGATGGAATAAGAAAGCACATGGAGCAACGCCAGGGAAAACAAGCCAGGAAGCGGTGGTCCCCCAACAGTTTCTATTTTAGTCCGTGCCTCCAAGTTCCTGTCCCGACTTCCTGGATGACGGACTACGAAATGTGAGCTGAAATAAACCCTTTCTGCCCCGAGCTGCTTTTGGTCATAGTGTTTTATCACAGCAATAGAAACCTAACCGAGACCGTTTGAGTGAACATTAACTGCCTCCTGCTGTTTACACTAGCAGGCGCCACCCTGTGGCCCCCTTGGCTTCTCCAGAATGGTGACAGTTGTTCCTGCTGCAGTATGCAGGGTGGATGCAGATAACTTCTGAGTGTTCAGACTCTGGGAAGAAGAAACCAAGAGAGAAGACATTAGCATCCGAGAAAGTTGAGGAGACTCCGTCCCTGGTTCAGTTTCTTCTCGACCTTGAGAAGACTCAGGCTGCTCTGGGCTGCTTTTCACATGTGGTCTGCAAAACCAATGAATACCCGAGAGATGTTTGCCCAGGCCTCCTTTACAACGCATAAATCCATAAACAACGTCATTTCACGGATTTAATTCTCTGAGAGCTTCCTTCCAAGGGGATCAGCATTGTACTTAACTTTATGAGGTTATTAATTCTTATCAGGATCAGGAACAGTAGATAATGTCCGATGTCATATGGCCAATGGAAGCTGACCTTGGGATTAAGCACTTGATTTTATACTCGGTGTTTGGAAACATACATAGAACATCTCTGCTTGGTTTTTAAAATTAAAAAATAGTGTAATTAAAAAATAGTGTAGTAGATATTGGGTGAGATATTTCTATCTCAGAGAAACAGAGAAACCTTGCCTTGAAAAAAAAGTATTGATGATTTTATTCTACCATCTTTAAATTTTCTTATTTATTTATTTTTATTATTCTATCATCTTGCATCCAACCCATAGTAATTTCTACTATGGCCACAAAATGACCAGAAAGAGACATATGTTGTAACCATCTGTGTTTCTCATATGATCTCAACATCGAGAGGAGCTTGTGCTTAAACCACCTTCTTCCCATTGGCAGGGGCCTCTTGTGATACTCCCATGAGCACCCTGATAATTTAAATTGTCAACTTCATACAACCTAGAATCACTTGAGACAGGAGTCCCAATAGGGAATAGGGGAGTCCCAATAGGGGAGTCCCATAGGGGGTTGGCCTGTGGCATGTCTGTGGGAGATTGTCTAAGTTAATGACAGGAGACCCAGCCCACTGTGGGTGACACCATTCCCTAGTCAGGGCTGAACTAGAAACAGGAGAACTCCAGTGAGCTGAACCCAATCAAGTGGGTGATTTTATGCTTGCATTGTTTCTCTCTGCTCTTGACTGTGAATGTGATGTCACTAGCTGCCTTGAGACCCTGCCTTGACGTCTCCACATCGGTGGGCTATGGCACGGAATTATGAGGCATACAAACTACTTTCTCTTCTGATTGTCTTTTTGATAAAATGCAGGCCATTTTATCACAGAAACAGAAATGAAACTAGAACAAGCAGCCATGGTGCTTGCTAATATAACTGCATTAAGTAGTGTATATGTGCGTGTTGTGTGCACGTGTGTGTGTGTGTGTGTGTGTGTGTGTGTGTGTGTGTGTGTGTGTGTGTAGGCCAGAGAACAATCTAAACTGTCTCGCTCAGAGGCTGTCCACTTTTTTGTTTCTATTCCCCATTGTGTGTGTGTGTGTGTGTGTGTGTGTGTGTGTGTGTGTGTGTGAGACAGAGAGACAGAGAGACAGAGAGACAGAGAGAGAGAGAGACAGAGACAGAGACACAGAGAGAGTGGAAGGGTGCCAAGCATTTGTGTACCATGCAGGTGGGTGTGAGGCGCCTTCAGAGCACGCCAGGAGAGGTCGCTCTGCTGGTCTTTGGTTGTAGACCGGTAGGTGGGAAGGGAAGGAGCTGCAGGGATTCCTACGGGCAGGTCTGCACCCTGAGGGCAGCAGCTGGCCTGGAATGGAGCTTGGGGTCTGTCTGCTGTCTCCCCCTCTGCAGCGCCCACCACTCAGTCTCTGTGCCTCTTTCAGGGGGATCTTCTTCTTCGTCGGACATTTTTGTCCTTCATCACCATCACCACCTTCTTCATCTTCCTCTCCTCTTCCTTCCCCCTCCCCCTCCCTCCTCCTCTCTTCTGGCTTGTTTTTTTTCTCCTTCCTGCCTCTCCCCTCTTTCTCTTTTTTCTCTCTCCCTTTGCTGCTCTTCTCACCGTGGGAAACCTCAAAGCCTCTTTGCTTTACTCCCAGGCTGGAGAGGCACAGCAGGTATCAGGGCACAGGACATATCCAGTGTGCAGGAGGCTCCCAGGCTGGATCTCCAGCACCCAGCACCCCCTAAACAAACAAACACACACACAAACAAATGGGGTGGCCCCAAGACTACCCAGTGTGGGGCCCACACCTCTCAGGACCCACAGCTGCCTCCTTCTCCCTCCTTTCTGCCCTTTAGTGCTTATCTCTGCTACAGCCCAACTGCAGAGCACCCCAACTTGGAACCCTCAGCTCACTTTACCTCCCTACAGGCCAAAGACTTGGTGGCTAGGGATCCAGCCTGAGAGTTCTCCTTCTCCCTCTACCCCACTATCCCCCCAACAGGCTGAGACCAGTTCTCAGGAAGAGCCTGTCCCTGGTCCTTTATGCAGAGATGCTAAGGGAAGGCTGCAGGGGTGGGGATGGTGCGTGCCCAATCCCACTATGGCTGATCTGATCTTTAGTGCCACCATTTGTAAAATGTGCTGGGTATGAGAAATGAGTGGAAGGGTCCAAGCTAGGAGGGGTGGCATATACCTGTAATCCTAGCCCTCGTGAGGCTGAAGCCTGCAGGCTCAGAGTGCCTAAGCTGTGCTTTCCAGCCCCATTAGGGAGAGAGTAAATATATGTGGAGAGAGGGAGAGGAAGTTTATCAGTCAGTGAGATGGCTCAGCATGTAAAGATGCTGACTGCCAACCCTGACAATCTCAATTCCATTCCCAAGAGGAGAGGATGGACACCCAAAAGTTGTCCTCTGACTTCTACATTTGCACTGAGGTTCATGTACACCTTCCTAGAAATGCAAAAAAAAAAAAAAAAAAAAAAAAAAAAAATTTGTTTAGATACACTAACTAATCCAATAGCCAGGACAGAACTACTATATAAAATGTGTACCCCGCCCCCCGTGTGTGTGAGTGGGTGTGGGTGAATGAGTGTGTCACAGACACGGGCGCCCACAGAGGCCAGAGGACAATGGAGCTGCCGTTACAGGCATCCTTGAGCTGCCTCATGTTGGTGTTGAGAATGTCGGGAAGAGCAGCAGGCTCTCTTACACGCTGAGCTGTCTCTCTGGCCCCTCATTGTGTGTTCCTATGGTTAATGCTGATCCCTAAGCCATAAAGTCACCAGAACCCAGGCTTATCGGCTCACACATCTCCTTCTGGATGCTCCCTCTTCTTCCAAGTCCCTTCACATTTCCGCCTGGTTTTCTCTGCCCATCCCTCAGTCTTAGCAGTCTGTGAATTCCAATCTCTTCTTCTCGTTTGGCATGCCTTTTCCAGCTCTCCCATCTTGAGCTCTGGTTCCCGTTTCTATGGTGTGGGTCATCTCCCAGACCAGCTCTGGAGGTCTCCTAATATGCAGGGAAAGGGCAGGGGTTAGTTAAAAAGTGGGCTGGAAGACTGGAGACAAAGCTGGAGAGGAAGGCTCAGGGAAGGGGAGATGAGATGTGGGTAAGAAGGGAGGGGAGACCAGCTGGGGAATGTGGCTTATTTGGTAGAGTGCTCACATAGCGTGCATGAACCCCTCAATCCATCAGAACTACATAAAACTGGTATGATTGATCGCACCTGAGGAAGAGGTATTAGTATTGCAAGTTCATCCTGGCCTATGTAGTGAGCTGGGGGCCAATCTGAGCTGCACCAGACTCTGTTTCTACATTTTATTTCATTTGTTTTTGTTTTTCAAGACAGGGTCTGTCTTTGAAGTCTTGGCTGTCCTAAAACTAGCTCTGTAGACCAAGCTGAACTTGAACTCACAGAGGTCCACCTGCTTCTGCCTCCTGAATGCTGGTACACCACCACTGCCCAGCAAGACCCCGTTTCAAAACAGGAAAAACAAGGGGCTGGAGAGATGGCTTAGTAGGAAGGGTACTTGCTTTGCAGGCATGAGCACCTGAGTTCAGGAACTCAGCACTCTGTTAAAGGCTGGGGGTAGCTGTGTGTGCCTATAACCCAGCACTGGGGGCAGAGACAGGCGGCTCCTGAGGGTTTGCCGGCTAACAAGCCAGTGTGGCTAAAACAATGGGCTTCCAATGCAGTGAGAGACCCTGTCTCAAGACAGTAAGGTAGGAGGCAGTAAAGGAAAATGCCTGGTGTCCTGTCTGCTCTTTGCATGCACACACGTGCACACTCACAGGCATACACCACAGAGACACACACATACACACACCACATACACATAATACACACAACCATAACACATACAAATCACACACACAAACTAAATACACATTACACACAAAAAAGAACTCACATGACACACACAAATCACAAACACATAATACACATACATAAACCACATACACATAACACACATAAACTGCACACACATAGCACACACATAACACACACATCACATACACATTACACACACACAAAACACATACATATAACATACCCACAAACCACACACCCATCACACACACAAACACAAACCACATACACATAACGTACAGAGACCACACACACATACACACAGACCTCGCACACACAACACCCTCACCCCCACACACACATCAGAAAAGAGACAGGAAGGAAGGAAGAAGGAAAGAAAGAACTTGGACACTCAGTAGCCAGTAAGGAATTGATGGCTCCTCATCCCACTGCCTCCTAAACAGACCCAAAAGGCCCCCAGCTGCAAGTCACCTCCCAAAGGAGAGGCACATCTGTTCCTTGTGACATGGGTGTGGAAGGTGAGAGAGTGGGCCCCCTATGGCGTGTGATGGTGATGGGATGACTTAAGAATTCACTATGGGTTCCTCTGTTCTGTCAACACAGGAACTCCACCCATAGCCACAGCCGCCTCTGGCCCACACTTGCTGTGCACGCTGGAGGTGTACCTTAGTGGCTCCCGCCAACGGGGAACACACACCCAGGCCTGCCCACATGCCCAGTAACTTTAAGTAAATCACTGCTTTATAATCACAAACTTTATGAATCAGATCTCCAGTTAGTCAGTCCTGACCCCATGACAGCCCCAAAGTTTGTCATCCAGGTTGAGGGCAGTCCCCCTGCTCTCTTGTCTACATGTCCACCGCTGAGTGCAATCGTCCTCTGGCCTCATGATCACCACCACCTACCCCACTGACACCTGTGTGACCATGACCTACGAGCCCCTCACAGCTCTTGTGCCACCACCCCCAAGATAGACAAGCCAATGTCACCTCTATCAGGAGGGTGACCTTTGCTTCCACTGTTACCAATGTGGGGGACAAAACCATAATAATGTCCCCAAGCACACATACAACCCATGATACTCTGACCTCTTCTATCACAGGGACCACAGAAATGATCACCATGACCCCCACAGGTGTGCATCATACAGTACTGTCCCTCACTCCAGGAGTTACTTATCTGTCTGCTACAGTTCCTTCTCAAGTTCCTACAAAAAACTCCTTCAGAACAGTAACTGATAACATTGCCCCACCCAGCACTGCTGCATTGATAATCACATGCATTATTACCAAACTATTTCCTACTTCAAACAACCCCCCCCAAAAAAAAAGAACTCTGGAAACAAACTTCCTCAACCCAGTCCCTGGGCTTCAACAACAAATCAACACCCATTGCTTCTGTTGCTAAGGAAACAACCACTCACACAGGTGAGTGGGGATGACTGTCAGCACAGCGTCTTATTACCCAACCATATCAACAATGTCACCCACCAGCAAGGTGACAATCTGTACATTCAGCAGTGGCCAGTAGCATTGTAACATCTCTACCAAGTACGTCTCTGCCTCCTAAACCTTCTGATACTGACTCCACCTTTAGAATATCCACTCCTGGGATGGTCTCAACTTCCTCTCCCTCAGGTCTTGAGGTGACATCCCAAACCACACACACACACCATCCACACGTGGCCCAGACATCCCTACCACAACATCAGCAGCTACCAGCCACATGGCCTGGCGAATCTCGCTCGGGTCAGCAAAAACAGCTTCTAGTATGTCAGCACCCAAGGTGGCACTCATGTCTGAAACTTTGTCACTTAGTAAAGGCATCCATATTTTTTTAGGAGCAGAAGCCTCACCATGTCATCTATGGATGACTCTGTTCCACGGAGTACCATGATAGACGTCGCCTCAAACCACAAAGTGTCCAGCATGCCAGCAGCACACATGGATTTCATCCCATCTTACCCCACCATGCAGAGCAGAGGTACTCTTATTAATGAATCTCATCCTACTACTGCCTGTATTGTGACTTCCGGATACTGGAAGTTCTGGGAACACCACAAGCGCCCTAGATGCGAGTATTCTAGTCACATCTTCTTTCTCCCCGTCCATATTCACCAGCAGCGCTGGGTCTGCACAGATGGACAGTGTGTCATCAGCTCTAACCGACAGCCATATGCTCCACAGGACAGCTGAGTCTACCCCAACACCCACAACCACCACCACCATCATAGCGCCCATGTCTACAGAGCTGCCACATTTACTGGAGACGCCACAATGAATTTCACCACAGACATTCCTGCAGAATCTCTCTGGACAGAAATCACCACAACTCCTCTGATCACTCCTTCCGGTGCCCGCACAGATGTGTGGCTTTCTGGGATAGCCGGCATCTCCTCTCTGGTGAGCACCACTGTGTTGATATCACCCACAAGTAGGAGGCTTTCCTCTGCTCCTGCCCCAAGCACGCAATCTGTCACCACTGACGTGATATTCACCACCCCTTTATCTACCTTAATGGCAATGCTTCCAACTACCAATGCCACATCTACAGCGGTGTCTCAGGTCAGCTCGCCCAGTTTTCTAAGTAGTGCTGTGGACACATAAGATATCACCTCTCCTCCAACCACCACACATACACTGACCCCAGACACCTCTGTCACACCCACCTGGATCTCTTGGCCCACCTCAGAAACAGCCAGAACTGCTACCCCTCACTTGGTCACCTCAGCTACCCTGGCATGTCACAGAATCCCTAGCCTCAGGACCACAGACACTTATTCCACTCGCAGAACATCCACAGCTTGTTATGGGCAGGTTCCCCTGCCGGCTGCCGCCGGTCCTGCCGCCATGGTCCCGCCGCCGCGTGAGCCCCAAATAACACTCAGAGACTCAGTATTTGATACAATCCTGTTGGCCAGTTACCATTATTGTTTATGGGCTAGCTCTGTCTTAATTATTAACCCATTTCTACTTATCTAATTATTTCTATGTGGCTCATCTTATCTGGGAGCCGCGGCTGGCGTCTTCCTTCCTCCCTGATCTACATCTTGACTCCTCCTTCCCACTTCCTCTTTCCTCCTTATCTCCTAGCCCTGCCTATCTTGTTTCCTATTGGCCATGGTGCTTTATTAATTAACCAGTATAAGAAACATATTTACAGAATAACATCTCCCATCATCTCCTCTGCTACCCTCTCACACCCCAACCCCCCTGGTACTCTAGAGACACTTATATCTACAACACCATCTTCTTCTAGTGCAGGCATCTCCACAGTTGCGGCCACAGCTCTGCCTTCCTCATCTACAGGCAGCAGTGATGGTTCATGTATTATGACAGTCACCACCTCCATCCATGTGGATTCCAATCTGGACACAACCCACACCACTATGACCTCATTTCCCCTTTTTGTCAATAACATAGAAATAGCAACGCTGATGAGTACATCCCATACCACCACCCCAAGTACAGCAGGTGCTTTTACAAACACTGGAAACAGCCAAACATGTTCTCTTGCTATCAGTTTCCCTGCTACAACTACACTCTCCATCTCAGTGCTGGGAACACAGAAATACACCTTTCACATTAAGCATCTCTCATACACAGCAAGTGGTAACTGAATCTACCCAACACTCACAAGCACCACATCTACAGAGCCACCTTTAACTACTGCACCCTGATTCCTACCACAGACCTTCCTACAGAATCTCTCATGATAGAAATCAGCCACTCCCAGTGTCACATGGACAGTCACATCCTCAGAGCCACTGACTGTTGGGACAGCAAGTATCTCTCCACCATTGAGCATCAATGTGTTGACGTCACCCAACACACTGCTTTATCCTCTGTGGCTATCTCAAGCTTGCAGACAATCACCAATGACGTTACTCACATGGCTCCATTATCCACCTTGGAGACTGCTTTCCCAACTACCAATGCCTTGCCTACAGGAACATCTCAGGCCACCTCCTTCAGGTCTTTAACCAATGCCATGGCATTGTTGACATCAGAGCTCTCCTCTCTTCCCTCCATCATGGACACACTGGCCTCTGCCACTTCTGTCCTTTCCACCTGGTCGTCATTACCCACCTTGGAAGCAGTCAGGACTTCTATCACACCCTTAGTCACTGTGGTTGCCCACACCCATCCCTCACCACTTACAGCTCCACAGCCTCCAACACCTACTTCACAGATAGGATCTCCACAACACCTACCTCTTCTGGCGTGATGGACACCATAGCATTAGCCACTTCACCCACTATGGACATCTCTACCACACGAGTTATAGCTCTCAACGCATCTTCTCAAGCAACGCTGTCTCACTGGTCACCACAGACATCACCTCAACCCACGAAAGTTCTATTATGTCAGCAACACACTTCACTCTTATCCCATCTTTTTCAAGCCCCCACGACTCAGAAACAATGCTGTTTGTCACTACGACTTGTACCACACCCAGTAGGACATCCACACTCTCAAGCACTAGAAACAGAGTCCCTTTGCCATGAGCCTTCCAGTCGCAAGTGTTTTGTCCTTGTCCACCTCTGCCAGCAGTACTGGGACCATGCAGAGAGCTACTGTGCCCTCAGCTGTGCCCTTTCCCCATTCTCTCCACATGACAGTTGAATCCACCCCAACACCCATGACCACCAACACATTCACAACAACCACATCCACAGAGTTACCTCCTACTACTGCATCACCTTCTTCACCTACGTTGTGACAGCCACTAGAGAAGCCATAGAGGCTCCCACCACAGGCCTTCCACACAATCTCTGATGTCAAAAACGACAACCGTTGTCTCCACCAGTTCTCATTTACCCTCTTATGTTGACTTGTAGGATATTCACTACCTCTCCTTCACTGACCGCCTGATGGGAGATGTCAGTCTGTAAATATGATTCTCTTATTGGTTAATGAATAAAGCACTGTTGGCAAATAGGAAGGCAAGATAGGTGGGACTAGGAAACAAGGAGGATTCTGGGAGATGTAGTAGAGAGGAGTCAAGATGTAGGATGTGAGAGAAGCAGTCTGGACCCTCTCTCTGGTAAAGTAAGACCACATGGAAACACTTAATTGATAGAAATGAGTTAATATTTAAGACAGAGCTAGCCAATAAGAAGCTCTAGCCATTGGCCAACAGCTTTAGAGTTTCTGTGTGCTATTTTGGGGCTGATGCGGCTGTGAGATCAGGCTGGTGGAAAACTGCTTGGAACAAAATGGCGCCGGTAACGTGGGTACTAAGAACTTCCACTTAAAACTTGACAAAAGCTTAAAAAGGGATGTTAAAAACAAAGGAACAGAGACAAGCAAGGCTTCTTGGTAACAGTATTTTCTTGGGTGGGCTCTGTTTTGCTAGAGACAAGCAGAGACCCACGCGGCTCCTTTAAGGGAGGTTTCCGGACTTGGCATAAGCAGAAAAAAAAACCTCAGGGCTCTTTTAAGAGGCCCTGCTAACAATTGAATGGTGTGTGTGAGCAGCTGGCAGTGGCAGTGACCACATCTCCAATCTGGCATCATGCTGCTTGATGGCAACATAGACCACTCCCACCGATCATGGTAAATGTACCCCAGCCATATTGGAAAGCAAAATGTTGTTGTTTAGCCAGAAAAAGGTAAATATTTACATAAAGACAGATTCAGATAAAGAAAAACCTCTAAAGGTCTACAGTGTCTTTAAAAATATATGTAGGCTTGGGAGAGAAAAAGAAACAGGATAAAGTGGTTTAAAAAAAGAAGAAGAAAGGAAGGAAGGAAGGAAGAAAGGAAGGGAGGGAGGAAGGAAGGAAAGGAGAAAGAAAGGAAGGAAGGAAAAAAAAGAGTACCTGGTGTGGTGGCTCACACCTTTAATTCCATCACTCAGGAGGCAGAGGCAGGGAAATCTCTGTGATTTCAAGGCTAGCCTGGTGTACAGAGTGAATTCCGGCAGCCAAAGTTACACAGAAAAACCCTGTCTCAAAAAAATAGAAGTAAAAGAAATAGAATAATAAAAAAGCCCCTAAAGATGGGAAATACACAGAGAGTCTGGTTACTGTATGCTACTGTGTTGGCTTTGAATTGCTCAATTGCTAAGGAAGGAACAACTGCTAAAACACACTTGATTAGCAATGCTGCTAAATTAATCCAACTTATATTTTAAAAGTACTTTAACTTCAAATTTTAAGTCTAAGGACAGGTTACTGGGGGAAAGCATTTTTATCTTTTCTATCCACTGAAAATGAAAAGCTGTGGATTCCTTCCAGACTAACATGGTTTGGTCAAACCAGAACCCCTGAAACAGTGTCCCAGGTGATCCAACATTCAAAACAGTGGGACAAGGCAGCCTTGCAGACTATAGCCAGGATTTCTGTGTCTTCTTGGGATTCCCATGGTATTACAGTGTCCCCAACCAGCAGGAAGCAGTTTGGAAAGAACAACACCCAAATTCCCAAATATTGTCTGTAAATGTTTGTTTTCATTTAAATGGAGTTGGTTATAAATGGTTAATGATCACAACCAATCTCTTTTTAAAGGCAAGAAGGGGATTATGGTATAGAAATGAATACTTTGTTTTGGAATGGATTTTCATTTATGGATACAAATTAAGGTCAATTTTGAGATATGTATATTTCTCCTCTTGTTTAAGTATTGTGTCTACTTAGGTAAACTATCATATCATCTGCAAATAGTGACAGTTTGACATCTTCCTATCCAATTTGTATCCCCTTGATCTCCTTTTGTTGTCTTATTGCTCCAGCTAGAACTTCATGTACAATATTGAAGAGATATAGAGAGAGTGCATAGCCTTATCTTATTCCTGATTTAAGCTTCTCTCCATTCAGTTTGATGTTGGCTGTTGGTTTACTATATATTGCTTTTAGCTGATAAACACCTTCAGCAAATTAGCAGGATACAAGATTAACTAAAAAAAAAAAAAAATTCAGCAGCCCTTCTATATACAGACAATAAAGGGGCTGAGAAAGAAATCAGAGAAACATCACCCTTTACAATAGCCACAAACAACATCAAATATCTTGGGGTACCACCAACCAAACAAGTGAAAGACCTATATAGCAAGAACTTTGTGTTTTTAAAGGAAGAAATTAAAGAAGATACCAGAAAATGAAAAAAATCTCCCATGCCCTTGGATAGGTAGGATAAACATAGTAAAAATGGCAATCTTGCCAAAAGCAACCTAGAGATTCAATGAAATCCCCCATCAAAATCCCAGCACAATTCTTCACTGACCTTGAAAGGATAATACTCAACTTTATATGGAAAAACAGAAGGCCCAGGATAGCCAAAACAACCCTATACAATAAAGGAACTTCAGGAGGTATCACCATCCCCGACTTCAAGCTCTACTATAGTCCTGAAAACAGCTAAACAGCTTGGTATTGGCACAAAAATAGACAGATAGACCAATGTAATCCAATTGAAAAATCCTGATGTTAACCCACACACCTACAGCTAAAATTATACAATGGAAGGAGGAAAGCATCTTCAACAAATGGTGCTGGCACAACTGGATGATGGTGTGTAGAAGACTGCAGATAGACCCATGTCTATCGCCAAGCACAAAACTCAGTCCAAATGGATCAAAGACCTCAACATAAATACAGCCACACTGAACCTCTTAGAAGGGAAAGTGGGATGTACACTTGAAAGAATTGGTACAGGAGACCGCTTCTTGAACATAACACCAGTAGCACAGACACTGAGGTCAACAATTAATAAATGGGACCTCCTGAAACTGAGAAGCTTCTGTAAGGCAAAGGACACAGTCAACAAGACCAAACGGCAGCCCACAGACTGGGGAAACATCTTCACCAACCCCACATCTGACAGAAGGCTTATCTCCAAAATATACAAAAAACTCAAGAAGCTAGTCACCAAAACACCAAATAACCCTATTAAAAAGTGGGGTACAGAACTGAATAGAGAATTCTCAATAGAGGAATCCAAAATGGCTGAAAGACACTTGAGAAAGTGCTCAACATCCTTAGCCACCAGGGAAATGCAAATCAAAACAACTCTGAGACACCATCTTACTCCTGTCAGAGTGGCTAAAATTAGAAACACCAGTGACAGCTTATGGCTGAAGAGGATGTGGAGAAAGGGGAACACTCCTCCACTGCTGGTGGGAGTGCAAAACTTGTACAGCCATTTTGGGGATTAGTATGGCGGTTCCGCAGGAAAATGTGAATCAGTCTACCACAGGACCCAGCAATTCCGCTCTTAGGTATATACCCAAATGACCCACATCCATGCAACAAAGACATGTGCTCAACTATGTTCATAGCAGCATTATTTGTAATAGCAAGAACCTGGAAGCAACCTAGATGTCCCTCAATTGAAGAATGGATAAAGAAGATGTGGCACATTTACACAATGGAATACTACTCAGCAGAAAAAAAACAATGGAATCTTGAAATTTGCTGGCAAATGGATGGAACTTGAGGAAACTATCCTGAGTGTGGTAACCCAGTCACAAAAAGAGGAACATGGTATGTACTCACTCATATATGGATTTTAGACATAGAGCAAAGGATTACCAGCCTATAATTCACACCACCAGAGGAACTGGGATACAAGGAGGAACCTAGGAGATTCATACAAGGTTCCTCACAGAAGGGGAAAGGAACAAGATCGTCTGAGACCATTGGGAGTTGGGGGGTAGTGAGTGGAGAGGGAGTTAGGAGAAAGAGAAGGGGAGGTGATGGGAGATGTTATTCTGTATATATGTTTCTCATACTGGTTAATAAAGCACTGTGGCCAATAGAAAACTAGATAGGCGGGTAGGAAAAACCTACCATAACAGGGAGGAGAGGAGAGCATGTGGAACTAGGAAGATTGAGTCAGGGGAGGAATAGATGAGAGGAAAAGAAAAAGAGATACCATAGTAGAGGGAGCCGTTATAGGTTTGAAGAGAAAACTGACTCTAGAGAAATGTTCAGAGACCTACAAGGATGACCCCAACTAACAATCTGAGCAACAGTGGAAAGGCTACGATAAATGCCCTTCCCTGATAATGAGATTGATAACTTATATGCCATCATAGAGCCCTCAGTTGGTAGCTGATGGAAACAGAATCAGACACTCACAGCTAAACACTGAGGAACTCCTGGAATCCAGTTGCAGAGAGGGAGGAGTGATAAGAAAAGGGGTCAAGACCAGGCTGGTGAAACCCACAGAGACAGCTGACCTGAACAAGTGGGAGCTGTTGGACCCCCAGACTGATAGCTGGAAAACCAGCATTGGACCAACTCAGGCTCCCTGAACATGGGTCTCAGTTAGAAGGCCTGGACAGTCTAAGGGACCTCTGACAGTGGAACCAGGATGTATCCCTGGTGCACAAAAGGACTTTGGGAGCCCATTCCCCATGGAGGGATACTCCTTTAGCCTAGAGGCAGGAGGGAGGGCCTAGTCCCTACTCCAAATGACTTGACAGATTTTGATGATCCTCCTGGAAGGCATCACCTCCCTGTGGAGTGGTGGTGGTGGGGAACTGGGGCTGGAGGGAAGCTTAGGGAGCATGGGAGGGAGGGAGAGGGAACTGGGATCGGTATGTAAAATAAGGAAAAATAATAAATATGTAGTTAATATTGTGTTATTTAGCCCATTTAAAAATATAATGTATAATTAAGTACAAATTATAGATAGTTACCTATAATAGTCAAAACTTATAGTTAGGTTGGTTAGGTTTTCTAGATATATAGAGATATATTTCAGTTGGATAGGTATTCTTCAAACCTTTCAAAGACCTACAGCATATGGCACTTAAAATGGTTTAGGGTTAGCTGGACGTTGGTGTCTCATGCCTTTAATCCCAGCACTCAAGAGGCAGAGGCAGGTGGATCTCTGTGCGTTCGAGGCCAACCTGGTCTATAGAGCGAGTGCCAGGACAGGCTCCAAAACAATATAGAGAAACCCTGTCTGGAAAAACAAACAAACAAACAAACAAACAAGCAAAAACAGTGGTTTAGGGTTTTTATTGACAGTGAGACATAACTGCTCCTGGCAACACCACCTGCATCACAAAGAAAGATGGACATGGAGGAAACTTGTTATGGAGTTTACTCCCATTACAGCAAAATTAACCAGCTGGGCAAGAAACTGCTCTTGTCTGTACTGTTTGACTTTATGCTGTATAAACTGGACATGCAGGACCCACAGGAAAGTGACTGCTGAAACAAGATGGACAGTGCTGCAGGGTTCCTGCTTCATGGAAGAGTCTGCCAGACAGTCTGCAGGACACAGAGAAAAATGACTGACAAACTGCCAATGCAGGCGGACAGTTTAGTTTTCTGCTTTGCTGAGGAGTCTGCCAGACACACTATGGCCTATGGGCTGAAGATGGAGCATTACAGAAGAACTTCGGGTGACTGACCAGGCAGCGAATGTCTCTGTGATCTCTAGATCCTTCTGTGGTCTTTGAAGGAGTTGAAGACTGATAGTTATGGTTATAGTTTTCCTTAGTTAGGATTAAATATAAGTTACATATAAGACTTTGGACTCACAAAGATAGGATAGATGATGGAATAATTTTCTTTAAATTTTGCTAAATGTTAATGAACTAAATATTAACTATAGTTCTTATTTGACAACTGTTTTGTTATATATTTTACTATATTAAAGTTAAAGTCCTTTTTATTTAGATAGAAAAGAGGAGATGATAGGAGATGTCATTCTGTAAATATGTTTCTCTTATTAGTTAATTAATAAAGCACTGTTGGTAAATAGGAAGGCAAGATAGGTGGGACTAGGAGGCAAGGAGGATTCTGGGAGATGTAGTAGAGCCATCACATCTCACTGTCCCCTCTGGAGACCCTGCCATAGACAGACCAAATTCTCCAAGGTCCTGCCCACTTGCCCTAGAGTTTGATGTAAGAAACAACTAAAAAGCAAAACAAAAACCCTGCATTAACTATCCATCGGTTAGAGTGTTTAGAGGTTTGTTTGTTGTGGTTGTGTATCCCTTGAGCTTTTAGCTTGGAATATTTGCTTTTATCCAAGTGTAGGACTCTTAAGGGGGCATTAAAATTGGAATGTGACACCCTTAACTGACACCTGACACAAGTCTAGAGAGCCTTTTCTGTTGTGATTACTGCTCTCAGTATGACCGTGCAAACTAAGGTTCACTTTTACCAGAAGCTGCAGGGGTTCACAGAGAAATGGCTCCTGTGCTTTAACCCCGAGAACAGTTGGAAGGAGGTTCCTGATCTTTCGCAGAGGAAATGCCTCCTCCCGGGTCCTCCTGCTGCTCACCTTCCTGCACTAGCTGAGGCCTTAACTTGAACCAGGGCTGGTGGCAGGGGTGGGGCCTTGGGGGGAGAGGTGTCTGTCACTTATCTTCATCTGAGGCTTGATTCATTGTTAGGAGAGTGCTGATAGATTACACCTCTGGGAAGTTCATCAGCGTGGCTCTGGGGTTGAGAGTACAGTGGTTTGGAAAAAATAGCGTGTATTGGGTGTTATGTGTCATTTGAATATTGTCACTGTTTAAATGCAGTAAGACTGGATGTCCTCCTGGGTGGGTTTGGTTGGATGGTTGACAATATCCTTGGCTCTTTTAGTCTTATTGGTCAATGTTACAGCTGTGCAGTTGTGGAGAAATTATTTATGTCAAGTCCTGAGGAACTGTGGCTCAAACAAATGCCTATACAAAATTTGGGGATCACGTGCAGGCAAAAAGCTTTGCCACTTAGCAGCATAGCAGAGTGAACGAAGCATTGCTGTCTAGTCTCCCTACCCTTTGTCACAAGGCATGGCAGATCTGGTACTATCCTTTGCCACTAATTCGCTCCCGGAACACGACTAAAGTGCTTCCTGAGCTGGAACACAAAAAAAGCTGCCGGCCTGGGCTCTCTCCTTATAATAAACATTTGGTGGATTCTGAGTCACTTCCCTGTATTAGGTGTGTATTCTCACTAAAACATTGTGGTTAATGAAAAATAAATCTTGCATAAATGTCCTAAACAAACAAACAAAAAACAAAACAAAACAAAAATGCTGCGACTCTGTTTCTAGCTGCTTCTCCACCCCCTATTTCTCAAGCTCACGCTGTGGGGTGGTTTCACTGGAGGGTGAGGACGAGGCTGGTGGGGGCTGCTGTTCTCTACTGTTGTTACTGGTGGCCCTAAGTGTCTAGGTGGCACGTTCCCTGGGGAGAGACAAGGATTCAGCCCCAGCGGGTATGCTGGAGGGACAAAGGGGTGGATGGGGGTCCCCAGACACTGCAGCTTTTTGCCCACCTATGTGACAAAATAGGCACCTATGAGCTGCCACCTAGGTCCTGGACCCAGGAAATGGTTTGAGATCTGGGTTGAAGACGTCATGGGGACTTTTTCCAACCCCGGCTTCCAGGATTCCAGACAGGTGAGTCTTGCTGTCTGGAGATGGGACTTCCCTGCACTGGACTGAGAAAAGCATGTTGATCTCCTTAGCCAGGACAGATGTGTTGGGTGACAGAGTGTGTGCCATTGTTCCTGAGGAAGGAACAGTTCCTGACAGACACTCTCTGGGTCATGTGGTCCCTGTCCTCTCCCCCACCACCCTCCCTTCTTTTCTCTGAAGTTAATAAGGAAAACTTCCATGTTGCCTTGGAGAAGATGGACACTAATGTGAGGGTGAGGCCACAGTGGAGGGGTTACCTAGCAACCCTCCCAAACTCTGTCTGTTTGGGACTAGGCAGTAACTTCCCTCAGCCAGGTCCTGTATGCGGCTGAGCATTCTTCACTCTCAATGTCCATCTCGTGGAAGGTCCACACCCAAAGACTCGGTGTGGCTTCACCATCATCATCCTGAGCCCTACAGAGCCACTTCCACACTCCTCCACCCTGCCCAAGCTGAGCCCATTGTGCAAGAACTGGTTCCAGTACCCAGTACCGACACACCCCAGGCTCCCAGTGTCCTTAGGCCCAAAAAAAGAAAAAAGGAAAAAGAGAAAAAAAAAAATCTGTTCTTTGTTTGACTCAACAATCTTTCTCGTTGTTTGACTCAAACCCACTTGGAGAACATGCCTGTGCTATTCACTCCAGTATGACTGGCAATTCAGTGTTATCTTTTGCCTCAGTATCCTCATCTGTGAAATGGGTGTGATGCTCTCACTTCTTTACGCTGAAACGTTGCATAGTTACTGTGAACTCATATTTGGTGATTATTTTTACTTTTGTCTCTTATCCACTGTCCCATTGTGTCTCTCAGATTCTCTCTCCCACCCAGCCTCCTCTCCTCTCTGACTCAGCCTCAGGCCTCCATTGTTGACAGAGTCTCAAGTATTCCAGACTGGCCTTGAACTTCTGACCCTTCTGCCTCCTCCTGAGTCCTAGGATTACAGGAGTGCAGCACTGTTTCTGGATTTTGTGGGGGATTGAACTCAGGGCTTTCTGAGTGTCAGGCTAGCACTCTGCTACATCCCCAGTCCATTGGCTCTTTTGCATTTTTATTCTATCGATGTCCTAATGATGCTTACCCTTTACCTTGTACCTATAGACAGCCTGAACTCACACCTGTAGACAGCCTGAACTCACACCTGTAGACAGGCTGAGCTCACACCTGAAGACAGCCTGAGCTCACACCTGTAGACAGGCTGAACTCACACCTGAAGACAGGCTGAGCTCACACCTGGAGACAGCCTGAGCTCATACCTGTAGACAGGCTGAACTCACACCTGAAGACAGGCTGAACTCACACCTGTAGACAGCCTGAACTCACACCTGAAGACAGGCTGAACTCACAACTGTAGACAGGCTGAGCTCACACCTGTAGTCAGGCTGAACTCACACCTGTAGACAGGCTGAACTCACACCTGTAGACAGGCTGAGCTCACACCTGTAGACAGGCTGAGCTCACACCTGTAGTCAGGCTGAACTCACACCTGTAGACAGGCTGAACTCACACCTGAAGACAGCCTGAGCTCACACCTGAAGACAGCCTGAACTCACACCTGAAGACAGGCTGAACTCACAACTGTAGACAGGCTGAGCTCACACCTGGAGACAGCCTGAGCTTACACCTGAAGACAGCCTGAACTCACACCTGTAGACAGGCTGAACTCACACCTGTAGACAGGCTGAACTCACACCTGAAGACAGCCTGAGCTCACACCTGAAGACAGCCTGAGCTCACACCTGTAGACAGGCTGAACTCACACCTGTAGACAGCCGGAACTTGCACCTGTGGGCAGCCCAAAGCAGGTTGCCCCAACTCTGTCACCATAGCTCCTTGCTGTGACCTTTGCTTTCACTCTCCAAAGTTCCTCACTCTGAGTTTGTTCTTATGTCAATCTCCTCTCTCAGCCCTATGCCTCTCCCAGTTTTCTTTTTAAAGACAGGGTCTTGTAAAGCACAAGCTGGCCTCGAACTCTCCAAGTGGCTGAGGATGACCTTGCCTTTATATCCTTGCTCATCTAACCTGGTACCTACAAACCTTCTCCCCACTCCATCCCAGCACCTAGCCCTGAATCCCACCTCATTCCCACAGCTCGGTTCCTGGGTCCTCATAGGGTCAGGGTGTCACAGGCTCCCAGTTTTTGCTCGCTAAGCCCCTGCTTCTCCATCCCAAGGTCCCACCTTTTCTTTCTACTCTCAATGCTTGGTGAATTTCTACCAGCAGGTATGGGGTATGGATTTGCCCAAGAATGAGGGGACATGGAGCCTTCTCCTCATTTCCCCAGCCCTCCCCTTCTCTCCCTCCCCACCCTCCCTACCTCTTCCTCTTTCATGTCTCTGACCTTCCCTGGAGCCCCCAGGTCGCTGCGGTAACTTCTGAGCCTGGAGCCCTCAGCCTCCTTTGCCAGGATAGGAAGTCAGCAAGTGTCTAGTTCCTCCTATAAATCCAATAAATCCATTTACTATAAACAAAACTGCTCTGTCCACGTGTCTTCCTCCTATCTACTCCCTGACCCCAGTGGTCTCCATCTGGATGAAAAACTGAGACCCCATGTTGAGACGGAAGAAGGTTTGGCAGCATCCTCTCCTCCCAGGGAGAAAGGCGAGCATCTCTGGGGCCATGGCTCTACCTAGATCTTAGGAAGGGAGTGAGTTTCGCTAACTGCTGGGTGGGGGGCAGGGGCGTCTCTGTCAACAGTGGATGGGAGGAGTCCCTTGAGTTTTGCAATGGAGCCCTTTCTTGCCTTGACCATGGAAGCGTAGCACTGGAATTAGGAATTCGCTGAAAGGAATAGACCCCTGGAGCTGAGCCAGGGAGGTAAAGAGATTGATTTTTTTTTAATTTACATTTATTTTGGTGTGTGTGTGTGTGTGTGTGTGTGTGTGTGTGTGTGTGTGTGTGTGTGTTTAGACAATGAATACTG
The DNA here is from genome assembly GCA_030556225.1 of Cricetiscus sungorus. NCBI lineage: Eukaryota > Metazoa > Chordata > Mammalia > Rodentia > Cricetidae > Cricetiscus > Cricetiscus sungorus. The sequence continues at coordinate 13,297,934 of JANBXA010000044.1, forward strand.
GTTTCTGTCATTTCTCACTCTAGCCATAAAATCTTAGCGGTAAGTGACAGCACCCCACCCCACGGGAAAGCCATGGAAAGGGTTATCTCCAGGGGGGCAATGGGGAAAAAATAAAAAGGTTGCTGGGCACTGAGGAAGGTTCTCTATCATCTAACCTGGCTTCTTACAGATTGTCCCTCTCCGGGATTCAGGCATTCTTCTCCCCATAGTTACCACACCCTTGTGTTACTTGGCATCCATCTCTTGGCTACTTTCTTCTCAACACCTCAAACTCCTGTTCTGCCCGTCTTGCCCCACCCATCCAGTGATTCTCGCTTCCTTAACAGTTGCTTGGGGCAGTCAACACACCTGGAATTAGAGGGGGAGGAGGGTTGACAGACTGCCCTCTGGCCAACTCCCTGTGGTCACCCGCCCTAAACCATAGTCATCTCCCCCAAGGCAAAGGTCTCTAGGGTCCTTTTTATAAGCTCTTCTTTCTTGAGGGGCTCTCACTCCTTGGACTTCTCGAGGAGGGAAGCTCTCACAGCCAGGGCCCTCTCCCTGGGAGATGCTGGTGACTTGGATCCTGCTGCTGGTCCTCCAGCTTTGGATGCCCATCTCTGCCACCTCTTCAGCAATTCCGGGTGAGTGACACCCAGCCTGGTGCATCCAGGCTTTGGGCAGAGCTGTAGATGCCTGGCTTCCCTTTCTGGGGGAAGGGTCTGTGAAAGGGTTGGAAATCTGCATTATGGCCTCCTTCTGCCTTTAGGGTGCTAAGTGGCCACTGAAGATGTCTGCGATAGAGTAAATGGCTTGGCCTGTGGTTGGGCAGCTGATGGCCTGAGGTGTAGCCCCTGGTCAGTGGAGGGATGGCAGAAATCCCTCTCTCCTGCTCTTCAGCCTTTCCTTGCAGGAGAAAGAGGGTCTTTGGTGATTTAGTGTTCTCTGCATGTCCCTACCCTTGGAGATGTGTCTGATGAGAGGTTGGGCCTTTCCAGCCTTCCCAGACGATGTGTGGAAGTCAGTGGACAGCTTTTAGGAGTTCATTTTCTTCAACCACAGAGGTTCTGGGGAGAGAACGACTATAGGAGATTGTTGGACATTTCCTCCCTGATCTTTTACTGTGTTTTTATTTTGCTGTTTGTGACAAGGTGTCCCCATATGGTCCAGGCCAGTCTCTTACTCAGGGCACTCCTCCTGCCCCAGCCTCCTGAGTGCTGAGATTACGGATGCATGCCGTCCGTCCGTCATCCCTGGTTTATCTTCCACTCTTGACTTGGCTGAGTGTATCTGGGAAAGCCCTCTTTGTTAGAAATGCTGAGGGACGGAGTGGGGAGACCCTGGCTCTGTGTGGCTGGGGCATGGGAGGGTGCATGGGTTCTCCTCTTTGAGGTTATCGCAACGATATTTAGCATGTAACGATTAGAGGCTGGCCTCTGAGGCACAGATAGAGTCCTCCTGACGCATGAAAGGGCCCCAGGTGCCAGGGTGTGTTGGGGATTAAGATGCAGGTGGAAGAAGGGGGGGCTTGAGCTGAAGCTGTGGGTGGGGGAGGGAAGAACACACACTCATCTGGGGCTGGAAGCATCAAGAGCGTTGCCGGTCAGTTCTCAGATAACTTACAGAGGAGCTCAGGATCCCAGCCAGGAACCCAGCCCCTCAGAGGCTGCTCCAGCTCAAGGGGTCCTCCTCTTCCACATTTTGCTATGACTTGGGGATCAGAGCAACCAAAGGGCTAGTTGCATGACTTTGGGGGCATCATGAGCGTACATTAATATCAGACGACACTTCAGTTTAAAGATCTTATGCCAAGAAGAGAGAGAGATGCACAGAGTCCACATTAGGAGTGGGTCATCCTGTTCATGCCCTCGGTGGTGCCTGGGACCCGGCTATCTGAGGGGAGTGATGATGATGGTGATGATGGTAAGGGTGATGAAAACAGTCTGCAAGCCATTGTACCTGTGTGTCCAGACCACAGCTGACCAATTTGCCCTGTTCTGCAAGTACTTAAACTTGCATGCAAAACGTGACCCATGTGAGTCCATCGGATACAAAAGAGCCAGGTAGACGTCCACCTCCTACACGTGTCAAGAGCAAGCTGGAGAAGGTAGTTCAATCCCAGTACCCAGGAGACAGGAGCAGAACATCATGAGTTCAAGGCTGGGCTAGGCAACAGAGAGACCCTGTCTCAAAAATTAATAATGGTCTGGAGATGTAGCTCTGTTAGTAGAGTGCTTGCCCAGCGTGCACAAAGCCCTGGGTTCTAGCCCCAGCACAGCATGGGCAAGGCATGGTGGCATACCTCTGAAATCCTAGCACTTGAGAGGTAGAGGCAGAAGGATCAGGAGTTCAAGGTTAACCTTAACTACATATTGAGTTGGAGGCTAGCTGGGATGCAATGAGACCCTGCTTTCATCCAACCTTGATATGATAGTATGTGCCTGATATTGTTGTAGCACATTATGCTGTGTTTGGTTGATGCCCCTGGGAGGCCTGTTCTTTTCTGAGGGCATATGGAGGTGGGAGGGTCTTGGGGAGAGAAAGGAGGTGGGAGAAGAGAATGAGGGATGCAGGGGGAGTGGAAACTGTGGTCAGGGTGCAATATAGTAAGAAGAATAAATAATAAACTAAAATGCTACTATTTTCAGAACTATTAAAAGCAGTCAGGAAGAAGAGAGATCAGCGAAATAGAGCCACCTAGAAACTCTGAAAATCTGCCTGCGTACCCAGCCACCCCGCTGGCAGAGAGCTCTGTCATTTCCTAAGAGCCTTCACTGAGGGTAGCTCCCGTGATCCACACAAGGGCGATTGTGTAAGGATGTCATGAGGGATGAAGTGACAAGTTCAGAGAGGATGTGTAATTTCCCCAGGGGCCGCACAATCCCACCCACGTGAAATAGCATTTGTGCCCCTTGCTCTTCCTCCCTCTGGGAGACCTTGGTCTTCTTCAGTCGTGTCCTTCAAACCCCAGGCACATAGGCTAGTTCCTTGGGGAGAGCTCCAGAGGTCAAGGTCAGGACCCCAAGTAGCAACTGTAGCTTTCTTTCCTGTCTGTTCTGTACCCCACTCCAGGGTTTTGGATGTGGAGGGGGAACTGAGGCATAGGAATGTTCTAGAAGATAAGAGAACATATGCCAAGTAGAGTGAGGTCTTGGTGGGAAAAGCACGGTGGCACAGGAGCGTTTGTGTGACAAGGCCAGGACTCTCATGCACTGGAAGACATGCTGTGCGCTGAGCAGAGCTGTGGACAACCTCTACCAAGGTATACAGAGCCATGGGCGGCCCCCACCAGGTGTGCAGAGCCATGGGCAGCCCCCGCCAGGTGTGCAGAGCCATGGGCAGCCCCCGCCAGGTGTGCAGAGCCATGGACAGCTCCTGCCAGGTGTGCAGAGCCATGGGCAGCCCCCGCCAGGTGTGCAGAGCCATGGGCAGCCCCCTCCAGGTATACAGAGCCATGGGCAGCCCCCTCCAGGTATACAGAGCCATGGGCAGCCCCCACCAGGTGTACAGAGCCATGGGCAGCCCCCTCCAGGTATACAGAGCCATGGGCAGCCCCCACCAGGTGTGCAGAGCCATGGGCAGCCCCCACCAGGTGTGCAGAGCCATGGGCAGCCCCCACCAGGTGTGCAGAGCCATGGGCAGCCCCCACCAGGTGTGCAAAGCCATGGGCAGCCCCCACCAGGTGTGCAGAGCCATGGGCAGCTCCTGCCAGGTGTGCAGAGCCATGGGCAGCCAGCACCAGGTGTACAGAGCTATGAACAGCCCCCTCCAGGTGAACAGAGCCATGGGCAGCCCCACTAGGTGTGCAGAGCTATGGGCAGCCCCTGCCAGGTGTGCAGAGCCATGGGCAGCCCCCGCCAGGTGTGCAGAGCCATGGGCAGCCAGCACCAGGGGGTGCAGAGCCATGGGCAGCCCCTGCCAGGTGTGCAGAGCCATGGGCAGCCCCCACCAGGTGTGCAGAGCTATGGACAGCCCCTGCCAGGTGTGCAGAGTTATGGACAGCTCCCACCAGGTATACAGGTGCAGAGAGGCATCTGGGGGCCCAGCTGGGTACCCAGACTGCTAGAAATGAAGCTCAACTTGTTGGTGATCCACAAGGCACCATCATGATCAGTCCTAAAGCCCAGTCCTGTGATGTTTTTGGTGGTTCACCTGTTGAGTTCTGGTGATCATGCATTTGCTGTGTGAAGCTGTCCCAGGTACCTGGGACTCTGAGAAAGGCCTTCAGGAACAGAGGGCACAATCAAAAATTCTCTGTTATCCATGACGCAAGGGCCAGAAAATGCAAGAAAAAAAAGTCAAAAGTCAACAGGAAGATTGGATGTAGTGGCACTCGCCTATAATCCCTGAGCTTGAGATGTAGAGGCAGGAGGATTGGGGGTTCAAGGTCATTATCAGCTACATGTGAAGTTGGAGGCTAACCTGGGCTGCAAGAGACCCTGTTTCTCTAATGCATACAAAAATAGAGTCAACATGAGTGTTTTGTGGATGTAAAGTTCTCAATGAGGGGAAAGTTGTTCCTGGATGACACGGGGCCAGGAGATAAAGTGTCTGTCCCAGAGGGACTGAGGCAGGAGTCTGAAGGGACCAGAGGTCCTCAGGCCAGACAGGGAGAGGAGAAATAGAGGGATGTCCCCTTACACATTTGTGAAGAGGCTGCATGAAGGTAGACAAACACTGAGGGTATCGGGGGTGATGGGTCAGGATTCTGAGGTCAGAACCCTGTTTTATATGAAAACAGCCATAAGTAAGTAACTCAGTATAATAATTATAAAAAAATTAGCTGGGCAATGGTGGCACACACCTGCAATCCCAGCACTTGGGAGGCAGAGGCAGGCGAACTCTGAGTTCGAGGCCAGCCTGGTCTACAGAGCTAGTTCCAGGACAGCCAGGGCTGTTACACAGAGAAACCCTGTCTTGAAAAACCAAATAAATAAATGAATGAATAAATAAAAGGAAGTGGAGAGAATGTTTGCCTAGGAAGCATGAAGTCTCGGGTTCCATCACCAGCACCGTGGTGGTTCATGTCTGTAACCCTAATAATTAGGGAGTACAGACAAGAGGATCAGAAGTTCCAGGTCATCCTTAGCTATATACTGAGCTCAAATCCAGCATCAAATATATGAGGCTCTGCGTCAAAAGCAAGCAAGCAAACAAACAAAAAAACCCAAAACAGGGGTCCAGAAAGATGGCACAACGGATAAGGCACTTGCCTCACTTGAGGACCTGAGTTCAAATTCTAGAACTAAAATAAAAGATGGAGAAGAGAGCTGACTCCACAGGTTTCCTCTGACCTCCACATGTACTCCGTGGCCCATCCCTCGTCAAGCAAACACGCTCAATGTAAAGATAATGAATAGTAACAAGACTTAGAAATAGATAAAAAGAGAAGAAACCAGTTGGGGGGGAAATGGAAAGAGTACGTTGCGTTGGGGTGGGGGCGATAAGAGCTTTGCTTACGACAAAAAGACAACCTTTGAAACTTACATAGGGTGATAGGGAGGGAGTGCTGTTTTGTACAATGCACCATAAACCCTCTCACAGCAAATACTGCCCGCCAAGGACCCGTTTCTCTAGGGCAGGCACTTGGGACCAGGCAGGATGAATAAAAAGTTTACAGGGCATTTAATGAGATGGGAACAGTACAGATGGGAACAGTGTCCAATCTGGCACTGAGGCTCGTGGGGGAAGGCAGGATTTAGGGGGTGTTGATGCAGGGGGGGGCACAGAGGCTGCCATTGTCCTGGGGAGAGGTCTTGGTGTGTGCATCTGATGGGTGCCGAGAAACAGAACAAGAAGGCCAGTTAGCCACGCAAAGGGTTAGTGAGAGGTTCTCAACTTCCTAATGCTGCAACCCTTTAACACAGTTCCTCGTGTTGTGGTGACCTCCCCACCCCCGCCAGCTGTAAAATTATTTTCACTGCTGCTTCATAACTGTAATTTTGCTACTGTTATGAATCATAACTTAAGTATCTGCATCTTCTGATGGTCTTAGGTGACCCTCGTGGAAAGGCCGAACAACCCCAAAAAGGGTCAAGAAACACTGGCTTAGACAAATATGGAAAGTAGCCAAGCTCACAGAGCTGTGCAGAGAGGTTCTGCCCCCATAGATGCCCCAAGACTAGAGAAGCTAACCGGTCCCCAGGAGCTGAGTATTATTAATACAGTATCTTAGTTACTTTTCCCTGTGGACACAATAAAAGAGAGGAGGCAACTTAAGAAAGTTTGGTGGGACGCGGTCCATCACGGTGGGGAAGGCATGGCGGCAGGAGCAGGAGGCGGCTGTCACATGGCATCTGCAGTCTGGAAACAGAGAGAGATGGATGCTGGCTCTCAGCTCGCCTTTCCCTTTCTGCCTTTGACTTTGCTATCACATTTATTTCTGCAGTTGTGGGCACAAACACCATGGGCTGTGGAGGGCAGTTCTCTTCTGTTGTGTGGGTCCTGGAATTGGACTCAGGTGGGTTGGCAGGCTTGGTGGCAAGCACCCTTGGTGCCATCTTGCTGGCCCCCTTTCCTCTTTGGAATTGACCCTAGGGTCTCTTGTGTGGTAAGCAAGTGCTATAACACTGATCCACATTCCCAGGCCTCTTTTTACCTTTTATTTTTAGACAGGCTCCTGCTAACTTGCCTAGGCTGGTCTTGAACTTACTTTGCAGCCCAAGCTGTCTTTGAACTTGTGGTCCTCATCTCAGCCTCCCAGGCAGCTGAAATTACAAGCCTGCACCACCACGTCCAAATTTTAACTTTCAAAATGCCCTAAGAAAAGGTTCTGGTATTTTCTGTTCTCATCCATGGGGACACTGAGACTCAGAGGCCATCTGACTTCTTCAAGGTCACCCACCTTTCAAGTAGAGGAGCCAGGATTTGAACCCAAGACTTTTAGCTCCAGAGCCTGTATTTTTCACCATTTGTCCTAGCAGGAGGTCTCCATAAGTGCCATTTTCCCCTGACTGCTGTTAACAAATGACCCCATGCTGGTGATTTAAAACAACAGACATTAATCTTTGACAATGTGTTGGGCAGAAATTTAAAATGAAGGTACTAGGATCCTAAGCCCTCTGAAGCGTCTCAGGGACATGCTTCCTTGCTTCCTCCAGCTTCAGGGGTGTCTAACAGGTTTCAGCTCAGGACAGCATTGCTCCAATCTCTGCCTCGTCTGCATCCTGTGCAGGTCAAGCGGCCTTCTCCAGCTCCACATGGGCAGGTGCTCTGGACAAGGCAGATCAAATGAAAAGTTTATAGGGCATTTAATGTGAAAGGGATACAGTCCTCTTACAAGGACACCGCTGTTTGGATTTCAGAACAACTTCAAATCTGATCTTAAGATCCTTGAACATAATTACACCTTATTGCCACCCAAGCTCATATTCACAGCCGCCGGGGTAGGACCTGTCCACATCTCGTGGTGTGCTGGGTAGTTTTGTGTCATCTGGACACAAGCTAAAGTCATTTGAGGAGGGAACCTCAATTGAGGAAATGTTCCCATAAGATCAAGCTCTAAGTCATTTTCTTAATTAGTGATTGATGCGGGAGGGCACAGGCTATTGTGGGTGACGCCATCCCTGGGTTGGTGGTGCTGGGTTCTATAAGAAAGCAGGCTGAGTAAGCCATGAGGAGCAAGCCAGTAAGCAGCACCCTCCATAGCGTCTGCATCAGCTTCTGCCTCCAGGATCCAGCTCTGTTTGAGTTCCTGTCCTGACTTCCTTTGATGATGAACTGTGATATGGAAGTGTAAGCCAAATAAACCCTTTCTTCCCCAAGTGTGTGCCTAGCATACACAGGAAGCTGTGGGTTCAAGTCCCGGCACCACATAATCCAGAGGTCATCCTTGGGTATGTAGAGAGCTCAAGGACAGTCTGTGCTACACAAAAGAAAAGAGAGAAGGAAGAGGAGGAGGAGAAAGAGGAGAGGAGAGGCCCAAACCATTGAGTACATGCATGGCAGGATGGAGGATGCATCCATGACAACTGGTCCCCAGTGTCCCTTACCACAATATTAGGATATACTAGAATATTCCAGAGTGTGCTTTCTCTGCTCTTCAGTGTGAGATGGACGCACAGACAGGTTCACTGTTGCACAGAGTCACAGCTGTGGCCAGGCTGACCTGGGAGGCCCCCCACCCCGGCCCCGAGACCTCCCAGGACACACACTACCAGGGTGCCTCCATTGTTGCTGCCTCTCCAGGGCCTTTGATTTGGGGATATCCAAGCTCCACTACTCTACAAGCGTGACTTTGTTTTGGAGGCGGTGGAGAACACCATGCCCCGTGGCAGGCTTCAGCCCTTTCTTCCTAAGTAAGGTGCCTTCTAGTGTGGGGTGTATGTGTGGTGGACTCTCAGGAGGGTGCATGGGCCTGTACATGTGGAGGCCAGAGGGTGATTCCAGACATCCTGCTCAGTCGACCCTCTACCTTATTTTTTGAGACGGAGTTTCTTCGTTTCTTTCTTTCACTACTTTTTTAATTAATTTATTCTATAACCCTACTGAGGCCTCTTTGCCCTCTTCTCCCCTCCCCTTCCCTTCCCTCCCCTCCCCTCCCCTCCCTTCCGTTCCTCTCCTCTCCTCTTTCCTCCTCTCTCCCCCCTCTTTCTCTCCTCCCCTCCCTCCCCTCCCCTCCCTTCCCCTCTCCCCCTCTCCTCCCCTCCTCTCCTCTTCTCTCCTCTCCCCTCCCCTCCTCTCCTGTCACTCCTTCCCTCCCCTCCCCTCCCCTCCTCTCCTCTCACTCCTTCCCTCCCTCCTCCGCCTGCATCCACCCCTCCTCTGTATTCTCTCAGAAACGGGCAGGCCTCCCATGGGCATCAGCAAAGTATGGCATGTCAAGCTGCCATAAGACCAAGCACCTCCCCTTGCAATTCGGCATTAAGAATAGGTTCCAAAGAGTCAGCCAAAGTATTGGGGACAGTCCCTGCTCCCACTGCCAGGAGTCCTCCCCAAAAGACTAAGCTACACAACTATCACATATATGCACAGGACCTAGGTTGGTCCCATGCAGGTCTCCTGGTTGTTGGTTCAGACTCAGTGAGTTCCCATGAGCCAGGGTAGAAGCCTGATGCAAGGGAAACTTCCAGGAGTCTACAAGGATGGCCCCAGCTAAGACTTCTGCAGCAGTGGACGCATAGCCTAAACTGGCCGTCCCCTGCGATCGGCTGTTGTCATCAGAGAGTCTTCATCCAGTGACTGATGGAATCAGGTTCAGAGTTCCACAGCCAAACACAGGGCCATGCTTAGGGAGTCCTGCTGAGGAGGCCGAGGAGGGATTGTAGGGAACGGGCTAGCCTGGCTCATGAGATATGGTTTCTTAACTGAACCTAGAGATGCTGTGTTGGCTGTCCTGGCTGACCAGCAAGCCCCAGGAATCTGCCTGTCTCCTCAACCCCACGCTGGGGTTGTAGGCGCGTACCACCTCACTTGGCTTTACATGGATGCTGGGGATTTGAACTCAGTTCCTCATGCTTACACAAGCTCCTTAGCCACTGAACTATCTCCTCTGTCCTGTTTTTCTGCTTTCTTTCTTTTTACATCCTTCCATTCTCTCTCCTTTGTCCCTTAATTTCCTTTTTTTCCCTTTCTGTCTTCCTTTTTTTTTTTTTTTTTTGAGATGATGTCTTACTGTAGCCCAGGTTGCCCTGGAATTCACCCCATAGCCCAAGCTGGCTTCATACTTGCAGTCCTCAGGTCTCTATAGTGGAATCTAGTAGTATTATTGTATCTAGTGTAAACATTAGAAGGAAACAGTTGTTTTTTTATTGTATCTAGGGTAACTCTTACAATGAAGCAGCTGTTCTCCAGAAGTACTTAGGCCCTGAAGAAATCACGGTAGAAAAAGATGATCGTTGTCTGTGATTCATAGAGCTGTTTTCCTGAAGAAGTTTTACAACCTTTGCATGACTTAGTCACAAGATGGTCCTGCCATCTTAGTCACAATGGAATGTCTTGCATTATTGGGCACGGCAAACAGTAGACAAGGATTGAGGTTGCAGGGATGTGACATTTTCCTTCATGAAACAAATATATTAGATCGGGGCTTTGGTATACAGAACTCATTTTACCCCAAAAAGCACCTTTTGTGTAACAATCAATAAATACGCCTTTGCACAGATGTTCACCGTTCAGTCCCTGGAGGCTGGACACCTCTGTGGCCACACAGGCCTAGATTCATCTCGGATCTTTTTCTTTGATTATCCTGTGCAACACAGAACACCGACAGATTTCAGTTTGCCAAGTAGTGGGATTCCAGGCATGAGCTATGCTTCAGTCCTTTAAAGGAAGAATCCGTACACACATATAATGAACAAGTAATAAAAGCTAAACCGAGCAAAAAGGTACTCCATGTGCTTCATGAGATACCATGTCATAATGTTAAATAGAATAAGAAAGTCCCTAGTAAGCAAGGTCGTGATGGTATACTCCTGTAATCCTAGCATGTGGAGGCTGAGGCAGGAGGATTGTGAGTACAAGGCAGGTCTGGGCTATATAGCAAGATCCCCTTTTCTTTCTTTCTTTCTTTCTTTCTTTCTTTCTTTCTTTCTTTCTTTCTTTCTTTCTTTTTAAAAAAAGATCAAATCAAATCAAAGCAAGCATTTCTTGCTTGGTAGCACAACTGACTGGCGTCAGAGATGGATTGTGCGGTCAGTTTGATTGTTTTGTGCACAAAGGTCTAAGAAATTCCAGCTTGAGGATTTTCAGCAGCGTGGAGTTTCTTCCTGACTCTCAAAGGAGGGGCATTTCACACACCCTTTTTTTCTTCTTTGAAAGTCTGTACATTCACTGTGGTTTGATGGTTACGACATGGGGAGCAACTCAGGGACAGAGCACTTGTCCAGAACACGTGAGAGACCCTGGGTTCCATTCTCTGCTCTGTGGGGGTTTGGAGAGCTGGGGGAGGAGCAACGAATAAAAATATAAAGAGAAGTGACGGCTCTCATCCATAGCCCCAGCACCATGGAGGCTGAGGCAGGAGGACCACACAGTTTGAAGGTAGCAGGGCCACAAAGTGAGACTTCTCTAAAAAACAAAACAAAGCCAGGTGTGGTAGCATACACCTTTAATGGAAGCACGCTAGGAAGGCAGAGGCAAGCAGATCCCTGTGAGTTTGAGGCCAGACTGGCCTGTACAGTGAGTTCCAGGACAACTAGAGTTACGTAGTGAGATCTCCATTTCATAAAAACAACACAACAAAAAGCATAACCAAAACAAAGATATAAACATTTGCCAGTGTGATGGTGTGTACCTGTGATTCTGACCCTCATGACAGGAGGACTAGCCTGAGCTACATGAGACTCTGTATCAGAAACAACGACAAAATACAAACAAAACAAGGCAAACAGACAAAATAATGAAAACTGGATGTGGTTAAAAACACACCTGTGATTCCAGCGATTGGGAGGGTAAGGCTGAAAGATGAGGAGTTCAAGACTAGCCTGGGCTACCTGGTAACACCCTGTCTTAAAAAGTAATAATGAATACAGATAAAAATTGTAATATCACATCTTCATTGTGGAGGATTTAGAACAAAAGAAAGGCTTTCTCTCTCAAGTGCAAGACTCAAACAGTTAATATTTTACTCTTTCTGAACGTGTGTTTGCATTTATTCCATGCATAGTTGACTCGTGTGATTTTGAAGGGCTTGGTGCATTTTAGACAAGCACTCTACCTCTGAGCCACACTTGGCTACACACGTGTTAAAATTTACTTATTTATTTGTGAGTCACGACAGGCATATAGAAGTCAGAGGACAACTTTAGGGAGTTAGTGGGTCCTCAGACTTGGTGTCTGTAACATTTACCCACTGAGCCATCTCACCAGCCCCGCGTGTGTCTTTGGAGTTTTGGAGACAGACAGGGGCTCACTATGCAGCCCAGGTTACCCTTGAACTTGTAATCCTCAGGCTTCCGTGTTGCGGCACTTTCTGGGGAGAAATGAACAAACACCTGCTCACTCTCAATAGAGTACCCGTGGCAGAACCAGAGTCTATTGGGCTCACTAATAGGAGTGTGTGATCCCCAAAATGGCTGCATCACCAAAAATATCCCCAACCCAGCATGAGTGATGACCTCTGCAAAGCTCCATAGGCAAAGTTTTCTTATTGCTTTGACGGATACCTGACAAAGCTACTTAAGCAGGAAGGGGTCTATTTGGTTCACAGATCAGTGGGAAGATGTGATGGCTAGAGCGTGAGGCGGCTGGTCACATGGCATCCATAGTCAGGAAGCAGAGAGAGAGCTGGTGCTTAGCTTGCTTTCTCTGTGGTCTGGGACCCCAGCCAACTCCTTCTGTGAGAGGATGTTAACAGATTAGATACAGTCACCTGATGGTGTTGTTTCACACTATGTAGCCCAGGCTGGCCTCAAGCCCATGGTGCTTCTCCTTGGCATTCTCAAACGCTGGGATTGTGTGTGCCGCCGCACCCAGTCCTGGCTATTTTCTGTTGCGTCCTATGAAAATCCTGTAAAAGTACCATTGTCCTTTCTCAGCTTCCAACCTTTCACATCAGTAAATGATGAACTGCTACACGGTTCAGTATAAAACCCTTTAGAGGGGCATAAGGTGGCCTTAAGAATAGTCACTACAGATAGCATCACAAAATTGGTGTGCTTGTCACTATGGTTTCTGGTATATGTTTCCACGCTATTCTTTTTTTCTGTTTTATTGTTTGCACAGAGTTTCTCTGTGCAGCCCTGGTTATCCTGGAACTCACTCTGTAGACCAGGCTGACTTTGAACTCATAGACTCACCTGCCTTTGCCTCCCGAGTGCTGGGATTAAAGGCATATGACACCACAGCCTGGCTTCAAGCTACTCTTGAGATGTGTATTTGAGACCAAAAGAATGGCCACCAGTATCATAGCATGCAGAGATAGTCAGCCATGAGTAGTGCTCCAATCTGCCCTGTGTGGGTGCTGGGAGCTGAACTCGTGTCCTCTGGAAAGACAGGATGTGATCTTCATCTCTGAGCCATCTCCCCAGCTCTCACATTGCTTTTTGAGATGAGGTCTCTATTGACCTGGGCCTCCCTAACTTGGCTGGGCTGCCTGGCCAGGAAACCTTTGAAATCACCCTGTCTCTACTTACCTACAGCTGAGATTACAAGTGTGAGTCACTCACCTGGCTTTTATTTATTTAACCCAGGCCCTGGGGCTCAAACTCAAGTCCCCATAGGGCTAAGTTATCTTGACGCCCCTATTTGTTTGTTTGCTCGTTTTGAGGCCTGGTTTCCTGAAACCCAGGCTTGCCTCAAGTTTGCTATGTAATTGAAGATGACCTTAAACTTGCGATCCTGCTTCCTCCACCTCTTCAGCTCTTAGGTTACAGGGATGTGTTGTCAAGCCTGGCTGCCAGCGAGGATTGAGGATCGGTTTCTATCGCCAGGCCCACTTGCTTTGCATTGACTAGCTTTGTTTCCTGGCAAGGTTTATTTACTTTTCTCACTCTCAGAAACTTCTTGGCTGCTTGTGTTTCTCTGGAGGAGAAATGTGCTTTTGCAGCCAGGAGTCTTCCCCAGAATCCCTGTAGTAACAACCCTCAATGTATGGGAATGGAGAGAAGAGAGTCCCTGGAGCTCCAGGTCAAGCCGTCTGCAGAAACTGAGCTCCAGGTTCAGTGAGAGACCCTGTCTCAAGACAAAACAAGGTGGGGATCGATAGAGGAAGACATCTGACATTGACCTCTGGCCTTCACAGACATATACACAAGCTAGCACACCCTGTATGTGAAGGAACATACATCCCTACACAGACACAGACACAGACAGACACAGACACACACACACAGACACAGACACACAGACACACACACAGACACACACAGACACACACAGACACACAGACACAGACACACACAGACAAACAGACACACAGACACAGACACACACAGACAAACAGACACACACAGACACAGACACACACAGACACACAGAGACACACACAGACACACACAGACACACACACAGACACACACAAAGACACACACACAGACATACACAGAGACACACACAGACACACAGACACACACACAGACACAGGCACACAGACACAGACACAGACATAGACACTCACACACAGACACACACACAGACACACACACACACACACACACACACACACACACACACACACACACACACGCACACACACACACACGCCAGGATGCTTTGACTTCCTGCCTTCCTAAGGCAGCATCCTGAGCCTTGGAGGTTGACCTTGTGGGGACCGCCTTTCCTGCTCTGCCTCATGCTTGGATATAGCCACCTCTCAGAAGCCAGGCTAGGGAGAGTCTGAATCTTTTCACACAATGCCCGCATCCCTTGTCCCTTCTCCAAGGGAGTGAGAAGAGCTCCAGTAAGAAAGAGGTTGCCTGGAGAAAGGTGGCAAGAGACAGTCCAAGCTTCCCCTTAGACAGTGAACAAGGAAGAACAGCAGGATGATTAGGGGCTGGGGCTGTAGCTCAGTTGGTAGAATGCTTGCCTAGCATGCATGGGGTCCTGAGTTCAGTCCCCAGCACTGCATAAACCCAGCATGGTGGTGCACATGCTACACCCATGAGAGGGAGGAAGAAGGGCAGAAGGTTAAGGTCATTCTTAGCTATATAATAAACCTAAGTTCTGCCTGGGCTACAAAAAAGAAAAAAAATATCCCATGTCAAAAAAGTAAAACCAACACAAAGAAAAGAAACCAAAAATCAACCAACAACCAACAAGCAAAAACTCACAAAGGACCATTAAGAATTAAGAATATCTTGGCTACTAACAATGACAAGAGATTTTAGAAAAGAAGTGTTATTGGGCACTTGGGAACTTCTGTATCAAAAAGAAGGTAGGAGGTAGAAATTGATGAAGGGAAATGAGATTTACTTATAGCTGGGCCACTGGTTGTCTGTGGTGGTCATGCTAGAGATTCGAGGACGTGGCACAGTTAACAGAGTGGGTTGCTTCCTGGAACTGCCTGGTGGCGCACGTCTACAATCACGGCACGTGACAGTCTGAGGCAGGAGGGTCGTGAGTTTGAGGCCAGCCCGGGTTGGGCCTGGGTTAAATCTGGGTTGCACAGCAAGACTATGCTTTTTTGTTTGTGTTTTAACTCTTCTGTGTGTAGCCTTGGCTGTCCTGGAACTTGCTATGGAGACCAGGCTGGCCTTGCCCAGCAAAAGTTTTATTATCTTTGCGTGTTTTGCCTGCATGTCATGTATGTCTGTGTACCCCACGATCACCTGGTGTCTAGGGAGCCCAGAAGAGGACTTGGGTCTCCTGGAGCTGGAGTTACACACAGTGAGCTACCATGCTGGGAATTGAACCCAGGTCCTTTTGAAGAACAGCCAGTGCTCTTGATGGATTTTTGGTCCCCTGAATGGACATAATGCTCTTCTTTCTGAAGGTATTTACAGCCTGGAGTGACAAGGGCATTCTCTAAAATGGAAGGAAGTCAGTGAGCTTGATTTGCACCTCCTCTTCCGATAGGTCGAGGGCTGGGACTCTGGCTGGTCCTCAGTAAAAGACATCTCTCTTCCTTTTTATTCCGTCTTTGTGAGTCAGTTAGGAAAAATAGTCATAAACTGCACTTATATCCTTTTTATTGTTTGACTTGTTACAACAATAATGGTCCCTTGTTTCAATGCAAAAAGTCCAGTAAAATTCATGAATATATCTAGGAAACACCTTTTTAACCTTTTTTATGCAGGAGGGAAACACAATAGCTTAAGTATTACCTCCTCCTTTAAACTTTGGTGAACTACAGCCTGGGGGACTGTGCCCGCCCTCACCGGCTCCTGGTGGTGGCCTTTGCAATAGCTCTTTCTTTCTCTCTCCCTCCCTCTGTCCCTCCCTCCCTTTCTCCCTCTCTCCCCCACTCCATCCCTTCCTTCCTCCCCTTCTCTCTCATCCTCACTCTTGCTCGCCTTTTCTGAGATAGAGCCTCCTGTAGCCCAGCTGGCCTGGAATGCACCATGTAGCAGAGGATGCTCTTGAACTTTCGCTCCTCTTGTCTCCACCTAGAACCCAGGGCTAAGTACACGCTAGCAAGCGCTCTGCCAATCAAGTTAATCCGAAGCTCTTCCTCTGAATTGTTTGTTTGTTTGCTCTTAAACAGGATTTTAAAAATAATTTTTAAAAGAGTTGTTTATGACGTATATATAGTGTTCTGTCTGCATGTTTGCCTGCAGGCCAGAAGAGAGCACCAGATCGCATTACAGATGGTTGTTAACCAACATGTGGTTGCTGGGAATTGAACTCAGGACCTCAGGACCTCTGGACCTGAGTTAAGAGCAGGTAGTGCTCTTAACAGCTGAGCCATCTCTCCAGCCCTCCTCTGGATCTTTGAGCTAGGACCACACATTGGAGCTCAGGCTGGCCTCATGTTTACCACCCTCTTGCCTCAGCCTCCCAAGTGCTTGAATTATAGGTATGTCCCCACTCACCCCATGCCTGATTTAAATAGTGCTGAGGTTGGAACCCACCACTCTGTACATGCTAGGCAAGCACTCTATGAACTGAGCTATACTCCCCACCCCTTCCTTAGATTTTCTTGAGGACTTCACACGCTCATGACCCTCCTGCCTCAGCCCTGCAGATGCGGGGATTACAGGAGTAAGTCACCATGCCTGGCCTCTCCCCACTTCACCATCAGAGGATTTCCAGCTGATTTGTCTTTGATTCCAGGGCCTGGTGCGGTTCCTGTGGTTGGTCCCGAGCAACAGAGTGCAGTGGAAACATGGACAGTGCAGGCACAGAGCTGAGCAGGGGGTTGCCTGTAGGTGCACAAGGTCAGGGTGACTTTGCAAGGTGGTTGCCTCTGGGAGAGGAGGCAGGTGGGCTTTGCAAATGAGAGCTGCAGGAGGAGACAGGGAGAGAGAGAGCATGTTCCTTGATGACCAAGAAGGAAGAAAGAAAAGGGCAGGCACACACCTCTGAGACTCAGCTGCCAGGTGGGAGAGACTTGTTTGCAGTTATGCAACCCAGACCCTCTCACTTGATGCAAAGAAACCATTCACGATCTCTTTATCTATCTGCCTATCTGTATATGCCGCTGAGGGAGGCCCCACTCTATCCTGGCAAGATAGACTTACTCCAGGCTGAAAAGCCTTAGCTCAGGGAGAACAGACAAAGCAAAATCAAACATTTACTCCTTCGTTTTTTAAAAGTAGAGACAGAAGGTGTGTCTCAGTGGTGGAACGTTTGTCTAGCAGGAAACCAAACCAAATCAAACATAAACCAAACATAAAAAACAAATGAAAACCAAGCTCGGCCGAGTGGCACAGGCCCGTCATTCCAGCTACTTGGGAGGTCAAGGCAGGCAGACTGAAAAGCAGCTTAAGGCCAGCCTGGACAACCTAGGGAGACCTTGTCTCAAACTAAAAGTGAAAAGAGGGCTGGCTTCCAACTCGGGTGCCACTTGCCTGTGTTTCCCTAGTGCTGGGAAGAAAGACCAAGCCAGACATAACCTTTGTCACCTCTGAGACTCTAACAGCCACCAGGAGAGAGGTGTTCTCTGTCATCACAGGCAGCCCTGTTGTCACAGCGCCCTGAGAGAGACCATCACAGACAGAGGTGAGAGCTGTACCAAGGCCGCAGGCCTCAGTACCGTGTGGACATTTCCTCCCAGTCCACGCGTTTTGATCTTGTGCTTTGTAGAACATTAGAGGGTGCTAATCAGCGAACAGCCAATCAGTGTCATTCAGGTAGGAGGTACAAGGAATTATAAATCAAGAATTATAAATCCAGGAAAAAGATGGCAAGATTGCTTTTTGTTTCTTTTCCCTTTTGAGGTTTTGTTTTATTTTATTTAGAGTGCTGGGAATTGAATCTAGGGCTTTATTTATGGTAGACAAGCACTCTACCACCGAGATCCAGAAACAGTGACAGTCCCCAACTGGGGGATTCTAGGCAGGTGCTCTACCCCTGAGCCACACCCCAGCCCTCACTGGGGGATTCTAGGCAGGGGCTCCACCACTGAGCCACACCCCAGCCCCTCACTTGGGGATTCTAGGCAGGGGCTCTACCACTGAGCTATACCCCAGCCCCTCACTGGGGGATTCTAGGCAGGGGCTCTACCACTGAGCCCCACCCCAGCCCCTCACTGGGGGATTCTAGGCAGGTGCTCTATCCCTGAGCCACATCCCAGCCTCTCACTGGGGGATTCTAGGCAGGTGATCTACCACTGAGCCCCAGCACAAGCTCCAGCCCCTCACTAGAGAATTCTAGGTAAATTTTCTACCACTGAGCCACATCTCCAGCCAATTCTTAGGTATGGGAATCAGGTACTGTATTACCATCTGTATGGGATACTTTGTGTGTGTATATGCAGTGTGTGTGTGTGTGTGTGTGTGTGTGTGTGTGTGTGTATTTGTGTGCTTGTGGAAGGCAGATGTTGATTGACATAGAAATCTTCTTCAATTATATTCCACTATTTTGAGTCTCTTATTCAACATGGAGCTTGCTGCTTTGCCTGTACTGTACAGTCAGCCCTTATCATTCTCCTGTCTCTGCCTCCCCAGTGCTGGAATTTTAGGTGTGTGCTACCTGGCTTTTCATGTAGATATTGAGAACCCAAACTCATGTCTTCATGTTCACACTGCAAGCATTTTTCAGACTAAGAAATGTCCACAGCACCTAGCCACTTTTCTTGTTGCTGTGACAAATTACCTGACACAGCAACCTAAGAGAAAAAAGGTTTATTTTATTCTGTCTGAGATCTTAACCCATATGGATGGTGCCACTCATACCCAAGGTGAGATTCCCTCCTGAGCTAAAATTCTCTAGAAACTCTCTCAAGATAGATCGAAATAGTATTTCTAGTTGGTTCCAAATCCAGTAAAGTTAACAGTGAAGATTAGCCACCACAATATGTGACATAGAAATTGTGTTGGTGGCTGGAGAGATGGCTCAGAGATTAACACTGGCTGCTCTTCCAGAGGACCTGAGTTCAATTCCCAGCAACCATATGGGTCTCACAATCATCTGTAATGAGATCTGGTGCCCTCTTCTGGCCTGCAGGGATACATGCAGACAGAACACTGTATACATAATCAACCAACCAACCAAACAATCTTTTTTTAAAAAAGAAATTGTGCTGCACGCCAATTGCATGTCCTACCCAAGAAGGTGCTGTGAGCTGTCCAGTCATGGGACCACAGTCAGCTCTGAGCTCTTTACTTCAGCACAGTCATAGCCCATAAGTGGGGTGTGGGACTGAGAATGGAGAAGGGGGCTATTGCTGGTGGCAGTGAGGACCACAGGGAATACTGCAGGACTGGCAGTGTTTCACAAAGGGTGGCATGACCTTGCATATGCAAGTGTGTCTAGAGAGAAAGGACACAGAGAGAATTGCCCATAGAATTGGGTGGGTGACTGCATCAGTCCTCTAGTGCCTTCTACGTCTGTGGTGTACATGTTCAATGTAAAGAATGAGGAAGAAGAGATGGTTGGCTAACCATAAGCCGGAGGATATATGGCAGGTGTGACCCATAAGGTGATGGAAAGTATAAAGTCAAAGGAATGTGCCTGGAACCCGAGAGCCTTAGTGTCAGAGCACCAGGGACAATGACCATAGCCCCATGCAATGAGGAAGAAGAGTGAGGGAAATACTGGGTTGAGGTGAATAAACGTGGTTCTAGCTAACCCACTGGGATTTATGATATGTCTATAGCATACTACAAACCTAAGTCATAAATTACCTTGTGACACAGTCACCACTAGACAAAATATTATTTTCCTCAGAAGAGAAAGGAGGTATAGGAGACCTTGGGCTATTTGGTCAAGTTTACAGGGTCATATGTCAATTCCTACACACTGGGGAGGACAGTCCAACTGCACTTTTGTGGGAGACACAGCTAGCTCCCATTTCTTCTTCAGGAATAACAGAGAAAAAAATGATGAGAGATTGATGAGTCATCCTGTATTCTCTGATTTCTTTCAAATTAAAGAGTTAACGACAAGTGACTCAAACCAAGGACAAGACCACACAGCAGCATCAGCTACAGGCTACTTGGCTGTAAACTCTGGTGTGTATGGATCTACAACACTGTCAAGCTCCACAAATTCAACACACACAACAGTGTCTGCTGGGAGCAACCAAGCAAGAGACATAACCACATCCACAAATGGTTCAGCAAACACTTCTCTAACCACTGAAGACTCTCAGACTACAATCCCAGGAAAGGCACTAACAATTGAAATAGGAGGAAGTTCAACACCCACACAGGTGAGCACTGGAAACTCCCCAAGTACAGCCCCAGATGAAGGGTCAGCACCTAGCCAAAGCATCCCAAGATCAACCGTCACATCAAGGACAGTAGATGGCTCTCAAAAATCAGTCCTAACAACACATACAGCTCCGAACCCTGAAATTCCTGAGACAACAGTCCTCATTACAGAAGATGAAACCTTCCCAGGAAGCTCAAATTCAGCAGATACAGCTGTACCTTCCAAGATCTTCCACATCACAGGCCAGACTCAGGAACCTACAACCTCTCCAAGTTCAAAACATGCAACTCAAGTTTCTGAGACCTCCCAAACAGAGGTCTTCACTCAGGAGTCTACAAACTTCCCAAGCAGCTTAGTTGCCACAGAAACAGCTGTCCCTCCTGAGAGCTCCTACACCTCAGTCTTGACCGAGGAATCTACAACCTCCCCATATAGACTGAATTTGACACAAGCAACTCAAGGAATTGAAACATTCTCAAAAATCTCCACTCAAGAATCTATGATCTTCACAACTCCAGTTCCATCGGAAACTGCAGTCTCCCCTGAGATCACCCACACCACATTGCAAACTGAAGCATCTACAGCTTCCTCGGGCAGCCTGATTTCCACACAAGATACTCAGGGAACTGAGACATCCCCAGTAGACTTCATTCAGGAATCTAGGACCTCTGCAACCAGCACAATTTCATCAGAAACATCTATCCCTTCTGAGAGTTCCCACACCACATACCAAGCTGTGGCAACTACAACAGACCCGGGCAGCCTGATTACAACACATGGAACTCAAGCGATAGAAACCTGGAAAACAATATTTACTCAGAAGTCTACAACCTTCCCAAGCAGTCCAGTTTCTACAAAAACAGCTGTTCCTCCTGACACCTCACTCACTACAGGACAGCCTGAGGCAGACACAACCTCCCCCAGCAACTTGATTTCAACACAAACAACTCAAGCAACAAAGACATCCCAAACAACAGTCTTCACTCAGGAATCTACAACTCTCCAGAGCACCTCACTTTTGACAGAAACTGATCTGCCTTCTGAGAGCTTCCACACCACAGTTCATCCTGAGGCATCTACAGCCTCCCAAAGTGGCCCCGTTTTAACACAAGCAAGTCAATTGCCTGAGACTTCAGAAACAACAGTCTTTTCTCAGGAATCTACAATCTCCCCAAGTAACCTTATTCCAAATCAAGGAACTCATGTAACTCAGACATCTCCAACGTTCTTCAGTCAGGAATCTACAACATTCACAGCTCCCTCAGTTTCAAGAGAAACAGTTCTACCTCTTGAGACCACACACACCACATCTGACACTGAAGAATATACAAACTCCTCAAGCAGCCTGACAACAACACATGCAGCCCAACAACACACTGAGACATCACAAACAAGAGCCTTCACCCAGGAATCTACTGCTTCCCCCACAAGCATGATTTCCACAGAAACAGTTGTGACTCCTGTGAACTCCCACACTTCCTCCCTGACTGAGGAACCTACAACTTCCCCAAGCAGACCCATTCCAACACATACAAAGCAACAAACTGAGAATTCTCAAATGTCAGCCTTCACTCAGAAACCTACACCATTCTCAACCAGCCCAATTTCAACAGGAACCAATATACCTCCTGAAATCACCCACACCACACCCCAAACTGAAGAATCTACAACCTACCCAAGCAGCCTTGCTATGACCCATGAAACTCGTCACACCGAGTCCTCTCAATCAATAGTCCTCACTCAGGAATCTACAACCTCCACAATGAGTTTAAATTCCACAGAAACAGCTATAACTCCTGAGAGCTCCCATACCACAGTTAAGACTGAGGAATCAATAAGCATCTCAACATCAACACATGAAACTCTACCAACTGAAACCTCCACAACAGAGTTCAGTCAGGAATCTGCAAACTTGCTGAGCAGCTCAGTTGCCACAAAAACAGCTGTAAATCCTGAAAACACCTACACATCAGCTGTTCCTGAGGAGGAGTTTACAGCATCACTACACAGCAAAATTACTACACAGACATCTCACCTGTCTGAGACATCAAAAAGACTCTTCACTCAGAAGTCTAAAATAATAACATCCCCTGCAAACTCAACAAAAACAGCTATGCCTTATGAGACCTCCTACACCACAGCTGTAAAAGAGGAATCAACAACATTTAAAAGGAACTGGATTTCAAGACATGTAACTCAACCAACTGAAACCTCAAAAACAGTGTTCACTCAAGGAACTAGAATATATCTAACAAGTTCAGTTATCTCAGAAACCGATATCCCTCCTGACATCACCTATACCACACCACAATCTGAGGCATCTACCACTTCCCCGGGGAGCCTGATTTCCACGCAAGGTCCTCAGGGAGCGGAGACATCACCAAGAGACTCCACGCAGGAATCCACCACCCCTGCAAGCAGCTTAGTGTCGTCAGAGACAGCTGTCTCTCCTCAGAGCTCCCACACCACATACCAACCTGAGGCAACTACCACATACCTGAGCAGCCCATTTTCTGTGCAAACAACTCAAGCTCCTGAGATATCTCAATCAACAGCCTCCACTCAGCAATCTACAACCTTCCCGAGCCGCCCAATCACCACAGGAACCGTTGTGTCCCTTGTGACCTCCTACACCGCTCCCCTGACTGAGGCGGCTACACCTCCCCAAAGCAGCCCGATTTCAACACATCTAACTCAACCCCCTGACACAGCACAAGTTACACTGTTCACCCAGGAATCTACAACCTTCCCACCCAGCTCAGTTTCCACAGAAACAGCTGTACCTCCTGAGTCCTCCCACACTACCGTGCCAATTGAGGCCTCAACAACATCCGGAAGCAGCCCGACTTCAACGCACGCAGCACACACCCCAGAGACATCACAAATTACACTGTTCACCCAGGAATCTACATCCATCCCAGGCAGCTCTGCTTCCACAGAAACGCCTGCGCCTCCTGACACCTCCCACAGTACTGCCCCAACTGAGGCACCTACAGCATCCCCAAGCAGCTCGGTTTCAACCCACGCAACTCAACCCTCAGAAACCTCCCCAACAGAGATTACTGAGCAATCTACAGCCTCCCCGGGAAGCTCACTTTCCACGGAAACAGCCGTCCCAACCGAGACCACCCATATCTCTGCTGTGCCCGAGCCTTCTACAGTCTCCCAAAGAAGCCCAGTGTCCCCATCCTCATCTCAACCTCCTGATACCTCGCAAACTACAGTCTTCACTCGGGAATCTACAGCCAGCTCAGCTTTCTCAGAAACAGCCCTGCCACCTGAGACATCCTCTCCTTCATCCCCAACCGAAGATTCTACAGCCTCCCCGAGCCACCCAATTTCAACAGGTGCAACTCAGACAACCGAGATGTCTCAAACCACAGTCTTCGCTCAGGAATCTACAACTTTGCCAGTGAGCTCGGTTTCCACAGGAAGTTCTCTACCTCCCGATGTCACCCACACTTCCGTCCTTACTGAGCCATCTACCACATTCCCAAGCAGCCCAACAGTGATTCAAACCACTCAAGCTCCCGAGAACTCTCAATCCACAGTCTATACACAGGACTCTACAACCCTCCCGATCAACTCAATTTCCACAGAAACAGACGTAGCTCCTGAGACCTCCTATACCTCAGCTGTCAAAGAGGCGTCGACAACATACCCATGGACACCAACCTCAACACACGCAACTCAACCAACGGAAACCTCCAACACAGAGCTGACTCAGGAATCTACAACCTTCACGAGCAGTTCAGTTACCACAGAAACAGCTGTTCCTCCTGACACATCACCCACTACAGGACAGTCTGAGGCAGACACAACCTCCCCGAGCAGCTTGATTTCGACACAAGTAACACAAGAACCTGAGACCTCTCATAAAACGGTCTTCTTCCCGTATCCATCTACAACTCTCCAGAGCACCTCAGATTCAACAGAAACTGCTGTACCCCCTGAGACCACCCATACCACATCTCAATCTGAGGCATCCACCACTTCCCCGGGGAGCCTGATTTCCACGCAAGATCCTCAGGGAGCTGAGACATCACCAAGAGACTCCACGCAGGAATCCACCACCCCTGCAAGCAGCTTAGTGTCATCAGAGACAGCTGTCTCTCCTCAGAGCCCCCACACCACATACCAACCTGAGGCAACTACCACATACCTGAGCAGCCCATTTTCTGTGCAAACAACTCAAGCTCCTGAGATATCTCAATCAACAGCCTCCACTCAGCAATCTACAACCTTCCCGAGCCGCCCAATCACCACAGGAACCGTTGTGTCCCTTGTGACCTCCTACACCGCTCCCCTGACTGAGGCGGCTACACCTCCCCAAAGCAGCCCGATTTCAACACATCTAACTCAACCCCCTGACACAGCACAAGTTACACTGTTCACCCAGGAATCTACAACCTTCCCACCCAGCTCAGTTTCCACAGAAACAGCTGTACCTCCTGAGTCCTCCCACACTACCATGCCAATTGAGGCCTCAACAACATCCGGAAGCAGCCCGACTTCAACGCACACAGCACACACCCCAGAGACATCACAAATTACACTGTTCACCCAGGAATCTACATCCATCCCAGGCAGCTCTGCTTCCACAGAAACGCCTGCGCCTCCTGACACCTCCCACAGTACTGCCCCAACTGAGGCACCTACAGCATCCCCAAGCAGCTCGGTTTCAACCCACGCAACTCAACCCTCAGAAACCTCCCCAACAGAGATTACTGAGCAATCTACAGCCTCCCCGGGAAGCTCACTTTCCACGGAAACAGCCGTCCCAACCGAGACCACCCATATCTCTGCTGTGCCCGAGCCTTCTACAGTCTCCCAAAGAAGCCCAGTGTCCCCATCCTCATCTCAACCTCCTGATACCTCGCAAACTACAGTCTTCACTCGGGAATCTACAGCCAGCTCAGCTTTCTCAGAAACAGCCCTGCCACCTGAGACATCCTCTCCTTCATCCCCAACCGAAGATTCTACAGCCTCCCCGAGCCACCCAATTTCAACAGGTGCAACTCAGACAACCGAGATGTCTCAAACCACAGTCTTCGCTCAGGAATCTACAACTTTGCCAGTGAGCTCGGTTTCCACAGGAAGTTCTCTACCTCCCGATGTCACCCACACTTCCGTCCTTACTGAGCCATCTACCACATTCCCAAGCAGCCCAACAGTGATTCAAACCACTCAAGCTCCCGAGAACTCTCAATCCACAGTCTATACACAGGACTCTACAACCCTCCCGATCAACTCAATTTCCACAGAAACAGACGTAGCTCCTGAGACCTCCTATACCTCAGCTGTCAAAGAGGCGTCGACAACATACCCATGGACACCAACCTCAACACACGCAACTCAACCAACGGAAACCTCCAACACAGAGCTGACTCAGGAATCTACAACCTTCACGAGCAGTTCAGTTACCACAGAAACAGCTGTTCCTCCTGACACATCACCCACTACAGGACAGTCTGAGGCAGACACAACCTCCCCGAGCAGCTTGATTTCGACACAAGTAACACAAGAACCTGAGACCTCTCATAAAACGGTCTTCTTCCCGTATCCATCTACAACTCTCCAGAGCACCTCAGATTCAACAGAAACTGCTGTACCCCCTGAGACCACCCATACCACATCTCAATCTGAGGCATCCACCACTTCCCCGGGGAGCCTGATTTCCACGCAAGATCCTCAGGGAGCTGAGACATCACCAAGAGACTCCACGCAGGAATCCACCACCCCTGCAAGCAGCTTAGTGTCATCAGAGACAGCTGTCTCTCCTCAGAGCCCCCACACCACATACCAACCTGAGGCAACTACCACATACCTGAGCAGCCCATTTTCTGTGCAAACAACTCAAGCTCCTGAGATATCTCAATCAACAGCCTCCACTCAGCAATCTACAACCTTCCCGAGCCGCCCAATCACCACAGGAACCGTTGTGTCCCTTGTGACCTCCTACACCGCTCCCCTGACTGAGGCGGCTACACCTCCCCAAAGCAGCCCGATTTCAACACATCTAACTCAACCCCCTGACACAGCACAAGTTACACTGTTCACCCAGGAATCTACAACCTTCCCACCCAGCTCAGTGTCCACAGAAACAGCTGTACCTCCTGAGTCCTCCCACACTACCGTGCCAATTGAGGCCTCAACAACATCCGGAAGCAGCCCGACTTCAACGCACGCAGCACACACCCCAGAGACATCACAAATTACACTGTTCACCCAGGAATCTACATCCATCCCAGGCAGCTCTGCTTCCACAGAAACGCCTGCGCCTCCTGACACCTCCCACAGTACTGCCCCAACTGAGGCACCTACAGCATCCCCAAGCAGCTCGGTTTCAACCCACGCAACTCAACCCTCAGAAACCTCCCCAACAGAGATTACTGAGCAATCTACAGCCTCCCGGGAAGCTCACTTTCCACGGAAACAGCCGTCCCAACCGAGACCACCCATATCTCTGCTGTGCCCGAGCCTTCTACAGTCTCCCAAAGAAGCCCAGTGTCCCCATCCTCATCTCAACCTCCTGATACCTCGCAAACTACAGTCTTCACTCGGGAATCTACAGCCAGCTCAGCTTTCTCGGAAACAGCCCTGCCACCTGAGACATCCTCTCCTTCATCCCCAACCGAAGATTCTACAGCCTCCCCGAGCCACCCAATTTCAACAGGTGCAACTCAGACAACCGAGATGTCTCAAACCACAGTCTTCGCTCAGGAATCTACAACTTTGCCAGTGAGCTCGGTTTCCACAGGAAGTTCTCTACCTCCCGATGTCACCCACACTTCCGTCCTTACTGAGCCATCTACCACATTCCCAAGCAGCCCAACAGTGATTCAAACCACTCAAGCTCCCGAGAACTCTCAATCCACAGTCTATACACAGGACTCTACAACCCTCCCGATCAACTCAATTTCCACAGAAACAGACGTAGCTCCTGAGACCTCCTATACCTCAGCTGTCAAAGAGGCGTCGACAACATACCCATGGACACCAACCTCAACACACGCAACTCAACCAACGGAAACCTCCAACACAGAGCTGACTCAGGAATCTACAACCTTCACGAGCAGTTCAGTTACCACAGAAACAGCTGTTCCTCCTGACACATCACCCACTACAGGACAGTCTGAGGCAGACACAACCTCCCCGAGCAGCTTGATTTCGACACAAGTAACACAAGAACCTGAGACCTCTCATAAAACGGTCTTCTTCCCGTATCCATCTACAACTCTCCAGAGCACCTCAGATTCAACAGAAACTGCTGTACCCCCTGAGACCACCCATACCACATCTCAATCTGAGGCATCCACCACTTCCCCGGGGAGCCTGATTTCCACGCAAGGTCCTCAGGGAGCTGAGACATCACCAAGAGACTCCACGCAGGAATCCACCACCCCTGCAAGCAGCTTAGTGTCGTCAGAGACAGCTGTCTCTCCTCAGAGCCCCCACACCACATACCAACCTGAGGCAACTACCACATACCTGAGCAGCCCATTTTCTGTGCAAACAACTCAAGCTCCTGAGATATCTCAATCAACAGCCTCCACTCAGCAATCTACAACCTTCCCGAGCCGCCCAATCACCACAGGAACCGTTGTGTCCCTTGTGACCTCCTACACCGCTCCCCTGACTGAGGCGGCTACACCTCCCCAAAGCAGCCCGATTTCAACACATCTAACTCAACCCCCTGACACAGCACAAGTTACACTGTTCACCCAGGATTCTACAACCTTCCCACCCAGCTCAGTTTCCACAGAAACAGCTGTACCTCCTGAGTCCTCCCACACTACCGTGCCAATTGAGGCCTCAACAACATCCGGAAGCAGCCCGACTTCAACGCACGCAGCACACACCCCAGAGACATCACAAATTACACTGTTCACCCAGGAATCTACATCCATCCCAGGCAGCTCTGCTTCCACAGAAACGCCTGCGCCTCCTGACACCTCCCACAGTACTGCCCCAACTGAGGCACCTACAGCATCCCCAAGCAGCTCGGTTTCAACCCACGCAACTCAACCCTCAGA
Organism: Cricetiscus sungorus; assembly: GCA_030556225.1. Classification (NCBI taxonomy): domain Eukaryota; kingdom Metazoa; phylum Chordata; class Mammalia; order Rodentia; family Cricetidae; genus Cricetiscus; species Cricetiscus sungorus. The sequence goes on from JANBXA010000044.1 coordinate 13,326,142, forward strand.
AACCTCCCCAACAGAGATTACTGAGCAATCTACAGCCTCCCCCGGGAAGCTCACTTTCCACGGAAACAGCCGTCCCAACCGAGACCACCCATATCTCTGCTGTGCCCGAGCCTTCTACAGTCTCCCAAAGAAGCCCAGTGTCCCCATCCTCATCTCAACCTCCTGATACCTCGCAAACTACAGTCTTCACTCGGGAATCTACAGCCAGCTCAGCTTTCTCAGAAACAGCCCTGCCACCTGAGACATCCTCTCCTTCATCCCCAACCGAAGATTCTACAGCCTCCCCGAGCCACCCAATTTCAACAGGTGCAACTCAGACAACCGAGATGTCTCAAACCACAGTCTTCGCTCAGGAATCTACAACTTTGCCAGTGAGCTCGGTTTCCACAGGAAGTTCTCTACCTCCCGATGTCACCCACACTTCCGTCCTTACTGAGCCATCTACCACATTCCCAAGCAGCCCAACAGTGATTCAAACCACTCAAGCTCCCGAGAACTCTCAATCCACAGTCTATACACAGGACTCTACAACCCTCCCGATCAACTCAATTTCCACAGAAACAGACGTAGCTCCTGAGACCTCCTATACCTCAGCTGTCAAAGAGGCGTCGACAACATACCCATGGACACCAACCTCAACACACGCAACTCAACCAACGGAAACCTCCAACACAGAGCTGACTCAGGAATCTACAACCTTCACGAGCAGTTCAGTTACCACAGAAACAGCTGTTCCTCCTGACACATCACCCACTACAGGACAGTCTGAGGCAGACACAACCTCCCCGAGCAGCTTGATTTCGACACAAGTAACACAAGAACCTGAGACCTCTCATAAAACGGTCTTCTTCCTGTATCCATCTACAACTCTCCAGAGCACCTCAGATTCAACAGAAACTGCTGTACCCCCTGAGACCACCCATACCACATCTCAATCTGAGGCATCCACCACTTCCCCGGGGAGCCTGATTTCCACGCAAGATCCTCAGGGAGCTGAGACATCACCAAGAGACTCCACGCAGGAATCCACCACCCCTGCAAGCAGCTTAGTGTCATCAGAGACAGCTGTCTCTCCTCAGAGCCCCCACACCACATACCAACCTGAGGCAACTACCACATACCTGAGCAGCCCATTTTCTGTGCAAACAACTCAAGCTCCTGAGATATCTCAATCAACAGCCTCCACTCAGCAATCTACAACCTTCCCGAGCCGCCCAATCACCACAGGAACCGTTGTGTCCCTTGTGACCTCCTACACCGCTCCCCTGACTGAGGCGGCTACACCTCCCCAAAGCAGCCCGATTTCAACACATCTAACTCAACCCCCTGACACAGCACAAGTTACACTGTTCACCCAGGAATCTACAACCTTCCCACCCAGCTCAGTTTCCACAGAAACAGCTGTACCTCCTGAGTCCTCCCACACTACCGTGCCAATTGAGGCCTCAACAACATCCGGAAGCAGCCCGACTTCAACGCACGCAGCACACACCCCAGAGACATCACAAATTACACTGTTCACCCAGGAATCTACATCCATCCCAGGCAGCTCTGCTTCCACAGAAACGCCTGCGCCTCCTGACACCTCCCACAGTACTGCCCCAACTGAGGCACCTACAGCATCCCCAAGCAGCTCGGTTTCAACCCACGCAACTCAACCCTCAGAAACCTCCCCAACAGAGATTACTGAGCAATCTACAGCCTCCCCGGGAAGCTCACTTTCCACGGAAACAGCCGTCCCAACTGAGACCACCCATATCTCTGCTGTGCCCGAGCCTTCTACAGTCTCCCAAAGAAGCCCAGTGTCCCCATCCTCATCTCAACCTCCTGATACCTCGCAAACTACAGTCTTCACTCGGGAATCTACAGCCAGCTCAGCTTTCTCAGAAACAGCCCTGCCACCTGAGACATCCTCTCCTTCATCCCCAACCGAAGATTCTACAGCCTCCCCGAGCCACCCAATTTCAACAGGTGCAACTCAGACAACCGAGATGTCTCAAACCACAGTCTTCGCTCAGGAATCTACAACTTTGCCAGTGAGCTCGGTTTCCACAGGAAGTTCTCTACCTCCCGATGTCACCCACACTTCCGTCCTTACTGAGCCATCTACCACATTCCCAAGCAGCCCAACAGTGATTCAAACCACTCAAGCTCCCGAGAACTCTCAATCCACAGTCTATACACAGGACTCTACAACCCCTCCCGATCAACTCAATTTCCACAGAAACAGACGTAGCTCCTGAGACCTCCTATACCTCAGCTGTCAAAGAGGCGTCGACAACATACCCATGGACACCAACCTCAACACACGCAACTCAACCAACGGAAACCTCCAACACAGAGCTGACTCAGGAATCTACAACCTTCACGAGCAGTTCAGTTACCACAGAAACAGCTGTTCCTCCTGACACATCACCCACTACAGGACAGTCTGAGGCAGACACAACCTCCCCGAGCAGCTTGATTTCGACACAAGTAACACAAGAACCTGAGACCTCTCATAAAACGGTCTTCTTCCCGTATCCATCTACAACTCTCCAGAGCACCTCAGATTCAACAGAAACTGCTGTACCCCATGAGACCACCCATACCACATCTCAATCTGAGGCATCCACCACTTCCCCGGGGAGCCTGATTTCCACGCAAGATCCTCAGGGAGCTGAGACATCACCAAGAGACTCCACGCAGGAATCCACCACCCCTGCAAGCAGCTTAGTGTCATCAGAGACAGCTGTCTCTCCTCAGAGCCCCCACACCACATACCAACCTGAGGCAACTACCACATACCTGAGCAGCCCATTTTCTGTGCAAACAACTCAAGCTCCTGAGATATCTCAATCAACAGCCTCCACTCAGCAATCTACAACCTTCCCGAGCCGCCCAATCACCACAGGAACCGTTGTGTCCCTTGTGACCTCCTACACCGCTCCCCTGACTGAGGCGGCTACACCTCCCCAAAGCAGCCCGATTTCAACACATCTAACTCAACCCCCTGACACAGCACAAGTTACACTGTTCACCCAGGAATCTACAACCTTCCCACCCAGCTCAGTGTCCACAGAAACAGCTGTACCTCCTGAGTCCTCCCACACTACCGTGCCAATTGAGGCCTCAACAACATCCGGAAGCAGCCCGACTTCAACGCACGCAGCACACACCCCAGAGACATCACAAATTACACTGTTCACCCAGGAATCTACATCCATCCCAGGCAGCTCTGCTTCCACAGAAACGCCTGCGCCTCCTGACACCTCCCACAGTACTGCCCCAACTGAGGCACCTACAGCATCCCCAAGCAGCTCGGTTTCAACCCACGCAACTCAACCCTCAGAAACCTCCCCAACAGAGATTACTGAGCAATCTACAGCCTCCCCGGGAAGCTCACTTTCCACGGAAACAGCCGTCCCAACCGAGACCACCCATATCTCTGCTGTGCCCGAGCCTTCTACAGTCTCCCAAAGAAGCCCAGTGTCCCCATCCTCATCTCAACCTCCTGATACCTCGCAAACTACAGTCTTCACTCGGGAATCTACAGCCAGCTCAGCTTTCTCGGAAACAGCCCTGCCACCTGAGACATCCTCTCCTTCATCCCCAACCGAAGATTCTACAGCCTCCCCGAGCCACCCAATTTCAACAGGTGCAACTCAGACAACCGAGATGTCTCAAACCACAGTCTTCGCTCAGGAATCTACAACTTTGCCAGTGAGCTCGGTTTCCACAGGAAGTTCTCTACCTCCCGATGTCACCCACACTTCCGTCCTTACTGAGCCATCTACCACATTCCCAAGCAGCCCAACAGTGATTCAAACCACTCAAGCTCCCGAGAACTCTCAATCCACAGTCTATACACAGGACTCTACAACCCTCCCGATCAACTCAATTTCCACAGAAACAGACGTAGCTCCTGAGACCTCCTATACCTCAGCTGTCAAAGAGGCGTCGACAACATACCCATGGACACCAACCTCAACACACGCAACTCAACCAACGGAAACCTCCAACACAGAGCTGACTCAGGAATCTACAACCTTCACGAGCAGTTCAGTTACCACAGAAACAGCTGTTCCTCCTGACACATCACCCACTACAGGACAGTCTGAGGCAGACACAACCTCCCCGAGCAGCTTGATTTCGACACAAGTAACACAAGAACCTGAGACCTCTCATAAAACGGTCTTCTTCCCGTATCCATCTACAACTCTCCAGAGCACCTCAGATTCAACAGAAACTGCTGTACCCCCTGAGACCACCCATACCACATCTCAATCTGAGGCATCCACCACTTCCCCGGGGAGCCTGATTTCCACGCAAGGTCCTCAGGGAGCTGAGACATCACCAAGAGACTCCACGCAGGAATCCACCACCCCTGCAAGCAGCTTAGTGTCATCAGAGACAGCTGTCTCTCCTCAGAGCCCCCACACCACATACCAACCTGAGGCAACTACCACATACCTGAGCAGCCCATTTTCTGTGCAAACAACTCAAGCTCCTGAGATATCTCAATCAACAGCCTCCACTCAGCAATCTACAACCTTCCCGAGCCGCCCAATCACCACAGGAACCGTTGTGTCCCTTGTGACCTCCTACACCGCTCCCCTGACTGAGGCGGCTACACCTCCCCAAAGCAGCCCGATTTCAACACATCTAACTCAACCCCCTGACACAGCACAAGTTACACTGTTCACCCAGGAATCTACAACCTTCCCACCCAGCTCAGTTTCCACAGAAACAGCTGTACCTCCTGAGTCCTCCCACACTACCGTGCCAATTGAGGCCTCAACAACATCCGGAAGCAGCCCGACTTCAACGCACGCAGCACACACCCCAGAGACATCACAAATTACACTGTTCACCCAGGAATCTACATCCATCCCAGGCAGCTCTGCTTCCACAGAAACGCCTGCGCCTCCTGACACCTCCCACAGTACTGCCCCAACTGAGGCACCTACAGCATCCCCAAGCAGCTCGGTTTCAACCCACGCAACTCAACCCTCAGAAACCTCCCCAACAGAGATTACTGAGCAATCTACAGCCTCCCCGGGAAGCTCACTTTCCACGGAAACAGCCGTCCCAACCGAGACCACCCATATCTCTGCTGTGCCCGAGCCTTCTACAGTCTCCCAAAGAAGCCCAGTGTCCCCATCCTCATCTCAACCTCCTGATACCTCGCAAACTACAGTCTTCACTCGGGAATCTACAGCCAGCTCAGCTTTCTCAGAAACAGCCCTGCCACCTGAGACATCCTCTCCTTCATCCCCAACCGAAGATTCTACAGCCTCCCCGAGCCACCCAATTTCAACAGGTGCAACTCAGACAACCGAGATGTCTCAAACCACAGTCTTCGCTCAGGAATCTACAACTTTGCCAGTGAGCTCGGTTTCCACAGGAAGTTCTCTACCTCCCGATGTCACCCACACTTCCGTCCTTACTGAGCCATCTACCACATTCCCAAGCAGCCCAACAGTGATTCAAACCACTCAAGCTCCCGAGAACTCTCAATCCACAGTCTATACACAGGACTCTACAACCCTCCCGATCAACTCAATTTCCACAGAAACAGACGTAGCTCCTGAGACCTCCTATACCTCAGCTGTCAAAGAGGCGTCGACAACATACCCATGGACACCAACCTCAACACACGCAACTCAACCAACGGAAACCTCCAACACAGAGCTGACTCAGGAATCTACAACCTTCACGAGCAGTTCAGTTACCACAGAAACAGCTGTTCCTCCTGACACATCACCCACTACAGGACAGTCTGAGGCAGACACAACCTCCCCGAGCAGCTTGATTTCGACACAAGTAACACAAGAACCTGAGACCTCTCATAAAACGGTCTTCTTCCCGTATCCATCTACAACTCTCCAGAGCACCTCAGATTCAACAGAAACTGCTGTACCCCCTGAGACCACCCATACCACATCTCAATCTGAGGCATCCACCACTTCCCCGGGGAGCCTGATTTCCACGCAAGGTCCTCAGGGAGCTGAGACATCACCAAGAGACTCCACGCAGGAATCCACCACCCCTGCAAGCAGCTTAGTGTCATCAGAGACAGCTGTCTCTCCTCAGAGCCCCCACACCACATACCAACCTGAGGCAACTACCACATACCTGAGCAGCCCATTTTCTGTGCAAACAACTCAAGCTCCTGAGATATCTCAATCAACAGCCTCCACTCAGCAATCTACAACCTTCCCGAGCCGCCCAATCACCACAGGAACCGTTGTGTCCCTTGTGACCTCCTACACCGCTCCCCTGACTGAGGCGGCTACACCTCCCCAAAGCAGCCCGATTTCAACACATCTAACTCAACCCCCTGACACAGCACAAGTTACACTGTTCACCCAGGAATCTACAACCTTCCCACCCAGCTCAGTTTCCACAGAAACAGCTGTACCTCCTGAGTCCTCCCACACTACCGTGCCAATTGAGGCCTCAACAACATCCGGAAGCAGCCCGACTTCAACGCACGCAGCACACACCCCAGAGACATCACAAATTACACTGTTCACCCAGGAATCTACATCCATCCCAGGCAGCTCTGCTTCCACAGAAACGCCTGCGCCTCCTGACACCTCCCACAGTACTGCCCCAACTGAGGCACCTACAGCATCCCCAAGCAGCTCGGTTTCAACCCACGCAACTCAACCCTCAGAAACCTCCCCAACAGAGATTACTGAGCAATCTACAGCCTCCCCGGGAAGCTCACTTTCCACGGAAACAGCCGTCCCAACCGAGACCACCCATATCTCTGCTGTGCCCGAGCCTTCTACAGTCTCCCAAAGAAGCCCAGTGTCCCCATCCTCATCTCAACCTCCTGATACCTCGCAAACTACAGTCTTCACTCGGGAATCTACAGCCAGCTCAGCTTTCTCAGAAACAGCCCTGCCACCTGAGACATCCTCTCCTTCATCCCCAACCGAAGATTCTACAGCCTCCCCGAGCCACCCAATTTCAACAGGTGCAACTCAGACAACCGAGATGTCTCAAACCACAGTCTTCGCTCAGGAATCTACAACTTTGCCAGTGAGCTCGGTTTCCACAGGAAGTTCTCTACCTCCCGATGTCACCCACACTTCCGTCCTTACTGAGCCATCTACCACATTCCCAAGCAGCCCAACAGTGATTCAAACCACTCAAGCTCCCGAGAACTCTCAATCCACAGTCTATACACAGGACTCTACAACCCTCCCGATCAACTCAATTTCCACAGAAACAGACGTAGCTCCTGAGACCTCCTATACCTCAGCTGTCAAAGAGGCGTCGACAACATACCCATGGACACCAACCTCAACACACGCAACTCAACCAACGGAAACCTCCAACACAGAGCTGACTCAGGAATCTACAACCTTCACGAGCAGTTCAGTTACCACAGAAACAGCTGTTCCTCCTGACACATCACCCACTACAGGACAGTCTGAGGCAGACACAACCTCCCCGAGCAGCTTGATTTCGACACAAGTAACACAAGAACCTGAGACCTCTCATAAAACGGTCTTCTTCCCGTATCCATCTACAACTCTCCAGAGCACCTCAGATTCAACAGAAACTGCTGTACCCCCTGAGACCACCCATACCACATCTCAATCTGAGGCATCCACCACTTCCCCGGGGAGCCTGATTTCCACGCAAGATCCTCAGGGAGCTGAGACATCACCAAGAGACTCCACGCAGGAATCCACCACCCCTGCAAGCAGCTTAGTGTCATCAGAGACAGCTGTCTCTCCTCAGAGCCCCCACACCACATACCAACCTGAGGCAACTACCACATACCTGAGCAGCCCATTTTCTGTGCAAACAACTCAAGCTCCTGAGATATCTCAATCAACAGCCTCCACTCAGCAATCTACAACCTTCCCGAGCCGCCCAATCACCACAGGAACCGTTGTGTCCCTTGTGACCTCCTACACCGCTCCCCTGACTGAGGCGGCTACACCTCCCCAAAGCAGCCCGATTTCAACACATCTAACTCAACCCCCTGACACAGCACAAGTTACACTGTTCACCCAGGAATCTACAACCTTCCCACCCAGCTCAGTGTCCACAGAAACAGCTGTACCTCCTGAGTCCTCCCACACTACCGTGCCAATTGAGGCCTCAACAACATCCGGAAGCAGCCCGACTTCAACGCACGCAGCACACACCCCAGAGACATCACAAATTACACTGTTCACCCAGGAATCTACATCCATCCCAGGCAGCTCTGCTTCCACAGAAACGCCTGCGCCTCCTGACACCTCCCACAGTACTGCCCCAACTGAGGCACCTACAGCATCCCCAAGCAGCTCGGTTTCAACCCACGCAACTCAACCCTCAGAAACCTCCCCAACAGAGATTACTGAGCAATCTACAGCCTCCCCGGGAAGCTCACTTTCCACGGAAACAGCCGTCCCAACCGAGACCACCCATATCTCTGCTGTGCCCGAGCCTTCTACAGTCTCCCAAAGAAGCCCAGTGTCCCCATCCTCATCTCAACCTCCTGATACCTCGCAAACTACAGTCTTCACTCGGGAATCTACAGCCAGCTCAGCTTTCTCAGAAACAGCCCTGCCACCTGAGACATCCTCTCCTTCATCCCCAACCGAAGATTCTACAGCCTCCCCGAGCCACCCAATTTCAACAGGTGCAACTCAGACAACCGAGATGTCTCAAACCACAGTCTTCGCTCAGGAATCTACAACTTTGCCAGTGAGCTCGGTTTCCACAGGAAGTTCTCTACCTCCCGATGTCACCCACACTTCCGTCCTTACTGAGCCATCTACCACATTCCCAAGCAGCCCAACAGTGATTCAAACCACTCAAGCTCCCGAGAACTCTCAATCCACAGTCTATACACAGGACTCTACAACCCTCCCGATCAACTCAATTTCCACAGAAACAGACGTAGCTCCTGAGACCTCCTATACCTCAGCTGTCAAAGAGGCGTCGACAACATACCCATGGACACCAACCTCAACACACGCAACTCAACCAACGGAAACCTCCAACACAGAGCTGACTCAGGAATCTACAACCTTCACGAGCAGTTCAGTTACCACAGAAACAGCTGTTCCTCCTGACACATCACCCACTACAGGACAGTCTGAGGCAGACACAACCTCCCCGAGCAGCTTGATTTCGACACAAGTAACACAAGAACCTGAGACCTCTCATAAAACGGTCTTCTTCCCGTATCCATCTACAACTCTCCAGAGCACCTCAGATTCAACAGAAACTGCTGTACCCCCTGAGACCACCCATACCACATCTCAATCTGAGGCATCCACCACTTCCCCGGGGAGCCTGATTTCCACGCAAGGTCCTCAGGGAGCTGAGACATCACCAAGAGACTCCACGCAGGAATCCACCACCCCTGCAAGCAGCTTAGTGTCATCAGAGACAGCTGTCTCTCCTCAGAGCCCCCACACCACATACCAACCTGAGGCAACTACCACATACCTGAGCAGCCCATTTTCTGTGCAAACAACTCAAGCTCCTGAGATATCTCAATCAACAGCCTCCACTCAGCAATCTACAACCTTCCCGAGCCGCCCAATCACCACAGGAACCGTTGTGTCCCTTGTGACCTCCTACACCGCTCCCCTGACTGAGGCGGCTACACCTCCCCAAAGCAGCCCGATTTCAACACATCTAACTCAACCCCCTGACACAGCACAAGTTACACTGTTCACCCAGGAATCTACAACCTTCCCACCCAGCTCAGTGTCCACAGAAACAGCTGTACCTCCTGAGTCCTCCCACACTACCGTGCCAATTGAGGCCTCAACAACATCCGGAAGCAGCCCGACTTCAACGCACGCAGCACACACCCCAGAGACATCACAAATTACACTGTTCACCCAGGAATCTACATCCATCCCAGGCAGCTCTGCTTCCACAGAAACGCCTGCGCCTCCTGACACCTCCCACAGTACTGCCCCAACTGAGGCACCTACAGCATCCCCAAGCAGCTCGGTTTCAACCCACGCAACTCAACCCTCAGAAACCTCCCCAACAGAGATTACTGAGCAATCTACAGCCTCCCCGGGAAGCTCACTTTCCACGGAAACAGCCGTCCCAACCGAGACCACCCATATCTCTGCTGTGCCCGAGCCTTCTACAGTCTCCCAAAGAAGCCCAGTGTCCCCATCCTCATCTCAACCTCCTGATACCTCGCAAACTACAGTCTTCACTCGGGAATCTACAGCCAGCTCAGCTTTCTCAGAAACAGCCCTGCCACCTGAGACATCCTCTCCTTCATCCCCAACCGAAGATTCTACAGCCTCCCCGAGCCACCCAATTTCAACAGGTGCAACTCAGACAACCGAGATGTCTCAAACCACAGTCTTCGCTCAGGAATCTACAACTTTGCCAGTGAGCTCGGTTTCCACAGGAAGTTCTCTACCTCCCGATGTCACCCACACTTCCGTCCTTACTGAGCCATCTACCACATTCCCAAGCAGCCCAACAGTGATTCAAACCACTCAAGCTCCCGAGAACTCTCAATCCACAGTCTATACACAGGACTCTACAACCCTCCCGATCAACTCAATTTCCACAGAAACAGACGTAGCTCCTGAGACCTCCTATACCTCAGCTGTCAAAGAGGCGTCGACAACATACCCATGGACACCAACCTCAACACACGCAACTCAACCAACGGAAACCTCCAACACAGAGCTGACTCAGGAATCTACAACCTTCACGAGCAGTTCAGTTACCACAGAAACAGCTGTTCCTCCTGACACATCACCCACTACAGGACAGTCTGAGGCAGACACAACCTCCCCGAGCAGCTTGATTTCGACACAAGTAACACAAGAACCTGAGACCTCTCATAAAACGGTCTTCTTCCCGTATCCATCTACAACTCTCCAGAGCACCTCAGATTCAACAGAAACTGCTGTACCCCCCTGAGACCACCCATACCACATCTCAATCTGAGGCATCCACCACTTCCCCGGGGAGCCTGATTTCCACGCAAGATCCTCAGGGAGCTGAGACATCACCAAGAGACTCCACGCAGGAATCCACCACCCCTGCAAGCAGCTTAGTGTCATCAGAGACAGCTGTCTCTCCTCAGAGCCCCCACACCACATACCAACCTGAGGCAACTACCACATACCTGAGCAGCCCATTTTCTGTGCAAACAACTCAAGCTCCTGAGATATCTCAATCAACAGCCTCCACTCAGCAATCTACAACCTTCCCGAGCCGCCCAATCACCACAGGAACCGTTGTGTCCCTTGTGACCTCCTACACCGCTCCCCTGACTGAGGCGGCTACACCTCCCCAAAGCAGCCCGATTTCAACACATCTAACTCAACCCCCTGACACAGCACAAGTTACACTGTTCACCCAGGAATCTACAACCTTCCCACCCAGCTCAGTGTCCACAGAAACAGCTGTACCTCCTGAGTCCTCCCACACTACCGTGCCAATTGAGGCCTCAACAACATCCGGAAGCAGCCCGACTTCAACGCACGCAGCACACACCCCAGAGACATCACAAATTACACTGTTCACCCAGGAATCTACATCCATCCCAGGCAGCTCTGCTTCCACAGAAACGCCTGCGCCTCCTGACACCTCCCACAGTACTGCCCCAACTGAGGCACCTACAGCATCCCCAAGCAGCTCGGTTTCAACCCACGCAACTCAACCCTCAGAAACCTCCCCAACAGAGATTACTGAGCAATCTACAGCCTCCCGGGAAGCTCACTTTCCACGGAAACAGCCGTCCCAACCGAGACCACCCATATCTCTGCTGTGCCCGAGCCTTCTACAGTCTCCCAAAGAAGCCCAGTGTCCCCATCCTCATCTCAACCTCCTGATACCTCGCAAACTACAGTCTTCACTCGGGAATCTACAGCCAGCTCAGCTTTCTCAGAAACAGCCCTGCCACCTGAGACATCCTCTCCTTCATCCCCAACCGAAGATTCTACAGCCTCCCCGAGCCACCCAATTTCAACAGGTGCAACTCAGACAACCGAGATGTCTCAAACCACAGTCTTCGCTCAGGAATCTACAACTTTGCCAGTGAGCTCGGTTTCCACAGGAAGTTCTCTACCTCCCGATGTCACCCACACTTCCGTCCTTACTGAGCCATCTACCACATTCCCAAGCAGCCCAACAGTGATTCAAACCACTCAAGCTCCCGAGAACTCTCAATCCACAGTCTATACACAGGACTCTACAACCCTCCCGATCAACTCAATTTCCACAGAAACAGACGTAGCTCCTGAGACCTCCTATACCTCAGCTGTCAAAGAGGCGTCGACAACATACCCATGGACACCAACCTCAACACACGCAACTCAACCAACGGAAACCTCCAACACAGAGCTGACTCAGGAATCTACAACCTTCACGAGCAGTTCAGTTACCACAGAAACAGCTGTTCCTCCTGACACATCACCCACTACAGGACAGTCTGAGGCAGACACAACCTCCCCGAGCAGCTTGATTTCGACACAAGTAACACAAGAACCTGAGACCTCTCATAAAACGGTCTTCTTCCCGTATCCATCTACAACTCTCCAGAGCACCTCAGATTCAACAGAAACTGCTGTACCCCCTGAGACCACCCATACCACATCTCAATCTGAGGCATCCACCACTTCCCCGGGGAGCCTGATTTCCACGCAAGATCCTCAGGGAGCTGAGACATCACCAAGAGACTCCACGCAGGAATCCACCACCCCTGCAAGCAGCTTAGTGTCATCAGAGACAGCTGTCTCTCCTCAGAGCCCCCACACCACATACCAACCTGAGGCAACTACCACATACCTGAGCAGCCCATTTTCTGTGCAAACAACTCAAGCTCCTGAGATATCTCAATCAACAGCCTCCACTCAGCAATCTACAACCTTCCCGAGCCGCCCAATCACCACAGGAACCGTTGTGTCCCTTGTGACCTCCTACACCGCTCCCCTGACTGAGGCGGCTACACCTCCCCAAAGCAGCCCGATTTCAACACATCTAACTCAACCCCCTGACACAGCACAAGTTACACTGTTCACCCAGGAATCTACAACCTTCCCACCCAGCTCAGTGTCCACAGAAACAGCTGTACCTCCTGAGTCCTCCCACACTACCGTGCCAATTGAGGCCTCAACAACATCCGGAAGCAGCCCGACTTCAACGCACGCAGCACACACCCCAGAGACATCACAAATTACACTGTTCACCCAGGAATCTACATCCATCCCAGGCAGCTCTGCTTCCACAGAAACGCCTGCGCCTCCTGACACCTCCCACAGTACTGCCCCAACTGAGGCACCTACAGCATCCCCAAGCAGCTCGGTTTCAACCCACGCAACTCAACCCTCAGAAACCTCCCCAACAGAGATTACTGAGCAATCTACAGCCTCCCCGGGAAGCTCACTTTCCACGGAAACAGCCGTCCCAACCGAGACCACCCATATCTCTGCTGTGCCCGAGCCTTCTACAGTCTCCCAAAGAAGCCCAGTGTCCCCATCCTCATCTCAACCTCCTGATACCTCGCAAACTACAGTCTTCACTCGGGAATCTACAGCCAGCTCAGCTTTCTCAGAAACAGCCCTGCCACCTGAGACATCCTCTCCTTCATCCCCAACCGAAGATTCTACAGCCTCCCCGAGCCACCCAATTTCAACAGGTGCAACTCAGACAACCGAGATGTCTCAAACCACAGTCTTCGCTCAGGAATCTACAACTTTGCCAGTGAGCTCGGTTTCCACAGGAAGTTCTCTACCTCCCGATGTCACCCACACTTCCGTCCTTACTGAGCCATCTACCACATTCCCAAGCAGCCCAACAGTGATTCAAACCACTCAAGCTCCCGAGAACTCTCAATCCACAGTCTATACACAGGACTCTACAACCCTCCCGATCAACTCAATTTCCACAGAAACAGACGTAGCTCCTGAGACCTCCTATACCTCAGCTGTCAAAGAGGCGTCGACAACATACCCATGGACACCAACCTCAACACACGCAACTCAACCAACGGAAACCTCCAACACAGAGCTGACTCAGGAATCTACAACCTTCACGAGCAGTTCAGTTACCACAGAAACAGCTGTTCCTCCTGACACATCACCCACTACAGGACAGTCTGAGGCAGACACAACCTCCCCGAGCAGCTTGATTTCGACACAAGTAACACAAGAACCTGAGACCTCTCATAAAACGGTCTTCTTCCCGTATCCATCTACAACTCTCCAGAGCACCTCAGATTCAACAGAAACTGCTGTACCCCTGAGACCACCCATACCACATCTCAATCTGAGGCATCCACCACTTCCCCGGGGAGCCTGATTTCCACGCAAGGTCCTCAGGGAGCTGAGACATCACCAAGAGACTCCACGCAGGAATCCACCACCCCTGCAAGCAGCTTAGTGTCATCAGAGACAGCTGTCTCTCCTCAGAGCCCCCACACCACATACCAACCTGAGGCAACTACCACATACCTGAGCAGCCCATTTTCTGTGCAAACAACTCAAGCTCCTGAGATATCTCAATCAACAGCCTCCACTCAGCAATCTACAACCTTCCCGAGCCGCCCAATCACCACAGGAACCGTTGTGTCCCTTGTGACCTCCTACACCGCTCCCCTGACTGAGGCGGCTACACCTCCCCAAAGCAGCCCGATTTCAACACATCTAACTCAACCCCCTGACACAGCACAAGTTACACTGTTCACCCAGGAATCTACAACCTTCCCACCCAGCTCAGTGTCCACAGAAACAGCTGTACCTCCTGAGTCCTCCCACACTACCGTGCCAATTGAGGCCTCAACAACATCCGGAAGCAGCCCGACTTCAACGCACGCAGCACACACCCCAGAGACATCACAAATTACACTGTTCACCCAGGAATCTACATCCATCCCAGGCAGCTCTGCTTCCACAGAAACGCCTGCGCCTCCTGACACCTCCCACAGTACTGCCCCAACTGAGGCACCTACAGCATCCCCAAGCAGCTCGGTTTCAACCCACGCAACTCAACCCTCAGAAACCTCCCCAACAGAGATTACTGAGCAATCTACAGCCTCCCCGGGAAGCTCACTTTCCACGGAAACAGCCGTCCCAACCGAGACCACCCATATCTCTGCTGTGCCCGAGCCTTCTACAGTCTCCCAAAGAAGCCCAGTGTCCCCATCCTCATCTCAACCTCCTGATACCTCGCAAACTACAGTCTTCACTCGGGAATCTACAGCCAGCTCAGCTTTCTCAGAAACAGCCCTGCCACCTGAGACATCCTCTCCTTCATCCCCAACCGAAGATTCTACAGCCTCCCCGAGCCACCCAATTTCAACAGGTGCAACTCAGACAACCGAGATGTCTCAAACCACAGTCTTCGCTCAGGAATCTACAACTTTGCCAGTGAGCTCGGTTTCCACAGGAAGTTCTCTACCTCCCGATGTCACCCACACTTCCGTCCTTACTGAGCCATCTACCACATTCCCAAGCAGCCCAACAGTGATTCAAACCACTCAAGCTCCCGAGAACTCTCAATCCACAGTCTATACACAGGACTCTACAACCCTCCCGATCAACTCAATTTCCACAGAAACAGACGTAGCTCCTGAGACCTCCTATACCTCAGCTGTCAAAGAGGCGTCGACAACATACCCATGGACACCAACCTCAACACACGCAACTCAACCAACGGAAACCTCCAACACAGAGCTGACTCAGGAATCTACAACCTTCACGAGCAGTTCAGTTACCACAGAAACAGCTGTTCCTCCTGACACATCACCCACTACAGGACAGTCTGAGGCAGACACAACCTCCCCGAGCAGCTTGATTTCGACACAAGTAACACAAGAACCTGAGACCTCTCATAAAACGGTCTTCTTCCCGTATCCATCTACAACTCTCCAGAGCACCTCAGATTCAACAGAAACTGCTGTACCCCCTGAGACCACCCATACCACATCTCAATCTGAGGCATCCACCACTTCCCCGGGGAGCCTGATTTCCACGCAAGATCCTCAGGGAGCTGAGACATCACCAAGAGACTCCACGCAGGAATCCACCACCCCTGCAAGCAGCTTAGTGTCATCAGAGACAGCTGTCTCTCCTCAGAGCCCCCACACCACATACCAACCTGAGGCAACTACCACATACCTGAGCAGCCCATTTTCTGTGCAAACAACTCAAGCTCCTGAGATATCTCAATCAACAGCCTCCACTCAGCAATCTACAACCTTCCCGAGCCGCCCAATCACCACAGGAACCGTTGTGTCCCTTGTGACCTCCTACACCGCTCCCCTGACTGAGGCGGCTACACCTCCCCAAAGCAGCCCGATTTCAACACATCTAACTCAACCCCCTGACACAGCACAAGTTACACTGTTCACCCAGGAATCTACAACCTTCCCACCCAGCTCAGTGTCCACAGAAACAGCTGTACCTCCTGAGTCCTCCCACACTACCGTGCCAATTGAGGCCTCAACAACATCCGGAAGCAGCCCGACTTCAACGCACGCAGCACACACCCCAGAGACATCACAAATTACACTGTTCACCCAGGAATCTACATCCATCCCAGGCAGCTCTGCTTCCACAGAAACGCCTGCGCCTCCTGACACCTCCCACAGTACTGCCCCAACTGAGGCACCTACAGCATCCCCAAGCAGCTCGGTTTCAACCCACGCAACTCAACCCTCAGAAACCTCCCCAACAGAGATTACTGAGCAATCTACAGCCTCCCGGGAAGCTCACTTTCCACGGAAACAGCCGTCCCAACCGAGACCACCCATATCTCTGCTGTGCCCGAGCCTTCTACAGTCTCCCAAAGAAGCCCAGTGTCCCCATCCTCATCTCAACCTCCTGATACCTCGCAAACTACAGTCTTCACTCGGGAATCTACAGCCAGCTCAGCTTTCTCAGAAACAGCCCTGCCACCTGAGACATCCTCTCCTTCATCCCCAACCGAAGATTCTACAGCCTCCCCGAGCCACCCAATTTCAACAGGTGCAACTCAGACAACCGAGATGTCTCAAACCACAGTCTTCGCTCAGGAATCTACAACTTTGCCAGTGAGCTCGGTTTCCACAGGAAGTTCTCTACCTCCCGATGTCACCCACACTTCCGTCCTTACTGAGCCATCTACCACATTCCCAAGCAGCCCAACAGTGATTCAAACCACTCAAGCTCCCGAGAACTCTCAATCCACAGTCTATACACAGGACTCTACAACCCTCCCGATCAACTCAATTTCCACAGAAACAGACGTAGCTCCTGAGACCTCCTATACCTCAGCTGTCAAAGAGGCGTCGACAACATACCCATGGACACCAACCTCAACACACGCAACTCAACCAACGGAAACCTCCAACACAGAGCTGACTCAGGAATCTACAACCTTCACGAGCAGTTCAGTTACCACAGAAACAGCTGTTCCTCCTGACACATCACCCACTACAGGACAGTCTGAGGCAGACACAACCTCCCCGAGCAGCTTGATTTCGACACAAGTAACACAAGAACCTGAGACCTCTCATAAAACGGTCTTCTTCCCGTATCCATCTACAACTCTCCAGAGCACCTCAGATTCAACAGAAACTGCTGTACCCCCTGAGACCACCCATACCACATCTCAATCTGAGGCATCCACCACTTCCCCGGGGAGCCTGATTTCCACGCAAGGTCCTCAGGGAGCTGAGACATCACCAAGAGACTCCACGCAGGAATCCACCACCCCTGCAAGCAGCTTAGTGTCGTCAGAGACAGCTGTCTCTCCTCAGAGCCCCCACACCACATACCAACCTGAGGCAACTACCACATACCTGAGCAGCCCATTTTCTGTGCAAACAACTCAAGCTCCTGAGATATCTCAATCAACAGCCTCCACTCAGCAATCTACAACCTTCCCGAGCCGCCCAATCACCACAGGAACCGTTGTGTCCCTTGTGACCTCCTACACCGCTCCCCTGACTGAGGCGGCTACACCTCCCCAAAGCAGCCCGATTTCAACACATCTAACTCAACCCCCCTGACACAGCACAAGTTACACTGTTCACCCAGGAATCTACAACCTTCCCACCCAGCTCAGTTTCCACAGAAACAGCTGTACCTCCTGAGTCCTCCCACACTACCGTGCCAATTGAGGCCTCAACAACATCCGGAAGCAGCCCGACTTCAACGCACGCAGCACACACCCCAGAGACATCACAAATTACACTGTTCACCCAGGAATCTACATCCATCCCAGGCAGCTCTGCTTCCACAGAAACGCCTGCGCCTCCTGACACCTCCCACAGTACTGCCCCAACTGAGGCACCTACAGCATCCCCAAGCAGCTCGGTTTCAACCCACGCAACTCAACCCTCAGAAACCTCCCCAACAGAGATTACTGAGCAATCTACAGCCTCCCCGGGAAGCTCACTTTCCACGGAAACAGCCGTCCCAACCGAGACCACCCATATCTCTGCTGTGCCCGAGCCTTCTACAGTCTCCCAAAGAAGCCCAGTGTCCCCATCCTCATCTCAACCTCCTGATACCTCGCAAACTACAGTCTTCACTCGGGAATCTACAGCCAGCTCAGCTTTCTCGGAAACAGCCCTGCCACCTGAGACATCCTCTCCTTCATCCCCAACCGAAGATTCTACAGCCTCCCCGAGCCACCCAATTTCAACAGGTGCAACTCAGACAACCGAGATGTCTCAAACCACAGTCTTCGCTCAGGAATCTACAACTTTGCCAGTGAGCTCGGTTTCCACAGGAAGTTCTCTACCTCCCGATGTCACCCACACTTCCGTCCTTACTGAGCCATCTACCACATTCCCAAGCAGCCCAACAGTGATTCAAACCACTCAAGCTCCCGAGAACTCTCAATCCACAGTCTATACACAGGACTCTACAACCCTCCCGATCAACTCAATTTCCACAGAAACAGACGTAGCTCCTGAGACCTCCTATACCTCAGCTGTCAAAGAGGCGTCGACAACATACCCATGGACACCAACCTCAACACACGCAACTCAACCAACGGAAACCTCCAACACAGAGCTGACTCAGGAATCTACAACCTTCACGAGCAGTTCAGTTACCACAGAAACAGCTGTTCCTCCTGACACATCACCCACTACAGGACAGTCTGAGGCAGACACAACCTCCCCGAGCAGCTTGATTTCGACACAAGTAACACAAGAACCTGAGACCTCTCATAAAACGGTCTTCTTCCCGTATCCATCTACAACTCTCCAGAGCACCTCAGATTCAACAGAAACTGCTGTACCCCCTGAGACCACCCATACCACATCTCAATCTGAGGCATCCACCACTTCCCCGGGGAGCCTGATTTCCACGCAAGATCCTCAGGGAGCTGAGACATCACCAAGAGACTCCACGCAGGAATCCACCACCCCTGCAAGCAGCTTAGTGTCATCAGAGACAGCTGTCTCTCCTCAGAGCCCCCACACCACATACCAACCTGAGGCAACTACCACATACCTGAGCAGCCCATTTTCTGTGCAAACAACTCAAGCTCCTGAGATATCTCAATCAACAGCCTCCACTCAGCAATCTACAACCTTCCCGAGCCGCCCAATCACCACAGGAACCGTTGTGTCCCTTGTGACCTCCTACACCGCTCCCCTGACTGAGGCGGCTACACCTCCCCAAAGCAGCCCGATTTCAACACATCTAACTCAACCCCCCTGACACAGCACAAGTTACACTGTTCACCCAGGAATCTACAACCTTCCCACCCAGCTCAGTGTCCACAGAAACAGCTGTACCTCCTGAGTCCTCCCACACTACCGTGCCAATTGAGGCCTCAACAACATCCGGAAGCAGCCCGACTTCAACGCACGCAGCACACACCCCAGAGACATCACAAATTACACTGTTCACCCAGGAATCTACATCCATCCCAGGCAGCTCTGCTTCCACAGAAACGCCTGCGCCTCCTGACACCTCCCACAGTACTGCCCCAACTGAGGCACCTACAGCATCCCCAAGCAGCTCGGTTTCAACCCACGCAACTCAACCCTCAGAAACCTCCCCAACAGAGATTACTGAGCAATCTACAGCCTCCCCGGGAAGCTCACTTTCCACGGAAACAGCCGTCCCAACCGAGACCACCCATATCTCTGCTGTGCCCGAGCCTTCTACAGTCTCCCAAAGAAGCCCAGTGTCCCCATCCTCATCTCAACCTCCTGATACCTCGCAAACTACAGTCTTCACTCGGGAATCTACAGCCAGCTCAGCTTTCTCAGAAACAGCCCTGCCACCTGAGACATCCTCTCCTTCATCCCCAACCGAAGATTCTACAGCCTCCCCGAGCCACCCAATTTCAACAGGTGCAACTCAGACAACCGAGATGTCTCAAACCACAGTCTTCGCTCAGGAATCTACAACTTTGCCAGTGAGCTCGGTTTCCACAGGAAGTTCTCTACCTCCCGATGTCACCCACACTTCCGTCCTTACTGAGCCATCTACCACATTCCCAAGCAGCCCAACAGTGATTCAAACCACTCAAGCTCCCGAGAACTCTCAATCCACAGTCTATACACAGGACTCTACAACCCTCCCGATCAACTCAATTTCCACAGAAACAGACGTAGCTCCTGAGACCTCCTATACCTCAGCTGTCAAAGAGGCGTCGACAACATACCCATGGACACCAACCTCAACACACGCAACTCAACCAACGGAAACCTCCAACACAGAGCTGACTCAGGAATCTACAACCTTCACGAGCAGTTCAGTTACCACAGAAACAGCTGTTCCTCCTGACACATCACCCACTACAGGACAGTCTGAGGCAGACACAACCTCCCCGAGCAGCTTGATTTCGACACAAGTAACACAAGAACCTGAGACCTCTCATAAAACGGTCTTCTTCCCGTATCCATCTACAACTCTCCAGAGCACCTCAGATTCAACAGAAACTGCTGTACCCCCTGAGACCACCCATACCACATCTCAATCTGAGGCATCCACCACTTCCCCGGGGAGCCTGATTTCCACGCAAGGTCCTCAGGGAGCTGAGACATCACCAAGAGACTCCACGCAGGAATCCACCACCCCTGCAAGCAGCTTAGTGTCATCAGAGACAGCTGTCTCTCCTCAGAGCCCCCACACCACATACCAACCTGAGGCAACTACCACATACCTGAGCAGCCCATTTTCTGTGCAAACAACTCAAGCTCCTGAGATATCTCAATCAACAGCCTCCACTCAGCAATCTACAACCTTCCCCGAGCCGCCCAATCACCACAGGAACCGTTGTGTCCCTTGTGACCTCCTACACCGCTCCCCTGACTGAGGCGGCTACACCTCCCCAAAGCAGCCCGATTTCAACACATCTAACTCAACCCCCTGACACAGCACAAGTTACACTGTTCACCCAGGAATCTACAACCTTCCCACCCAGCTCAGTGTCCACAGAAACAGCTGTACCTCCTGAGTCCTCCCACACTACCGTGCCAATTGAGGCCTCAACAACATCCGGAAGCAGCCCGACTTCAACGCACGCAGCACACACCCCAGAGACATCACAAATTACACTGTTCACCCAGGAATCTACATCCATCCCAGGCAGCTCTGCTTCCACAGAAACGCCTGCGCCTCCTGACACCTCCCACAGTACTGCCCCAACTGAGGCACCTACAGCATCCCCAAGCAGCTCGGTTTCAACCCACGCAACTCAACCCTCAGAAACCTCCCCAACAGAGATTACTGAGCAATCTACAGCCTCCCCGGGAAGCTCACTTTCCACGGAAACAGCCGTCCCAACCGAGACCACCCATATCTCTGCTGTGCCCGAGCCTTCTACAGTCTCCCAAAGAAGCCCAGTGTCCCCATCCTCATCTCAACCTCCTGATACCTCGCAAACTACAGTCTTCACTCGGGAATCTACAGCCAGCTCAGCTTTCTCAGAAACAGCCCTGCCACCTGAGACATCCTCTCCTTCATCCCCAACCGAAGATTCTACAGCCTCCCCGAGCCACCCAATTTCAACAGGTGCAACTCAGACAACCGAGATGTCTCAAACCACAGTCTTCGCTCAGGAATCTACAACTTTGCCAGTGAGCTCGGTTTCCACAGGAAGTTCTCTACCTCCCGATGTCACCCACACTTCCGTCCTTACTGAGCCATCTACCACATTCCCAAGCAGCCCAACAGTGATTCAAACCACTCAAGCTCCCGAGAACTCTCAATCCACAGTCTATACACAGGACTCTACAACCCTCCCGATCAACTCAATTTCCACAGAAACAGACGTAGCTCCTGAGACCTCCTATACCTCAGCTGTCAAAGAGGCGTCGACAACATACCCATGGACACCAACCTCAACACACGCAACTCAACCAACGGAAACCTCCAACACAGAGCTGACTCAGGAATCTACAACCTTCACGAGCAGTTCAGTTACCACAGAAACAGCTGTTCCTCCTGACACATCACCCACTACAGGACAGTCTGAGGCAGACACAACCTCCCCGAGCAGCTTGATTTCGACACAAGTAACACAAGAACCTGAGACCTCTCATAAAACGGTCTTCTTCCCGTATCCATCTACAACTCTCCAGAGCACCTCAGATTCAACAGAAACTGCTGTACCCCCTGAGACCACCCATACCACATCTCAATCTGAGGCATCCACCACTTCCCCGGGGAGCCTGATTTCCACGCAAGATCCTCAGGGAGCTGAGACATCACCAAGAGACTCCACGCAGGAATCCACCACCCCTGCAAGCAGCTTAGTGTCATCAGAGACAGCTGTCTCTCCTCAGAGCCCCCACACCACATACCAACCTGAGGCAACTACCACATACCTGAGCAGCCCATTTTCTGTGCAAACAACTCAAGCTCCTGAGATATCTCAATCAACAGCCTCCACTCAGCAATCTACAACCTTCCCGAGCCGCCCAATCACCACAGGAACCGTTGTGTCCCTTGTGACCTCCTACACCGCTCCCCTGACTGAGGCGGCTACACCTCCCCAAAGCAGCCCGATTTCAACACATCTAACTCAACCCCCCTGACACAGCACAAGTTACACTGTTCACCCAGGAATCTACAACCTTCCCACCCAGCTCAGTGTCCACAGAAACAGCTGTACCTCCTGAGTCCTCCCACACTACCGTGCCAATTGAGGCCTCAACAACATCCGGAAGCAGCCCGACTTCAACGCACGCAGCACACACCCCAGAGACATCACAAATTACACTGTTCACCCAGGAATCTACATCCATCCCAGGCAGCTCTGCTTCCACAGAAACGCCTGCGCCTCCTGACACCTCCCACAGTACTGCCCCAACTGAGGCACCTACAGCATCCCCAAGCAGCTCGGTTTCAACCCACGCAACTCAACCCTCAGAAACCTCCCCAACAGAGATTACTGAGCAATCTACAGCCTCCCCGGGAAGCTCACTTTCCACGGAAACAGCCGTCCCAACCGAGACCACCCATATCTCTGCTGTGCCCGAGCCTTCTACAGTCTCCCAAAGAAGCCCAGTGTCCCCATCCTCATCTCAACCTCCTGATACCTCGCAAACTACAGTCTTCACTCGGGAATCTACAGCCAGCTCAGCTTTCTCAGAAACAGCCCTGCCACCTGAGACATCCTCTCCTTCATCCCCAACCGAAGATTCTACAGCCTCCCCGAGCCACCCAATTTCAACAGGTGCAACTCAGACAACCGAGATGTCTCAAACCACAGTCTTCGCTCAGGAATCTACAACTTTGCCAGTGAGCTCGGTTTCCACAGGAAGTTCTCTACCTCCCGATGTCACCCACACTTCCGTCCTTACTGAGCCATCTACCACATTCCCAAGCAGCCCAACAGTGATTCAAACCACTCAAGCTCCCGAGAACTCTCAATCCACAGTCTATACACAGGACTCTACAACCCTCCCGATCAACTCAATTTCCACAGAAACAGACGTAGCTCCTGAGACCTCCTATACCTCAGCTGTCAAAGAGGCGTCGACAACATACCCATGGACACCAACCTCAACACACGCAACTCAACCAACGGAAACCTCCAACACAGAGCTGACTCAGGAATCTACAACCTTCACGAGCAGTTCAGTTACCACAGAAACAGCTGTTCCTCCTGACACATCACCCACTACAGGACAGTCTGAGGCAGACACAACCTCCCCGAGCAGCTTGATTTCGACACAAGTAACACAAGAACCTGAGACCTCTCATAAAACGGTCTTCTTCCCGTATCCATCTACAACTCTCCAGAGCACCTCAGATTCAACAGAAACTGCTGTACCCCCTGAGACCACCCATACCACATCTCAATCTGAGGCATCCACCACTTCCCCGGGGAGCCTGATTTCCACGCAAGGTCCTCAGGGAGCTGAGACATCACCAAGAGACTCCACGCAGGAATCCACCACCCCTGCAAGCAGCTTAGTGTCGTCAGAGACAGCTGTCTCTCCTCAGAGCCCCCACACCACATACCAACCTGAGGCAACTACCACATACCTGAGCAGCCCATTTTCTGTGCAAACAACTCAAGCTCCTGAGATATCTCAATCAACAGCCTCCACTCAGCAATCTACAACCTTCCCGAGCCGCCCAATCACCACAGGAACCGTTGTGTCCCTTGTGACCTCCTACACCGCTCCCCTGACTGAGGCGGCTACACCTCCCCAAAGCAGCCCGATTTCAACACATCTAACTCAACCCCCTGACACAGCACAAGTTACACTGTTCACCCAGGAATCTACAACCTTCCCACCCAGCTCAGTTTCCACAGAAACAGCTGTACCTCCTGAGTCCTCCCACACTACCGTGCCAATTGAGGCCTCAACAACATCCGGAAGCAGCCCGACTTCAACGCACGCAGCACACACCCCAGAGACATCACAAATTACACTGTTCACCCAGGAATCTACATCCATCCCAGGCAGCTCTGCTTCCACAGAAACGCCTGCGCCTCCTGACACCTCCCACAGTACTGCCCCAACTGAGGCACCTACAGCATCCCCAAGCAGCTCGGTTTCAACCCACGCAACTCAACCCTCAGAAACCTCCCCAACAGAGATTACTGAGCAATCTACAGCCTCCCCGGGAAGCTCACTTTCCACGGAAACAGCCGTCCCAACCGAGACCACCCATATCTCTGCTGTGCCCGAGCCTTCTACAGTCTCCCAAAGAAGCCCAGTGTCCCCATCCTCATCTCAACCTCCTGATACCTCGCAAACTACAGTCTTCACTCGGGAATCTACAGCCAGCTCAGCTTTCTCGGAAACAGCCCTGCCACCTGAGACATCCTCTCCTTCATCCCCAACCGAAGATTCTACAGCCTCCCCGAGCCACCCAATTTCAACAGGTGCAACTCAGACAACCGAGATGTCTCAAACCACAGTCTTCGCTCAGGAATCTACAACTTTGCCAGTGAGCTCGGTTTCCACAGGAAGTTCTCTACCTCCCGATGTCACCCACACTTCCGTCCTTACTGAGCCATCTACCACATTCCCAAGCAGCCCAACAGTGATTCAAACCACTCAAGCTCCCGAGAACTCTCAATCCACAGTCTATACACAGGACTCTACAACCCTCCCGATCAACTCAATTTCCACAGAAACAGACGTAGCTCCTGAGACCTCCTATACCTCAGCTGTCAAAGAGGCGTCGACAACATACCCATGGACACCAACCTCAACACACGCAACTCAACCAACGGAAACCTCCAACACAGAGCTGACTCAGGAATCTACAACCTTCACGAGCAGTTCAGTTACCACAGAAACAGCTGTTCCTCCTGACACATCACCCACTACAGGACAGTCTGAGGCAGACACAACCTCCCCGAGCAGCTTGATTTCGACACAAGTAACACAAGAACCTGAGACCTCTCATAAAACGGTCTTCTTCCCGTATCCATCTACAACTCTCCAGAGCACCTCAGATTCAACAGAAACTGCTGTACCCCCTGAGACCACCCATACCACATCTCAATCTGAGGCATCCACCACTTCCCCGGGGAGCCTGATTTCCACGCAAGATCCTCAGGGAGCTGAGACATCACCAAGAGACTCCACGCAGGAATCCACCACCCCTGCAAGCAGCTTAGTGTCATCAGAGACAGCTGTCTCTCCTCAGAGCCCCCACACCACATACCAACCTGAGGCAACTACCACATACCTGAGCAGCCCATTTTCTGTGCAAACAACTCAAGCTCCTGAGATATCTCAATCAACAGCCTCCACTCAGCAATCTACAACCTTCCCGAGCCGCCCAATCACCACAGGAACCGTTGTGTCCCTTGTGACCTCCTACACCGCTCCCCTGACTGAGGCGGCTACACCTCCCCAAAGCAGCCCGATTTCAACACATCTAACTCAACCCCCTGACACAGCACAAGTTACACTGTTCACCCAGGAATCTACAACCTTCCCACCCAGCTCAGTTTCCACAGAAACAGCTGTACCTCCTGAGTCCTCCCACACTACCGTGCCAATTGAGGCCTCAACAACATCCGGAAGCAGCCCGACTTCAACGCACGCAGCACACACCCCAGAGACATCACAAATTACACTGTTCACCCAGGAATCTACATCCATCCCAGGCAGCTCTGCTTCCACAGAAACGCCTGCGCCTCCTGACACCTCCCACAGTACTGCCCCAACTGAGGCACCTACAGCATCCCCAAGCAGCTCGGTTTCAACCCACGCAACTCAACCCTCAGAAACCTCCCCAACAGAGATTACTGAGCAATCTACAGCCTCCCCGGGAAGCTCACTTTCCACGGAAACAGCCGTCCCAACCGAGACCACCCATATCTCTGCTGTGCCCGAGCCTTCTACAGTCTCCCAAAGAAGCCCAGTGTCCCCATCCTCATCTCAACCTCCTGATACCTCGCAAACTACAGTCTTCACTCGGGAATCTACAGCCAGCTCAGCTTTCTCAGAAACAGCCCTGCCACCTGAGACATCCTCTCCTTCATCCCCAACCGAAGATTCTACAGCCTCCCCGAGCCACCCAATTTCAACAGGTGCAACTCAGACAACCGAGATGTCTCAAACCACAGTCTTCGCTCAGGAATCTACAACTTTGCCAGTGAGCTCGGTTTCCACAGGAAGTTCTCTACCTCCCGATGTCACCCACACTTCCGTCCTTACTGAGCCATCTACCACATTCCCAAGCAGCCCAACAGTGATTCAAACCACTCAAGCTCCCGAGAACTCTCAATCCACACTCTATACACAGGACTCTACAACCCTCCCGATCAACTCAATTTCCACAGAAACAGACGTAGCTCCTGAGACCTCCTATACCTCAGCTGTCAAAGAGGCGTCGACAACATACCCATGGACACCAACCTCAACACACGCAACTCAACCAACGGAAACCTCCAACACAGAGCTGACTCAGGAATCTACAACCTTCACGAGCAGTTCAGTTACCACAGAAACAGCTGTTCCTCCTGACACATCACCCACTACAGGACAGTCTGAGGCAGACACAACCTCCCCGAGCAGCTTGATTTCGACACAAGTAACACAAGAACCTGAGACCTCTCATAAAACGGTCTTCTTCCCGTATCCATCTACAACTCTCCAGAGCACCTCAGATTCAACAGAAACTGCTGTACCCCATGAGACCACCCATACCACATCTCAATCTGAGGCATCCACCACTTCCCCGGGGAGCCTGATTTCCACGCAAGATCCTCAGGGAGCTGAGACATCACCAAGAGACTCCACGCAGGAATCCACCACCCCTGCAAGCAGCTTAGTGTCGTCAGAGACAGCTGTCTCTCCTCAGAGCTCCCACACCACATACCAACCTGAGGCAACTACCACATACCTGAGCAGCCCATTTTCTGTGCAAACAACTCAGGCTCCTGAGATATCTCAATCAACAGCCCCCACTCAGCAATCTACAACCTTCCCGAGCCGCCCAATCACCACAGGAACCGTTGTGTCCCTTGTGACCTCCTACACCTCTCCCCTGACTGAGGCGGCTACACCTCCCCAAAGCAGTCCGATTTCAACACATCTAACTCAACCCCCTGACACAGCACAAGTTACACTGTTCACCCAGGAATCTACATCCATCCCAGGCAGCTCTGCTTCCACAGAAACGCCTGCGCCTCCTGACACCTCCCACAGTACTGCCCCAACTGAGGCACCTACAGCATCCCCAAGCAGCTCGGTTTCAACCCACGCAACTCAACCCTCAGAAACCTCCCCAACAGAGATTACTGAGCAATCTACAGCCTCCCCGGGAAGCTCACTTTCCACGGAAACAGCCGTCCCAACCGAGACCACCCATATCTCTGCTGTGCCCGAGCCTTCTACAGTCTCCCAAAGAAGCCCAGTGTCCCCATCCTCATCTCAACCTCCTGATACCTCGCAAACTACAGTCTTCACTCGGGAATCTACAGCCAGCTCAGCTTTCTCAGAAACAGCCCTGCCACCTGAGACATCCTCTCCTTCATCCCCAACCGAAGATTCTACAGCCTCCCCGAGCCACCCAATTTCAACAGGTGCAACTCAGACAACCGAGATGTCTCAAACCACAGTCTTCGCTCAGGAATCTACAACCTTCCCAATCAGCCCAATATCCGCAGAATCAGCTTTAATTCCTGAAACTTCCTACACATTAGCTGTCACTGAGGAGTCTCCAACCTCCACAACTAATCCCTTTTCTACACAACCAACTCAAGCAACTGAGATATCCCCTAGTGTGTTCACTCCACAATACACCGTCTTCACTTCTCCCTCAATGTCAAGAGAAACAGCTGTGCCTTCTCAGACCTCCTCCTTCTCAGCAGTAAGTGAGACATCTACAACATACTCGTGGGCCTTGATTTCAACACATGCAACTCACCCGACCGAATCACCTCAAGTAAGATTCACTCAGGAATCTATACAGTTCCCAAGCATTTCTTCTTCTTCAGAAACAGCTGCTCTTCCTGTCTCCTCTCCCACTACAGGACAGTCTGAGGCATACACAACCTCATCAGGCAGCTTGGCTTCAACAGAAGTAAATCGATCAACTGAGACTTCCCAAACATCAGCCTACACTCATGAATCTACACCTCTCCTGAGTACCTCAATTTCAACAGATCCTGCTGTATCTCCTGAGATCACCCACACGATATCACAAAATGAGGCATCTGCTTCTTCCCCACGCAGCCTAATTTCCACACAAGGTATTCAGGGAACTGAGACATCTCCAGAAGTCGTAACTCAGGAATCTACCTTCTTTGCAACCAGCTCAGTTTCATCAGAGACACCTGTATCTCTTCAGAGCTCCCATACCACATACCAACCTGAGGCAAGTACTACATTACTGAGCAGCCCAATTTCTACACAAACATCTCAAGCTCCTGAGATATCTCAAACAACACCCTACACTCGGGGATCTACAACCTTCCCGAGCCGCCCAATCACCACAGGAACCGTTGTGTCCCTTGTGACCTCCTACACCTCTCCCCTGACTGAGGCGGCTACACCTCCCCAAAGCAGCCCGATTTCAACACATCTAACTCAACCCCCTGAGACCTCACAAGTTACACTGTCCACCCAGGATTCTACAACCTTCCCACGCAGCTCAGTTTCCACGGAAACGTCCTTACCTGCTGAGACTTCTCACAGTACATTCACAACTGCAGAATCTACAACATCCTTAAGCAGCTCAACTTCGACACATGCAACATTTCCAACTGAATCCTCCATAACAGACTTTACTAAGGAATCTACAACCTCCCCAAGAAGCTCACTTTCCACAGAAACAGCTGTACCTCCTGAGACCACCCACTCCTCAGCCCTCACTGAGGCAACTGGAACATCATCAAGCAGCCTGATTTCAACACAAGCATCTCAAGCAACTGATATGAATGAAACAGTCATCACCCAGAAATCTACAACCTTCTCAAGCAACTCAGCATTACCAGAAACTGTTTTCCCTCCCAACACTTTGCTCTCCACAGCCCCTATTGTGACATCTACAACCTACCCAAGCAGCCCTATTTTGAACCCTATAACTCAAGCAACTGAGACTTCCCACACACCATTCTTCACTGAGGAATCTACAACCTTCCCAAGCATGTCACTTTCCACAGAAACAGCTTTAACTCTTGAGACCACCAATGCTTCAGCCCTGACTCAGCTTTCTACAGTCTCCCCAAGGAGCCGGATATCCACACATTCTTCTCAACCCCCTGATACCTTGCAAACAACTGTCTTCACCCAGGAATCTTCAACCAGTTCAATTTTTTCAGTAACAGACCTACCTCCTAAGACATCCATCACTTCAGCCCCAGCTGAAGCTCTTACATTCTCCCCAAGCCACCCAATTTCTACAGATGGAACTCAGACCACTGAGATCTCCCAAATGACAGGCTTCACTCAGGGAAGCAGTACAGATTCATCAGAAACAACTGTATTTTCTGATACCTACCTCACCACAGTCCAAACACATGTATCTACAACTTCTCCATACAGCCTATTTTCTACTCCACTAACTCAGGCAACTGAGACCTCCAAAACAGTCTTCACTCAACAATCCACCACCTTCCCAAGCAGTAGGTCTCCTGTGGTCTCTCTTCATCCCTTCAGGACCTCTTACTCTACTTTCATTAGTGATGAATCCTCAATGCCAAGTACACCATCACCAGAGCCATCATCCTCAGCTACTTTAATAACAGAAGGACTTTCATTCCCTCCACACAGTTCAAGGTCACCCCTGCCTCCAGCATCATCTGACACCTCCCCAGCCCCAGACTCATCTTCTTCTTTGCCCACTTTTCTTAGCAGCCCAACTTCAGCACATTCCCCAACATCAACAAGTAGCCCTGAGACCACAGGTCATGATGCTGCTTCTTTGACTTCAACACCTCATTTTCCACCCTTGCCAGTGTCCGACTCCTCTTCATCCCAGACAGGGCCTCCTGGTTCTTCTCCTCCATCCTCCACCTCACTTCACTCCCTTTACAGCATCATCCCTGTGTTCAGCAGTAGCTCTACTGCCAACCCTCTGTTCACCAGCATACACCCTACTTCCATGAGGACTCAATACACCTCTTTGCCACCAAGTAAGTTTCATGTAATTGATTCTGTGTTTCTCCCTCAGGTCTCAGCTCTCAATCATCTTTTCCCTCGTGGGATCATGTTGCATGTTTCCTGACATTTACAGATACCAGTGCATCTTTCTTACATTGATATGTGTTGTCTTTGGCATGGGGTCGGGAGTACTGGAACAGCATCTCACTATGCATCTCGAGCTATGCATCTCGGGTTCAATCTTGTGATCCATCTGCTTCTTCCTCTTGAGTATTGTGACTATAAGTGTAGGTCACCATGCCTAGCATTCTGTTGGTTCTTTTGATTCATTAGGGTTCTTTCTTTCTCTTTCTTTCTTTCTTTCTTTCTTTCTTTCTTTCTTTCTTTCTTGTGTTTCTTGTATTCTTAAACCCATTTCTGTCTCATCCTTTCTCTTCTAGTTTCCTGGAATAAGGTGGGAATGAAAGGTTTTTAAAACTTGTACTGTCATCTGGTCTTATTCCCCTTGTCAAGTTCAGGGCTTTGATGACACCTGGATGGGAGCAAGTTTTTTTGTCCCCAGAGCTTTCTCAATGATCTTTTTCTAATTCTGTCATTTCCCAGATGACTGCAAGAATGGAAAGTGGAATGGAAGACAGTGTGAATGCAAGTCAGGCTATACTGGTCAGCTCTGTGACTCCGTCCTGTATTCCTTCCCAGTAGGTAATGACCCCTCCCTGTGTCTCTTGACATTTGAAGTAAGTTGGCCATTTTGGAATGATTAATCAACCATTCCCATGGCATTACTGCCGGTAGAGGTGGTAATGCTATTTTTGTTCTTGTCCTCCTGCCTCTAACTTCTGATCTACCCTCCCTGGGTCTCTATCAGGCCATTAGCTCTTTCTGATATCAAAAGACAGGGGCTGGGGGGTAGGGGGATAGTTTCATCAGTAAAATATTCACAATGCAAATATGGAGATCTGTGTTTGGATCCCCAGAACCCATGTCAAACACTGGGCACAGTGCTGTGAACATGTAATCTCAACTCTCAGGAGGAGACATGCAGATCCCTGAAGCGTCCCTGACCACCCAGTCTAGCCAGATTGGTGAGAGACTGTCTCAAACTCTAAAGTGGAGAGAGAGAGAGGAAGATATGCAACACATATGTCTGAACTCCATACATGTGTATACACACACAAAAATGTCCATTATATACACATACTTACACACAAGTAGAGACAGAAGTCTTACCCCCCCTCAGCTACTCTTGAGTTTCTATCCTATTTTCTACTAGTTCTTTCCCCTCCATGATACCAAAAGGCAGAAAAACTTACTTCCCCCAGAGACATTCCTGCAGGTCCTCAGGGTCACTGTCTCACGCACCTTGTTGCCTGGTCCCACAGAAATCCCAAATGTTATCAACGCTACAGTGACCATGATGGTAAAAGTGACTCACCGGAACTTCACAAGTGACTTAAAGAACACCTCCTCTGAGGCCTACAAAAACTTCCAAAACCTCTTCCTGAACCAGGTAGGAGCAGTGACATTCAGTCAAGTGAGGGGCTACGGGTGCCGATCACACTTTGTCGTCTTCTGAGAGCCCTTTGTCTCCCAGAGTTCTAAGGTAGACTCCTCTCAGAGCAGCCACCCTTGAGCCCTACCCCATTCAGATCCCACCTGACCCTTTCCTTTCTCTTTCCTATGGGCTCCACCACACCAGCATGGAACTGTCCAAAGATGGGGCATACTCCAGCTCCGAATGATCTCTGATTTTTTTTCCAGATGGATAAAGTTTATGAGGGTGATGACCTTCCCCAGTACAAACAAGTGATCATTAAAGAGCTGCTGTGAGTGTTGGGGGGAAGGGGTCCCTCTTTCTTGCTCTGCTGCTTCCTCCTCCCCCGAGGTTAGGCTATCAGCATCTGTCTGGGACTGGGGAACTCCTGAGAGTCCTGACTCATTCATCATTTGTTCTTCATGGTTAGTCATTCATAATTTGCTTATTCATTCATTCATAAAATTGGCCATGCACTCATAAATTCATCATTGACTCATTTCTTCATCATCGCGGTTACACATTCATTCACTCACCATTTGTTCATTCACTCATTCATTTCCAGCTTGCTCCTTCATTTGTTCATCATGGTTACTCAGTTAGTTGTTCATGTAAGTCCTATCATCATCATTCATTTACTCATGACAGCCATTCGTTCAGCGTATGTTCACCCGTACTTGCCTCTTTCATTTATTCATCATGCTTGTTCACTGTTTATGCTTATTCATTTTCATTATTTACCATGTTTCTTCATTCACCATTAGTGCATTTATTCATCTACTCCTCCATCTTTATATTCATTGATTTTTCATTTGGCAAATTTTTATTAAAAGCCAACCCTAGCTGAGTGCTACACACTTGTAATACTAGTACTTGAATGCTTAAGACAGGAGTGGTCAGAAGTTGAAGGCCAGCCTGGGCTACACAGTGAGTTGCAGGCCAACCTGGGCTATGCAGAGAAACCCTGCTTGGGACACGCGGTAGCCCTGGGGTACAGAATGGTAGAACACGGGGGCACCAAGAGTGCAGTGTGCATGAGAAAGATCCCAGAGGCAAACCTTGTCAGCTGCAGAGAATTCTTCCCAGGAGATGTGACAACTGAAGTTTGATGAGAAGGGTTCATAAAGAAGTAGGGAAGGCTAGGGAAAGAGTTGCAGTGGAGGAAGTGTTGGCGGGGGAGCCCAGGGCAGTGGGGGGGGGAGTGAATTCTAGAAACTTGGAAGTTCAGTCAATAGTGGCAGCAGAAGTGGAGAAATGACTCGTGCCAAGCAGTGAGACCGTCCATATCAGCAGCTGTCCTGCAAGGGTCAGGATCTGACTTACAGACCTGACAGCTGTGTCTGGCTGCAGGGTAGAGGAAGGTGGGCAGAAGTCTACACTGGAGGTGACGGTGTCAATGTCTAGAGAAGGAAAAGGGGGTCCTGATCTCCCCATAACACTATGGGGATTCGTGGCATGAATGAAGGGAGAGTTTAGGAAATAACGGATCTCTGAGCTGCTGAGGCACGGGCTGCCTGGACTTGGATGAGGAGTAAGAAGGCTGCTGCCTTCTGCTGGCAGGGACCATGACAGATGACTTCCTTTGTCTCAAAATTGTTCCCCGCAGCAGTATCACCGGCCACTTAGTGAGAGGCTTCAAGGGTAGAGTGCCGCTTTTTAATAGAAGCTCATTATTTCTTCCTCCTCCTCTCCTCTTTCTTTTCCCTCTTCCTCCCCCCTCTTCCTCTTCGCTTCCATCTCCCTCCTCTTCTTCCCCCTTCCCCTTCTTCAAGCACTGGGATTGAGGACATTAGCCTCCACTCTCAACTGCTTTTAATTTCTGGAAACTGCCACTTTGCTTTCCTCCATTTTTCATTCCCAGTGACACGTCTTCACTCAAGAGTCCCTATATTTTATTTTTTATTATGTGTGCAGCAAATGTGTGCTTGTACCACTGCACACACATGGAGGAATGGAGGTCACAGGATAACTGGCAGGAGTTGTATCTCTCCTTCTGCCATTGGATCCCAGAACTGAACTCAAGCCATGAGGCTTGGCTGCAAGTGCCTTTACCCACAGAGCCACCTTGATGATCCAACCCTCTATTTTCAGATAAATTTCATCCTTTAGCTTTTGTGACAAACTGAGATTTACTGACCTTGAATTGTCTTACTCACCTAGCTCTTTGGAATTTACCAACTGCCCAAGGGTGGGGGCCTCATTTCTTTTCTTTTGTTCCTTTTCTTTTCCTTTCCCTCTTCCCTTCCTCCCTACCTCCATCCTTTTATTTCTCTTGGATTTTTGAAACAAGGGCCTCACTCACCATGTAGCCCAGGTTGGCCTTGAACCTATGACCCTCCTACCCCAGCCTTGCACCTGCAGGAATCCTCTTTTCTCCAACCCATGGGTCACATGGTTCCCTTGCCTCCTATCTTGCTGCTTTTGTCTTCCTTGCTGGGTGTTGGTGCTGTGGAGGAGACACTGAACTCTTTCCTGCTTGCAGCAACGGCAGCATCGTGGTGAAAAGTGATGTCATTCTAGAAGCAAACTACACCCCAGAGTATCAGACCCTGTTCAGAAACCTCTCGAAGATTGTGAAGGACAAGATCATAAATGAGACTAGGACATACGAAACTGACATGTCCCTGTGTCAAAGTAAGTCCTTCTGAAACTCCTTGACGTTGGTAGGAAGGAAGCCTGGGTGTATTTGGGGTTTTTGTTTTTTACCCTTTGGGGGGCCCACCACCCAGCTGCCAAATAAGTACATGGAGACGTATTCTTTCTTACGAATGTCCAGCCTTAGCTTTTCTAACTTAAATTATTCTCTTTCTCTTTAACTACATTTTGCCTCTGGGCTTTTTACCTTTCTGTATTCCATGTCTTTCTTTCTTCCTTACTCTGTGGCTGGCTGTGTTGCTGGGTGGCTGCCCCTGGCATCCTCTTCTCTTTTTCTTATTCTTCTCCAGCCTAGATTTCTCCTGTTTATTCTGTCTGCCTGCCAGCCCTGCCTATCCTTTCTCCTGCCTCACTATTGGCCATTGAGCTCTTTATTAGCCCATCGGGTGTTTTAGACAGGCAAAGAATCACAGCTTCACAGAGTTAAACAAATGCAACATAAAAGAATGCAACACATCTTTGCATCATTAAACAAATGTTCCACAGCATAAACTAATGTAACACATTTTCAACTAATATCCCGCAACACCTGGGTCTTCACGTCTCTCTCCCTTCTCGTTTGGAACAGCAGAGTCCCTACCAGAGGTCTAGAAATCAGCCATGTGTGGTAGCTCAGATATCTCAGCATCTGTGAGATCAGCACTAAGGGAGCGAAGGCAGGAGGGTGGTCATGAATTCAGAGCTGATCTGGGCTCCATAGTGAACTCCAGGCATATAGTCTTTTTTCAACAAAAGGCAGGGGATGCTGGGGACATGGCTTAGAAGTTGAGAACACTTGCTGCTCTTGCAGAGGACCTGAGTTCAGTTCTCAAAGCTGCCTGTAACTCCAGCTCCAGAAGATCCACTACCTTCTTACCCTCATCTGGTCTCCACAGCCATCCCCACACACATGTGAAAACACACACACACACACACACACACACACACACACACACACACACACACACACAGAGAGAGAGAGAGAGAGAGAGACAGAGACAGAGAGAGAGAGAGGTAAAAATGACATAAAATAAATCTTAGGGGGTTGAGGATATAGTTCAGAAGTAGGTAATAGTGCTTGCCTAAGAAGCACAAAGCTCTTAGCTCTGGAAAAACAAAACAACAACAACAACAAAAATCCCAACAAAACAAAACAAAAAACAAGATAAAACGGGCACAGACTACCTTTTGTCAAGCAGTGTGGCACACGCCTTTAATCCCAGCACTCAGAAGGCAAAGGCAGGTGTAACTCCATGAGTTTGAGGCCAGCCTGGTCTACACATTGAGTTTCAGGTCAGCCAGGACTGTTATACAGAGAAATCCTGTCTTAGAAACAGCAAATAAAAATATAAATAAACAAAATTTTAATAAGCAAATTATTAATAAAGAAATCTTTAAAAAATCCAGAACAGAACAAAGGCATCCCCTAGTGCCTCCCCTGACTCCATGCTGCTCCCGGCCACCCTGACAGTCCAGGCTGAAGCTGTCACCCCCATGCCCGTATTTGAGCCTGCTCACAGGGTATGGCTGTCTATCTGGAGCTCTCACATTGGTTCAGTGTGGACGGCTAATACAGAAGGGGAAGTAGAGGGAGGTGTGGGGAGGAAGGACGAGGAGGAAGCAGATGAAGGGGGGAGGAGGGAGAAAAGGAGGGAGGGAGGAAGTAGGAGGAGGGGAATAGCGGAGAGAGAACAAAAACTAAAGAAGAGGAAGAGGGAGAGGGGGACAAGAGCAGGGGTGGGAAAGTGAGAATAAAGGGGACAAGGGAGAGGAGGAAGAGGAAAGGAAAAGGTGGAAGGGAGACGAGGAAGAGGAGAGGCGGGGAAAGGAAGGAGAAAGGGGAGGAGCCTGGCGGGAGAAGGGGAGGAGCCTGAGTGGGCGAAGGGGAGGGGCCTATTGGGAGAAGGGGAGGAGCTTGGGTGGGAGAAGGGGAGGCCTCCTGACTGTTGACAGAGAGGCAGGAAGAAGTTTTTGTGGTTCTCACTGTGTTTTTCTGTTCCCTTTATCGCGGGCAGACTCCAAACTGTGCTACAATGGTAACTTCACCACTGTGGGTGAGGAGACTCTCAAGTTCAGCTTCAACCCTGTCGGTGAGCAGCCCCTTGGAGCTGTGGGCCGGAGCGGGTGGAGTGCGGATGGTGGACAGGGACCCAGGGAGAGCCCTAGCCCTGCTGTACTGACTCTAGCTGCCGCTCCTCGCCCCGTAGATCTTTGCATCCAGAAGGCCGCAGAGGACTTTGGCCGATACTTCTACCCGGAGGTTGTGGAGGGGAGGCTGACCTGCGTGAACAATTGCACTCAGGGGACAAAGTCACAACTCGACTGCAACCTGGGCCAGTGCCAGCTGCTACGCTCAGGGCCCCATTGCGTGTGAGTGCCTCCCCTGATGGGAGGGTGCTCCCTGCCCCACAGTCCTCCATAGGGTTGCCATCACCAGCCTGCTACACCATGCCCTGAGGATCATATACCCCGCCCACCCCAGTGCCTGAGCGGCTAGGTGGGCGGATGGCGTGGGTAAATAACGAAACAACTGTATCTAGCAATGGAGATGCTCGGAAGGCACCTCTGCTGTCTTCTACATCTCTCTCCCCTCCACAGGGATCTCCCGGCACCCTCTGTCATCATGAGAGTGATGGGTCGCCATGTGTTCTTAGATTCCGGCATTCTCCAGTCCAGCCAGGGCTTTTCTGAGAAGATTCACGTTATTTGCCTCCTCTCCCTATCACCAGTAGCATCCTCTGTCCCTTCCATCTGTCCACTCCTTCCTTCTTCCTTCCATCCCCTGCCCTTCTTTATTCCCTTCCTTCCCTCCCCCTTTTCTTCATTTCTTTCTCAGACTGGGACTCTGCAGTCCAGGTTGGACTGGAACTCACTGCGTAGCCCAGGCTGGCCTCCATTTTGAACTGACCTTCCTTCCACAACCTCCCGAGTTCCGGGATTCCGGACCTGACCTACCAGGCCTAGCTCCGTCATTAATTTCTCTTGTGACATTTCAGCCGTGAACACTTCTAGCTGCAACCTGGGCACACTAGTTTCCATGATCATAAATTAATGTACAAAATAGTAAACATGATAAGAGGCCCTTTCGGGTGCCAGCTGCTTTGAGATTAGATACGCAAGCAAGGGTATAGCTAGGACAAAACACTCGGGTTCCTGGGGTCCCTCTGAGATCTGGCACACTGAGTTTCCCCTCTTCCACACCTTACACAGTCAGGGACCCTGGCTCCCCAGACACACATACACCCCTACCTTTAGGAGAGGTTCCCGGGCTTTAGGTATTTAATTTCCCCTCAGGAGACCGGATATAAGGGACCTAGCCTGAGCCTCTGTGTGTGCGTCTCCTCAGGTGCCCCAACACAGACACCCACTGGTACTGGGGGAAGACCTGCAAGTCTAGAACCAGCAAGAGACTCGTGTATGGACTCGTGGGCACCGTGCTGGCAGTGCTGCTGGTCCTGCTGGTCTTGGCTGTCTTCCTTGGTCGAGCCCAGAGAAAACAACACAGGTGAGAGCTCATGAGCCCGGCCACCATGGTCCCAGAGAGAGGGGACCGATTGCGGAGTGAGGACACTCCACCCAGAAGTCACTGTAATCCGCTGCAGTTCTATGGTTTCCAGTCTGGAACCATAGAACTTGGTGAAGAACTTGGCTGAGGCCAAACAGGGTGTCTAGCCCCACCCACCGCCGCGCATCACCAGTGGTAGCTTTTTTTTTTTTTCTTTTTAATCTGATATGGTAGGATAGTCACTTTGAGTGAGAAATGGAAACAGAAACTTAAGCACTGGAATTAGATTATACAATAAAATTATATTTTATTATCTAGGCTGCCTGAGAGAATAATGAGGAGGCTGGGACTGAGTCAGACAGGGTGAGATGCACATTTGAAGAACTGTCAAGAGCCAGGCAGTAGAACATCTGGGCTAGCAGTGAGCAGAAGGGATCATTGCAATGCCCCCATTTCCTACCTGAGGGGACTGAGGGATGTTTAGGGAGACAGAGAACCAGAGTGAGTCTAGTCGTCACTCCCCATGGCCATTACTTTGGAGGGAAGAGATGTTGTGGCCCCCTTCAGAGTCAGGGTCAGGGTCTGCCATGGCCCCTCCTACTGCTCTAATATGAAGCCTCTCACTCATGACACTGCTGTCTGCAGGGCAAAATACGACCCATCTCAAGCATGGCGGAGAGAAGCCCTCCCTGGAACCTTCCAGAGCACGGGTGTCTGGGAAGGTAACTGTTCTTGGGGGGAGGATGAAAGCAAGAAAGCTACAGTGGCTATGGGGGTGTGACATGAGTCCTGCCTTGCTGTGACCTGATGACAGCTCATGTCACATGTGCCCCCGCATCTCAGTGCACCCACCCCCTGCTCTTCTGTGGTCCCTTGTCCCCTTCTCCTTCCCTGCATCATCAGCCTTCTCGCTGACCTTGTCTTTTTTTTTTTTAAATTTTTTTAAGCTACATTTATTTTTTAGGCACATGTGTGTGATGCTATGAGGGCAGAGATCAGAGGACAACTGTCAGGAGTCAGTCCTTTCGTTCCATGGTGTGAGTCCCTGCATAGGACTCCGGTCACCTTACACATCTCACTAGCCTGACCTCTGGTCCTTTTACAGCTTCTCCCCCATCAAATTCCCAGGGCCTCCACAGAGCAATTCCCTCCCCTCCACGTTTCTGTATACATCACACCACTGTCTGGTAGGCTCCACTCTCTGCCACCTATACCAGCCCAAACTTACCGTTTCTATAACCTGTTTATGATCCTTTCCCTCTCCAGGGACCTCCACTTTGTCCTTAATCTTCCCCGACTCCTGAGCAACCCAGGGGCCCCTGAGCTGTGTCTGCCCGAGTCTCTGTCCATGATACCTAACTTCTTCTCTAATCAGTATGGCTGCCTCTGCCCAGTTCCTCCCCCAAGCAGGCTTTGACTTCCCACCTTCCCAGCGCACATTTGGGCGGTAGAGGGGGGTTTGTGGGAGCATGCACTCGTGTGCACATGCGTGCAGAGGTCAGTCTCAGGGGTTGATCCTTAGAAGCTATACAACTTGTTTTGGAGGACAAGTCTTTCATAAGAACTTGGGGCTCATAGATTGGGTCAGACTGGCTGGCTGGAGAGTCTCAGGGATCTGCCAGTCTGTTTCCCTAGCACTGGGGTCATAAACGAGTATCAGCTATGCTTAAGCTTTACATGTGCAATTCTGGGGATCAAACTCAGGTCCCAAGTATTTATGAGGCAAGCATCTTACCAACTGATTCATCGCATCAGTTACCCCCACAGCTGTTTGCTGTCACTGTGTAGCCCAGGGTGATCTCAAACAAGCACAGTGTAGCATAGGTTGGCCTTGAATGTAGGGATCCTCCTAATTTAGCCTCTGAGTGTTGGGATTACAGGTGTGCACCACCACACCTGCAGTTCCTGCTTCCCTGGTTTTATTTTTATGATCCCTTATGTGCCACCCTTTTCCTAGTGATTCAGGGTAGGCTCAGAGTCATCTCATGCCCATGAGACAAGGGTGTCAGATACACAGCCACTCTCTGACGTGCCAGCATATAGCAGTGCACAGGTTATAATGACCCAGCCTGAGCTCCGGGGTCACTGAAGGCTTCTAATTTAAGCCTTCAGTGACCCCGAAGGCTCCAAGCAGTGACTCAGAGGTCAGCTTCTGCTCCTGAGTGTATAGAGTAAGGCCCTCCTTAGTTGGAGGTACTACCTAAGAAAGCACAAGTCCACAGTCCTGTATTAGGAGGACTAATACAGCGTTAGGGAGGTGGTCAAAGAAGCATCAAAAAGTCAAGATCATTTTATGTTACATAGCAAGTTTGAGACTAACTGGTCTACATGTCCCCCCACGCCCCTAAAAGAAAAGATGGCTTTGGAAGGCGTTGATCAGGAGCTGGGCGTGTGGTGTTGTTATTTATCTGGTACAGGGTCTAACTATGTAGCCCAGACTAGCTTTGAACCCGTGCGCCTGCCAAGCCTCTGAGTTGACAGGTATATAAATCACCAAGTCCACAGATGAGTTTTAAGTGGGTCACTCAGATGGATCTGAGGGGGACAGTATGGGGGACAAGGACAAGGTGATAGGATGAGTAGGCTCAGGAGATGAGAAATAGAGGAGTAACCAGATGAGGCAGTTCGGGGGGCTGGGGTTGCTGGCGGGCTGAGGAGGAGATCGTGTAGGACAGAGCGTCTGAGGCTGGTCTTCGGAGTATGGTGGCTGCTGAGTTGGGCATCCAAGAGAGAAGCCTGTGGGACACGCTGACTCCCTGAAAGGGGCGGGCTCTTGGACCTCAAGGTAGCACCAGGAGTCTGAGTAGGCAAAGGGAGGGCTGGCAATTAGAGAGGGAAAGGGGTCCGGGCCTCCTAGGGCCACTTAGAAGTGCAGCCATTGCAGGAAGCACCGTAAGATTCCACTGAAGAATGGCCAAGATGATAAGAGAAG
This sequence comes from Cricetiscus sungorus, assembly GCA_030556225.1. Classification (NCBI taxonomy): domain Eukaryota; kingdom Metazoa; phylum Chordata; class Mammalia; order Rodentia; family Cricetidae; genus Cricetiscus; species Cricetiscus sungorus. Next base: position 13,367,714 of record JANBXA010000044.1, read on the forward strand.
TAACAACAACTGCAAACAAAACAGGCCCTGGCCTGGAGTCCAGCTGCAGGATTCAGGAAGAGGAAGCAGATATTGCTGATAAATAACAGAGCCACAGTAACAATTTCCCGAAAACCTGTGTACACAGTTGCTAAGGGCTGGCAGGTGAGGGGGTGGTATATGACTCAAGAGGCTGCCACCAGCTCTATTCCCATCTGTTCCTCACACGGCTGGCTGGCAATAACTCCCCGTGGGTTTGACTTGTGACCCATGATACATAGGTCACAAGTGGGTAGGAAGGCTATTCTCTTTCTGTGGTGTCCCTGAGTCACCCCAGAGCAGCTTCCAGGCTCGAGTCAAGTCCACTAAGACTCCATCACAGATTAGAAAAGTCGAAGCAGTTAACTTCCTTTTCCTGGAACCCCCCACCCTACCCCTTACACATTCCACCGCCCATGGCTGCCCCAGCCTCCTCTAGGGAAACCCTTCTTACACCATACCTTTCCCTGCAGACCCGAATCTCAAAGAGGACAAATTTGGCCTGGAGAAAGGGAACAGACACTTCCAGCCAAACCTGCAGCGTGTGGACCCCAATGCTAAGGTGACACAGCTGGGAGACTCCCCGCCTTGGGGCTGCTCGCTCTCCTAGTCCTGGGTTTTCCCTACCCCCCCCCCCGCTCCTCCCAATCCCTACTTGATTGCATCTGTCTCCCCCATCCTCTAGCTCAACTTTCAGAGGCCCGAGGTGGTGAAATCAGCAGCTCCGTGAGAACAAGAGTGTCTACCCATCATGCCCCATCCAGATTTAGACAAGAGAGGGCTGGAGTCCCCACCACTGGTATTCCTGGCTGGTTAAGACGAAGCTGACACCAGGTCCCAAAGCTTTGTTTCTAATCTAAGGTGACCAGAGTTGGCCCATAGGTCATTTCCAGAAGACTGAATGGAGCAAAGAGCAAAGTCTCAAGGACTGCGAGCCAGGCACCACCTCCTCCTCAGGGTCACCTCCACATCCCGGAGCCTATCGTCTCCGGGCACCCTTGGTGTCTTTATCTTTGTGTCGGTTCCACCCTGCTCTGGAATTTCCCTATCAATAAAGCAGTACTTCAGCCAGAACCTTAAGTTTTCTTCTCTTCCTGATGTGCGTGCTGGGAGGCAGGGTGGTCTGGCGGGTGGCATCTGGAAGTAATGGAGGGAAATGTCTTATGCCCCTCTCTGGGCAGAACAACCTTCCGAGGGGTTAAACATCCCCATCCCAGTGTTTGCACCACTTACTTCTTCAGCTGGAGCAGGGCAGGCCCACCTCTGCCAGAAGACACTGAGGATGGACAAACCCAAGGCCAGGCCTTAGGGACAGAATGCCTCAGGTCCAAGAGCAACAGGTGGGAACCCCCAGAAGGCTGAGGACTAAGCACTTGCTTCCATGTCCTTTAAGGTGGACAAGATCACTCCAGGTGGCCATAGGGATGGTGAGAGGGCCTTGCTGACTTCTGAACTCACACATTTGAGAGTTCCCGAACGACAGAGGGGTGGGGGCATTTCACTGTCAGATAAAACCCTGGCACAAGGGAATTTAAGCTCCCAGGTATCCACAAGGATGGCCCCAGCTAAGATTCCTAGCAACAGTAGTTACGTATCCCCAGTGGCCCTCTCCTGTGACCAGATTGGTGCCTAGCCCAATTGTCATCAGAGAGCTGTCATCCAACAACTAATGAAAACAGACGCACAGCCAAACATTAGGCAGAGCTCGGGGAATCCTGCAGAAGATGGGGAGAAAGGATTGTAGGAGCCAGAGGGGTCACAGCCACCACAAGAAAACCACAGAATCAAGTAACTGGGCTCATAGGGGCTCACGGAGACCGAACCAACAACCAGGGAGCCTGCATGGGAATTGACCTAGGCACTCTGCACACGTTACAGTTATGTGGCTTGGTCCTTTTGTGGGACTCCTCACAGTGGGAGCAGAGGCTGTCTCTGACTATTTTGCTAGTTTGGAACCCTACTCCTCATACTGGGTCACCTTGCCCAGCCTTAATACATGGGGAGGTGCTTAGTCTTACTGCCACTTGATATGCTGTGTTGTTTTGATACTCATGGGAGACCTGTCCTTTCCTAATGGGGGAGTGGATTCTGTGGCCAGGATGATATATATATATATATATATATATATATATATATATATATATTCCTGATCATCTCAGGGTGTCATAACTTGGACCCCATGTCCTTCTGAGGTACCTATAGGACAGAGAGAGGGACAGCTTGAGGGATGTTCTGTAGATATTCTCACCAGGGACCCGGGCCAAATTCAGGATATTCCTCTCTCTCGCTTAGATGTGGGCTCTCTGGTGTGTCTCTGTGGAAGGGCCAGGAGCACCACCCTTCTGCTGGGGTGATAAATCTCATTACCTACCTGAACACCTATACACTTGTCTGGCTGGGAAGGGAACCGCTCCCTTTGCTCTTTGGCCCAGGGTGGCCAGCCCCCACCCCTCGTCATATGGGAAGCTGCCAGATTGACTCCTACTCACACTGACCCCCTGGCACTCTCAGTATCGCAGAGGTCAAAGGTCTCTTAGCCTTCTTTATTTCTGGGGTTCCGTGGCTCACATTCATTTTGCCAGCAGGCAGGACTACCTGCTCTGTGCTCTGCGATGTCGAGGAGGATGAGAAAGACCGTGGCGCTCTGCCTGCTGGTTCTCACCCTCCACTTCCAGCCCCAGTCCACTGCTGCTAAGGAGGGTAAGTAGTTTCCCAGCCCCACCGCCCCTTCCCCACAAGCCTGCATCCGTGAGCTGCCAGGCTCCGGGCAGAGCTCCCTTCGCCTTCGACCCAGCTGGCTCTCAGCTCTAGGCTTCCCTGAATGTCTTTTCTTCCCCAAATGAGCTTTGGGGAAGGACCAGTTTCCTCACTCATGGGAGTGCAGGAACAGGTGTCAGTTGACTTGGATTAAGCAGAATCATCCCTTTGAAGTGGGGTAGCCATGTTAATAGAGCCTGTGTTTATCTTCGGAGTGTCCCCATCAGACTCTCTTATCCCCCATCTCTATGCCGATTTCCCCCAAGGTCTTTCTGTATGAGGAGAGGGAGTGAAGACAGAGTCTGGTCATGATTTAGGCCAGGCTGACCTAACACTCACCATGTGACCATTTCTGATCCTCCTCCCTCAGCCTCCTGAGACTGCGTTGGTAGGCTTGGCTTGTCAGGGTTGTCTTCATATAACATACAACACATGCTTCCTTGTTCTGCCCTCTCTAACTTCTGTCCTGGTGTGTGTGTGTGTGTGTGTGTGTGTGTGTGTGTGTGTGTGTGTGTGTGTGTGTGTCCACCTACAAGCCGAGGAAGCCACAGGACCATAGCAAAGTGTGGGATGTCAGGAACCCCAGCTTCTAACTTTATCACAAACTGTGTGTCAGGGGTCTGCTCAACTCCCCTCTGGTCTCAGCTTTCTCCTCGGAAAAGACAAGGGTTAGTCCGTCCCAGGTGGGAAAGGCCTGCTACCCGTCACTCAGAAAGAATGAAAGTTCAAGGCTGCTACAGAGTGAGCTCAAGGACAGCCTTGACAATTTAGTGAGAGCCTGTCCCAAAATAAAAATTTTAAATAGGACTGGGAGCCGGATAGGGTAGCATGAGCCTTTAGGACTTTTGGGAGGCAGAGACAGGTGGTTCTCTATGAGTTTGACGCCATCCTGATCTACATTGTGAGTTCTAGGCCAGCCTGGGTTATTTAGAGAGACCCTAACTAAAACAAATCAGACAAACCAGCAAAGCCTGGGAAATTGGGCATGGTAGCAAGTACCTTTAATCCCAGCACTCAGGAGGCAGAGATGGATCTAGTGAGTGACTTTCATAGCAGCCAGGGCTACACAGTGAGATTCTGTCTCACAAACCCATTAAAAAACAAATAACAAGATAAAACAAAAAAGGGGGGACTGCGCTCGCCTAGAATTCTCTAGTGAGGGCCTCGCTGACTCAGCAGTAGTGTGGCACCGAAGGGGCCAGTCGGGGGCCAGGCTGCTATGACGTAGAGTGCTTGCTTAGCAAGTGGGAAGCCCTAGGTTGGGATTTCTTGTTCTTTTTAAACTCATTTTACATATGTGATTGTGTGTCTGTACATGGGTACCCCAGACAGCACAGGGGATGTTGGATTCCTTGAGTTGCTGTTACAGGCGTTTGTGAATTGCCCTGATGTGGGAGGTTGGGATCTGAACTCCAGTCTCCCACAGAACAGCAAATGCTTAACCCCAGAGCCATCTCTCCAGCCCCTAGCAGTTGGGATTTCTAAGGATCCATTCAATTTAGTTGCTTAGAACTCCTCCAGACTGCCCCTCTGCCGCATCCCAGGGAAGGAAGGGAAGCTGAGACAGAAACAAAAGCCACAGACCCCAGCACTCACTCCTCCCCCAACTAGATGGCACCTTGGGAGGGTCAGAGGGGTCTTACAGTCAGGAGTGGAGTTCCTTTGCTCAACCTTGAACAAGATGCCTCTTTATAAAGACCTGCTTTAGACTTTGTCCTGCCTTGGAACTTGCCTTGCCAGGGACTGCCTCTTGGCTCGTGCCCCCTGCCAACTCTTCTCTAGTGAGGACCTGGCATGGAGGGGCAGGACAGATGAGGGCAGCTCTTTTGCAGATAGCATTTAAACTCCTATAGGGTCCCAGCAGGGCAGGAACTTCCCAGTGTCCCGTCATCTCTCTCTCTCTCTCTCTCTCTCTCTCTCTCTCTCTCTCTCTCTCTCTCTCTCTCTCTCTCTCTGTGTCTGTCTGTCTCTGTCTCTCTCCTCTCCACTGCTTTCTCACGCCCACCTTGGTCTACCCCCTATGCTATATATGGCCCATTCATCTCTAGCCTCGGTTTCCCCCTCTGTAGAATGGAAATTTCCAGATTCTTTCTGCTCTGCCGAGTTTTATAAATTCCCTCCTCCTTGAGGCCTGGTCTCTAGGATCCTGACCAGAGTCCATTAGCATCTGGTTCCTACTGTGATCCTTATCCAGGGACCCAGGGCACTATGCCTCTTCAAGGCCACTGGATTTGTGTGTGACAGGATAGGGTGTAACTACAGAAACAACCTAGTGATCTCAGCTAAGCCCTGCCTGGAAGATGCCCTCTTATCTTCCTAGATATGTGATATATCAATGAGACACAGTGTCCTCTGGGCTTGCCTACAACTGTTCAGCCTTAGCAATCACCCTCCTGCCCCTGCATCCGTGATGACAGTGACTAAGGCTCAGAGTGTCCTGTCCATAAGTGCCATCTCACTCACTACATTTCGTTAGTCCCAGACACTTGACCCATCCTTTACTACCATCGCCGTCCCACCCCTGAGTTGCCATAGCGACAACCCACAACCTGGGTGGCATAGAATTCTCATCTCGCATTTCTGGCTGGAGGGAGGGGCCAAGCAGGTGGCCATCTTTGATGTTGCTGTTGTTTTAACTTACTTTGTGTGTGTTGAAGGGGTGGTCAGAGGGCTGGGGTCCTGGGACGCCACTCAGGCCATCACGTTAGTTGCCAAGTGTCTTTACCCGCTGAGCCACCTCACCAGCCCACCTCACTCATTTAGAAGGCCCTCTGCAAGGGTCTGTCCCCGAGAGCCTGATGGCTGCTGGCACCCCTCTGCGTTCTTGGTGCCCCAAGACAGTCCCCCATGTTCACACCTGTGTTGGGTCCAGGTATCTTCCCAAGCATAAGGGCACTGGTGATGCTGGACTAAGGATCACGTGAATGACCTCGGTTTCACACGACGCCTTGCAAGGTTGCCACAGCAAAACAAAACATAACAGACAGGGATCTCCTGAGGGGTTAGGGCTTCAATGCAAATAGCAGAAAAAGAATGAGGGGGGATGGGCAGATGAGGTAGCTGGGTTTGAGTCCTCCCCTATTTCCTCCCCCTCTCTCTGCTCCTTTCTTCTTTTTCTTCTTTCTTTCTTCCCTCCCTCCCTCCCACCCTTATTTTCTGTTTTTTTTTTTTTCTTTTCTTTTCTTCTGTGGTGCTGGGTTCCAACTCAGGGCCTCATGCTAGCTAGGCAAGCGTTTTACCAGTGAGCTGCAGCCCCGGTTCAAGGGCTTTCTTTACCGTAGCAGTTGCTGAGCCAGTGAGTAAAGGCATTTGCTCAAACCTGACGACCTGAGTTTGATCCCTGGGTCCTACATGATGGAAGGAGGGAGCCGACCCCTGAAAGTTGTGCGGGGGCACACGAGACCATCCCCAAATAAATAAATAAGTCGTACATAAATGAATAAGACATGAAAAGAATTGCTGTTAGCCAGAAGTAACATTGGGGAGATGGGTGTGGAGGGGCACGCCTTTAATCCCAGCACGGCAGAGGCAGGTGGATCGCTATGAGTTAGAAACCAGCCTGCTCTAAGAGTGAGTACCAGGACAGTCAGAGCTACACTGAGAAACCATGTCTCCAAAAAAAAAAAAAAAAAAAAAAAAAGGAAAAGAAAAGAAAGAAAGGAATCGAGAGAGAGAATGATGAATGAATGAATGAGTGAGTGAGTGAATGAATGAATGAATGGATTTGGGGGAGGTGAGCTGGTGGTGGAGAGAGGCAGATGTTCACTGAGATACATACCTGGCATCTGGACCTGGCAGATGTTTGAGCAGCTTCCTTAAAGTGGCTGTGTGATGTTTTATTTGTGAGTTCTATATAATAGGGTGACTTTATTGGAAAAACAAAAAACAAAAAAGGAACAAAGCAAAACAGGGCCAGGGAGAAAGGTAGCTGAGTCAGGAAAGGCAAGCACAGTGAACCTAAGCTTGCTTCTCAGGCGCCACGGAGAGAGCTTAAGTGCATGGGAGCGCCCACACTGGGAGGTTCACGCCTGGAACTTGAGGTGCAAGGGGAACCACTGCCCTCTCCTGGCCTCCTTAGGTACCTGGACACCCACAGACTCGTAGCCACAGTCATAGCCACATACACAAAAATAGATACGTCTTTAAAAAAATAAATAAAGCTAGGCCTGGTGGTGCAGCTTTGTAATCAGGAAGGCAGAGACCTGGGGGGGGGGGACCCCAGGGGCTCCCTGAGCAGACAGCTCGCCTACTTGGCAATTTTAGACCAATGGGAGTCCCTGTTTCAAAAAACCAAAATGCATGGCACCTGAGGAATGATGATTGTCAAGTTTGTCCTCTGGGCTCCACAGGCGCACGTGTGTGTGTGTGTGTGTGTGTGTGTGTGTGTGTGTGTGTGTGCGTGCGTGTATGAATGAACACATACATATATATAACACACACACATGCATACGCCCCCACACACTCCACATAGCAGAACCAACTTGAAAATCTCTAAGAAGTCGCCTTTAGAGACTGGCAGGGTCTTCCCGCGCATCACCCTCCCGCACCTGTCCACGGCCTGGTCCAATCTCCTTGCTCCACCATCCCTGTCCTCTTTGTCCCACCAGCTGGCACTTCCCTGTCCTTCCCCACTGAGGAGTCAGCAGGGTCAGGGCTACTGAGGATGGTGCAGGGGTGATAGATGTGAACACTTGGACTCTGGTACCTGACACAGCTCTTTTTTAAGGGTCAGGCAGGGACACACTGGGTGGGACTAGAAACACCTTTGCTCCATCTCTGCTATAAAGACAATTAGTTCTGGGAGCTGCTAGACCGTCTTGTCCTCTTTCCATGTCCTCTGACCTGTCTAACAGTGTCCTTTGCACCGAGAGACCTCAATAAGTTCACAGTCCTCAGATAAGAAGTCTGGGGACTCTCACCTGCCCTCAAACCAACCATTTACTCAAGGTTCACCTTGAACTTAAGGTTCCCTTGTCTCCACCGTCCAAGGGTTGAACTTAGATTGTTAAGTCTTGGAGGCAATCACCTTTAGGTAATGAGCCATCTTGCTGGCCCCTAATCTGTTTCTTTTTTAGTGAGCTTTTATTGTTTGTCTTTCAGAGTATCTGTTCATTTAGTCTAAGCTGTGAAGTGTACTGAACACAGCTGTTAATAGCTATAGAATAGGATCATTTTGGATGGAACAGGAAAATATTTCCTCTGTGTGTTTTGTGTTTGGAGGGGGTTGAACTCCTTGAACGAGTGAACGTAGAGTTATTTTGTGTTTGTTATTTCAGGGACATTATTTTTGACATACTTTTTGGTTCCTTTACTTTTCTTGAATTCAAATTATTTCATGTGCATTATGCTGGTTAAAGTTGTCCAGAAGAAGTATCATAACTAATAAATGTTTGTGCGGTGCTGGAGATTGAACCCTGGGGAACTTAGCACAAGCTAAGCAAGAACTCTCTCTCCCTGAGCCACACCCCAGCCCCTCACTGGGGGATTCTAGGCAGGTGCTCTACCACTGAGCCACACCCCACCCCTCACTGGGGGATTCTAGGTAGGAGCTCTACCACTGAGCCGTGTCCTCCCACCCCCATTTTGCTTCCCCAAACTCTTCTTTCCTCTATTTTCAGATACGATTGTCCATGCTAGCTTTAAAATTGTGTGATCCTCCTGCCTCGGCCCCGTGTGTATTGAGGATTGTAGTTCCAAGTCACCACACCCTGCTGTCATTTTCTTTTAGTGAAGCAAAACCATCATGTGTCCTTCCTTCAGTGTCCTGTGAGCTGCTGGCTTCTCCAGCCTGACCCCTAGGAGCAGCACTCTTCCCTATGTGACAGCAAGCTCGAGCTCCTGTTCCTTCTCATCTTCTCCTACACAATCTCTCCCGGCCTCGAGCACTAACTGGCACTGAGCTTAATCATCCACAAGGAGAAGCCAGAGCTCATCTCTGCAGTCTCTGTATCTCTGCCCTCCTTAGAGTTTCTCTTGCTGTGATGAGACACCATGGCCAAAGCATCTTGGGGAGGAAAGGGCTGATTTGGCTTACACTTCCACATCACTGTCCATTGTGGAAGGAAATCAGGGTAGGAACTCAAGCAGGGCAGGAAGCTGGAGGCAGGAGCTGATGCAGAGGCCATGGAGGGGTGCTGCTCGCTGGCTTGTTCCCCTGGCTTGCTCAGCCTGCCTTCTTATAGAACCCAGGACAGCCCAGGGACGGCTCCACCCACAGTGGGTCAGGACTTTCCACATCAATCTCTAATTAAGAAAATAACCTACAGACTTGCCTTCAGCCTGAGCTCATACAACAAAGCTCTCAACAGTGGGTCACAACCTCTTTGGGGTTTGAAAGACCCTATCACCAGGGTCACCTACGACCATCAGAAAAACACAGATATTTACATTACGATTCGTAACAGGAGCAAAATCACAGTTATGAAGTAGTAACGAAAGTTTTATGGTTGGAGCTCACCACAACACGACAAAGTACATTACAGGGTCACGGCGTTAGGGCGGTTGAGAACCACTGTTCAGGAGGCATTTTCTCAACTGAGGCTTCCTCTTCTCTAGTGACAAGTTGACATAAAATTAGCCGGCGAGCTCTCTCTGTTCACGAAGCTCTGCATCATGAGCTCTAGGTGGCTGCACCTCTCAAGACTCTCATCACAGCAGCTCCCCAGCTCAGGGACTCTGCATGCTCCAACCTGTGTTCACCTCTCCCCATTGCTTCCAGGAAATCCTTCCAGGCCAGCAGGCTGAGGTGATCGTAGGTTCTCTTCACATATCCCAGGAACCATTGTTCAGGGGCACGGGAGTCCGCACAGCCGTGTAAAGTGCCCAGGTTTTCATGTTGGTCCTGGGGATTGAACTAAGGTCCTGATGCTTGCACATCAAGCACTTTTACCACCCGAGACGTCTCTCCAAGTCCCAAGGGCAAGAGCTTCGAATACGCAGTAAAAATGCTACGATTTATAGGATACAATAGCGGTGAATCGGGGCTGAGGTGTTGCAGACAGCGTTTGTTGTTACACAGACAACGGCACACAGGGCAGGAAGAGATCTGTGTTCACATCCAAGGCTATAGCAGTGAGTCGACACAAATGTTTCAGACTTATTGCGCTTTGATTTTGAATAGCTTTTCGGTCATTACTTGTTTAGAAATACGTAAAGGTCAATTTTTGGTGACTCATAAATTAAGAGTTTGTTCTAGGTAGGCTTCTTCGGTGGACAAGGCCAGTGCTTATCTGCTGACTCCCCGGCTGCAGGGTTAACGTTTTTTGGAGTAGGAAGTAAGAGCTCAGAGGTAGTGAGAGCGGGAAGGAGGTTGGTGATTCAGGAAGACCAACAATCCTGTCTCTCTTTCAGAGATGACCGGAAGCAGGGATGTGTGGGATGGAGGAGGATGCAGCTCCCAAGAGGACAGCCAGAAGACTCAGTGCCAGATGACGAAGAGTGAGCACAAAGGTATTTTAATTTGCTTCCTATTGCTACGATAAATACCACAGCCAGGAGCAACCTGGGAGGAAATGATTTATTTGGCATACACTTCCAGTTGCACCTAATATGTGGCTGTGGTGTCAGAGGGTTGGAATCCACGCCTGTCATCACAGGGAGTGGGGACCCGCATTCTGACATAGTCCGTTGGGGAAGCCGCAGCAAGAATTTCAAGGCAGGAACCTGGTGGCAGGAGCTGGAGCAGGGCTTCTGGAGGAGAGCAGCTCCATCAGATTTCTTATGCTACCCAGGATCACTCTCCCAAGGGTGGGACCACCCACGCTGGGCCGGATCCTCAGACACCCACGCTGGGCCGGATCCTCAGACACCTATTAAATGAGGCAAAAACAAAACAAACAAACTAGATCCTCACAAGCCAGTTGCAGCTGGCATTTTCTTTAATCACAGCACTTGAGGGCAAAAGCAGGTGGGTTGCTGTGAGTTCCAGTCCAAACAGAATTACTTGGTAAGACCCTGCCTCAAATTTAAAAAAGAAAAAGAAAGGGTGAAAAGGCAAGAAAAGGCCCTACACGATTGCTTGCTACATAGAATGAGACAGGGGCACAAATTACGCAAATTTCTCCTCCCGAAGAACTCTAACATGTGTGAACTTGACAGAAAACAAACCAGGAAAGCAGATTGAGCAAGGCCATTGCAGAGAGACACAGGCAAGGAGTCCATTCCCCAAAACAAGGGGGAGTCAAGAGGGGACAAAAGAGAGCACAGTTTGCACAGGGACTGCTGCAAAGGACAAAGGAAAGATGTGGCAATAGAAAGACAGACGGGGACGGTGGAAAGGATCACATGGAACTTGATAGGCTAAGAAGGCAGAACATAGAGGGTTTGCAGCCAAGAAACAACCCATGTTTAATCCACGGAACCTAAGGGTGGAGGTCAGGGACACCTCTCCCAAGAGGTCCTCTCACCTCAATATAAAGGTCACGCACACATAGCAACATCCCCAAAACTTCAGGTGCACAACTGTGAAAGAAGATAACAAAAAGGGGAAACACAGCTACAATAACATTGCTGTGGAAAATAAAAATTACCATACTTAATAGAAAGAAGTAACAATAACAGAAAGAAAAGACTCTTTTTTCACTTGACGAGAGCTCAGTGATTCAGAGTGACCGCTAAGGGAAAGCAAAAGAGACGGGAGGACCCTGACAAAGAGACGGTTAAGGGGGTCCCGAAGAGAAGGTAACTAATTACGAGGTGCAGGAACTGAACTCACAAGTTAGAGACCCACAGAGAGACATGGCACACGGCAGCAGCAGCGGCAGCAGGCACACAGGCGCGGAGGGGGGGACACTGCAGGACTGTGAGCAATGACAAGGGAGGAGGCTCAGACCAGCAGTAGAACGAGGACTGCGGCACAGAAGGGATTAACACGGTGTCGGTACCACGTTTGCAGAAAGGAAGGTAGGACCGGGAAGGAGCGGAGGCCAAGCCAGGACGGACGCTGACCCCGGCAGCATGAGCGCAGGCCAGGACCCCATCAGCATGAGCGCCATGCAGGGCCCCCCTGACAACAAAGACGCTGATAGGGGCTCCCGAGAAATTGGCACAAGCGATGTTTCTGTGCACACCCGGAGTACTGAATCCACCCCTAGTACTGAATCCACCGCAAGTACTGAAACCACTCCGAGTAATGAAACCACCCCGAGTACTGAATCCACCCCGAGTACAGAAACCACCCCTAGTACTGAAACTACCCCGAGTACTGAAACCACCCCTGCTACTAAAACCACCCCGAGTACTGAAACCACCCCGAGTACTGAAACCACACCGAGTACTGAAACCACCCCTAATACTGAATCCACCCCTAGTACTGAAACCACTCTGAGTACTGAATCCACCCCAAGTACTGAAACCACCCCTAGTACTGAAACCACCCCGAGTACTGAATCCACCCCGAGTACTGAATCCACCCCTAGTACTGAAACCACCCCTAGTACTGAAACCACGCCGAGTACTGAATCCTCCCCTAGTACTGAAACCACCCCTAGTACAGAAATCACCCCGAGTACTGAATCCACCCCGAGTACTGAAACCACCCCGAGTACTGAATCCACTGCAAGTACTGAAAACACCCCGAGTACTGAATCCACCCCAAGTACTGAATCCACCACTAGTACTGAAACCACCCCTGCTACTGAAACCACCCCTAGTACTGAATCTACCCCAAGTACAGAAACCAACCCGAGTACTGAAATCACCCCTAATACTGAATCCACCCCGAGTACAGTAACCACCCCTAGTACTGAAATCACCCCGAGTGCTGAAACCACCCCGAGTATTGTAACTACCCCGAGTACTGAATCCACCCCGAGTACTGAAACCACCCCGAGTACTGAAACCTCATTGAGTACTGAAACCACCCCGAGTACTGAATCTACCCCAAGTACAGAAACCACCCCAAGTATTGAATCCACCCCAAGTACTGTAACCACCCCGAGTACAGAATCCACCCCGAGTACTGAATCCACCCCGAGTACTGAAACCACCCCGAGTACAGAAACCACCCCAAGTACTGAAACCTCATTGAGTACTGAAACCACTCCGAGTACTGAATCCACTGCAAGTACTGAAACCACCCCGAGGACTGAAACCACCCCTAGTACTGAAATCACCCCGAGTACTGAATCCACCCCAAGTACTGAAACCACCCCAAGTACTGAATCCACCCCGAGGACTGAAACCACCCCTAGTACTGACACCACCCCTGCTACTGAAACCACCCCGAGTACTGAAACCACACCGAGTACTGAATCCACCCCGAGTACAGAAACCACCCGGAGTACTGAATCCACCCCGAGTACTGAAACCACCCCTAGCACTGAAACCACCCCTAGTACTGAGTCTACCCCAAGTACTGTAACCACCCCGAGTACTGAATCCACCCCGAGTACTGTAACCACCCCGAATACTGAATCCACCCCTAGTACTGACACTACCCCTGCTACTGAAAACACCCCGAGTACTGAAACCACCCCCAGTACTGAAACCACCCCAAATACTGAATCCACCCCAAGTACAGAATCCACCCCGAGTACTGAAACCACCCCGAGTACTGAATCCACCCCAAGTACTGAAACCACCCCGAGTACTGAATCCACCCCAAGTACAGAAACCACCCCGAGTACAGAATCCACCCCAGGTACTGAAACCACCCCTAGTACTGAAACCACCCCGAGTACTGAATCCACCCCGAGTACTGAAACCACCCCTAGCACTGAAACCACCCCTAGTACTGAGTCTACCCCAAGTACTGTAACCACCCCGAGTACTGAATCCACCCCGAGTACAGAAACCACCCCGAGTACTGAATCCACCCCGAGTACTGAATCCACCCCGAGTACTGAATCCACCCCAAGTACTGAAACCACCCCTAGTACTGAAACCACCCCGAGTACTGAATCCACCCCTAGTACTGACACTACCCCTGCTACTGAAAACACCCCGAGTACTGAGCCCACCCCTAGTACTGAAAACACCCCGAGTACTGAATCCACCCCAAGTACAGAAACCACCCCGAGTACAGAATCCACCCCGAGTACTGAAACCACCACGAGTACTGAATCCACCCCAAGTACAGAAACCACCCCGAGTACAGAATCCACCCCAGGTACTGAAACCACCCCTAGTACTGACACCACCCCTGCTACTGAAACCACCCCTAGTACTGAAACCACCCCGAGTACTGAATCCACCCCGAGTACTGAAACCACCCCTAGCACTGAAACCACCCCTAGTACTGAGTCTACCCCAAGTACTGTAACCACCCCGAGTACTGAATCCACCCCGAGTACAGAAACCACCCCGAGTACTGAATCCACCCCGAGTACTGAATCCACCCCTAGTACTGAAACCACCCCTAGTACTGAAACCACCCCGAGTACTGAATCCACCCCTAGTACTGACACTACCCCTGCTACTGAAAACACCCCGAGTACTGAGCCCACCCCTAGTACTGAAAACACCCCGAGTACTGAATCCACCCCAAGTACAGAAACCACCCCGAGTACAGAATCCACCCCGAGTACTGAAACCACCACGAGTACTGAAACCACCCCTAGCACTGAAACCACCCCTAGTACTGAGTCTACCCCAAGTACTGTAACCACCCCGAGTACTGAATCCACCCCGAGTACAGAAACCACCCCGAGTACTGAATCCACCCCGAGTACTGAATCCACCCCTAGTACTGAAACCACCCCTAGTACTGAATCCACCCCGAGTACTGAATCCACCCCTAGTACTGACACTACCCCTGCTACTGAAAACACCCCGAGTACTGAGCCCACCCCTAGTACTGAAAACACCCCGAGTACTGAATCCACCCCAAGTACAGAAACCACCCCGAGTACAGAATCCACCCCGAGTACTGAAACCACCACGAGTACTGAATCCACCCCTAGTACTGAAACCACCCCGAGTACTGAATCCACCCCTAGTACTGACACCACCCCTGCTACTGAAACCACCCCGAGTACAGAAACCACCCGGAGTACTGAATCCACCCCAAGTACAGAAACCACCCCGAGTACTGAATCCACCCCAAGTACTGAAACCACCCCTAGTACTGAAACCACCCCTAGTACTGAATCTACCCCAAGTACTGTAACCACCCCGAGTACTGAATCCACCCCGAGTACTGTAACCACCCCGAATACTGAATCCACCCCTAGTACTGACACTACCCCTGCTACTGAAAACACCCCAAGTACTGAAACCACCCCCAGTACTGAAACCACCCCAAATACTGAATCCACCCCAAGTACAGAATCCACCCCGAGTACTGAATCCACCCCAAGTACAGAAACCACCCCGAGTACAGAATCCACCCCGAGTACTGAATCCACCCCAAGTACAGAAACCACCCCGAGTACTGAAACCACCCCAAGTACTGAAACCACCCCGAGTACAGAATCCACCCCGAGTACTGAATCCACCCCAAGTACAGAAACCACCCCCAGTACTGAAACCACCCCAAATACTGAATCCACCCCAAGTACAGAATCCACCCCGAGTACTGAATCCACCCCAAGTACAGAAACCACCCCAAGTACAGAAACCACCCCGAGTACAGAATCCACCCCAGGTACTGAAACCACCCCTAGTACTGACACCACCCCTGCTACTGAAACCACCCCTAGTACTGAAACCACCCCGAGTACTGAATCCACCCCGAGTACTGAAACCACCCCTAGCACTGAAACCACCCCTAGTACTGAGTCTACCCCAAGTACTGTAACCACCCCGAGTACTGAATCCACCCCGAGTACTGTAACCACCCCGAATACTGAATCCACCCCGAGTACTGAATCCACCCCGAGTACTGAATCCACCCCAAGTACTGAAACCACCCCTAGTACTGAAACCACCCCGAGTACTGAATCCACCCCTAGTACTGACACTACCCCTGCTACTGAAAACACCCCGAGTACTGAGCCCACCCCTAGTACAGAAACCACCCCGAGTACAGAATCCACCCCGAGTACTGAAACCACCACGAGTACTGAATCCACCCCAAGTACAGAAACCACCCCGAGTACTGAATCCACCCCAAGTACTGAAACCACCCCTAGTACTGACACCACCCCTGCTACTGAAACCACCCCGAGTACTGAAACCACACCGAGTACTGAATCCACCCCGAGTACAGAAACCACCCCAAGTACTGAAACCACCCCTAGTACTGAATCTACCCCAAGTACTGTAACCACCCCGAGTACTGAATCCACCCCGAGTACTGTAACCACCCCGAGTACTGAATCCTCCCCTAGTACTGACACTACCCCTGCTACTGAAAACACCCCGAGTACTGAAACCACCCCCAGTACTGAAACCACCCCAAATACTGAATCCACCCCAAGTACAGAATCCACCCCGAGTACTGAATCCACCCCAAGTACAGAAACCACCCCGAGTACAGAATCCACCCCGAGTACTGAAACCACCCCGAGTACTGAATCCACCCCAAGTACAGAAACCACCCCGAGTACTGAATCCACCCCTAGTACTGAAACCACCCCGAGTACTGAATCCACCCCAAGTACAGAAACCACCCCTAGTACAGAATCCACCCCGAGTACTGAAACCACCACGAGTACTGAATCCACCCCAAGTACAGAAACCACCCCGAGTACTGAATCCACCCCAAGTACTGAAACCACCCCTAGTACTGACACCACCCCTGCTACTGAAACCACCCCGAGTACTGAAACCACACCGAGTACTGAATCCACCCCGAGTACAGAAACCACTCCGAGTACTGAATCCATCCCAAGTACAGAAACCACCCCGAGTACTGAATCCACCCCAAGTACTGAAACCACCCCGAGTACTGAAACCACCCCTAGTACTGAATCCACCCCGAGTACTGAAACCACCCCTAGTACTGAAACCACCCCGAGTACTGAATCCACCCCAAGTACTGAAACCACCCCTAGTACTGAATCTACCCCAAGTACTGTAACCACCCCGAGTACTGAATCCACCCCGAGTACTGTAACCACCCCGAATACTGAATCCACCCCTAGTACTGACACTACCCCTGCTACTGAAAACACCCCGAGTACTGAAACCACCCCCAGTACTGAAACCACCCCAAATACTGAATCCACCCCAAGTACAGAATCCACCCCGAGTACTGAAACCACCCCGAGTACTGAATCCACCCCAAGTACAGAAACCACCCCGAGTACTGAAACCACCCCAAGTACTGAAACCACCCTGAGTACTGAATCCACCCCAAGTACAGAAACCACCCCGAGTACAGAATCCACCCCAGGTACTGAAACCACCCCGAGTACTGACACCACCCCTGCTACTGAAACCACCCCTAGTACTGAAACCACCCCGAGTACTGAATCCACCCCGAGTACTGAAACCACCCCTAGCACTGAAACCACCCCTAGTACTGAGTCTACCCCAAGTACTGTAACCACCCCGAGTACTGAATCCACCCCGAGTACAGAAACCACCCCGAGTACTGAATCCACCCCGAGTACTGAATCCACCCCGAGTACTGAATCCACCCCAAGTACTGAAACCACCCCTAGTACTGAAACCACCCCGAGTACTGAATCCACCCCTAGTACTGACACTACCCCTGCTACTGAAAACACCCCGAGTACTGAGCCCACCCCTAGTACTGAAAACACCCCGAGTACTGAATCCACCCCAAGTACAGAAACCACCCCGAGTACAGAATCCACCCCGAGTACTGAAACCACCACGAGTACTGAATCCACCCCAAGTACAGAAACCACCCCGAGTACTGAATCCACCCCAAGTACAGAAACCACCCCGAGTACAGAATCCACCCCAGGTACTGAAACCACCCCTAGTACTGACACCACCCCTGCTACTGAAACCACCCCTAGTACTGAAACCACCCCGAGTACTGAATCCACCCCGAGTACTGAAACCACCCCTAGCACTGAAACCACCCCTAGTACTGAGTCTACCCCAAGTACTGTAACCACCCCGAGTACTGAATCCACCCCGAGTACAGAAACCACCCCGAGTACTGAATCCACCCCGAGTACTGAATCCACCCCGAGTACTGAATCCACCCCAAGTACTGAAACCACCCCTAGTACTGAAACCACCCCGAGTACTGAATCCACCCCTAGTACTGACACTACCCCTGCTACTGAAAACACCCCGAGTACTGAGCCCACCCCTAGTACTGAAAACACCCCGAGTACTGAATCCACCCCAAGTACAGAAACCACCCCGAGTACAGAATCCACCCCGAGTACTGAAACCACCACGAGTACTGAATCCACCCCAAGTACAGAAACCACCCCGAGTACTGAATCCACCCCAAGTACTGAAACCACCCCTAGTACTGACACCACCCCTGCTACTGAAACCACCCCGAGTACTGAAACCACACCGAGTACTGAATCCACCCCAAGTACTGAAACCACCCCGAGTACTGAATCCACCCCAAGTACAGAAACCACCCCGAGTACTGAATCCACCCCAAGTACTGAAACCACCCCTAGTACTGAAACCACCCCTAGTACTGTAACTACCCCGAGTACTGAATCCACCCCAAGTACTGAAACCACCCCTAGTACTGAATCTACCCCAAGTACTGTAACCACCCCGAGTACTGAATCCACCCCGAGTACTGTAACCACCCCGAATACTGAATCCACCCCTAGTACTGACACTACCCCTGCTACTGAAAACACCCCGAGTACTGAAACCACCCCCAGTACTGAAACCACCCCAAATACTGAATCCACCCCAAGTACAGAATCCACCCCGAGTACTGAATCCACCCCAAGTACAGAAACCACCCCGAGTACAGAATCCACCCCGAGTACTGAATCCACCCCAAGTACAGAAACCACCCCGAGTACTGAAACCACCCCAAGTACTGAAACCACCCCGAGTACTGAATCCACCCCAAGTACAGAAACCACCCCGAGTACAGAATCCACCCCAGGTACTGAAACCACCCCTAGTACTGACACCACCCCTGCTACTGAAACCACCCCTAGCACTGAGTCTACCCCTAGTACTGAGTCTACCCCAAGTACTGTAACCACCCCGAGTACTGAATCCACCCCGAGTACAGAAACCACCCCGAGTACTGAATCCACCCCGAGTACTGAATCCACCCCGAGTACTGAATCCACCCCAAGTACTGAAACCACCCCTAGTACTGAAACCACCCCGAGTACTGAATCTACCCCTAGTACTGACACTACCCCTGCTACTGAAAACACCCCGAGTACTGAGCCCACCCCTAGTACTGAAAATACCCCGAGTACTGAATCCACCCCAAGTACAGAAACCACCCCGAGTACAGAATCCACCCCGAGTACTGAAACCACCACGAGTACTGAATCCACCCCAAGTACAGAAACCACCCCGAGTACTGAAACCACCCCTAGTACTGACACCACCCCTGCTACTGAAACCACCCCGAGTACTGAAACCACACCGAGTACTGAATCCACCCCGAGTACAGAAACCACCCGGAGTACTGAATCCACCCCAAGTACTGAAACCACCCCTAGTACTGAATCTACCCCAAGTACTGTAACCACCCCGAGTACTGAATCCACCCCGAGTACTGTAACCACCCCGAGTACTGAATCCTCCCCTAGTACTGACACTACCCCTGCTACTGAAAACACCCCGAGTACTGAAACCACCCCCAGTACTGAAACCACCCCAAATACTGAATCCACCCCAAGTACAGAAACCACCCCGAGTACAGAATCCACCCCGAGTACTGAAACCACCCCGAGTACTGAATCCACCCCGAGTACAGAAACCACCCCTAGTACTGAATCCACCCCGAGTACTGAAACCACCCCTGCTACTAAAACCACCCCGAGTACTGAAACCACCCCGAGTACAGAATCTACCCCAGGTACTGAAACCACCCCTAATACTGAATCCACCCCTAGTACTGAAACCACTCTGAGTACTGAATCCACCCCAAGTACTGAAACCACCCCTAGTACTGAAACCACCCCGAGTACTGAATCCACCCTGAGTACTGAATCCACCCCTAGTACTGAAACCACCCCGAGTACTGAATCCTCCCCTAGTACTGAAACCAACCCGAGTACTGAAACCACTCCGAGTACTGAACCCACACCGAGTACTGAAACCACCCCTAGTACAGAAATCACCCCGAGTACTGAATCCACCCCGAGTACTGAAACCACCCCGAGTACTGAATCCACTGCAAGTACTGAAAACACCCCGAGTACTGAATCCACCCCGAGTACTGAGCCCACCTCGAGTACTGATTCCACCCCGAGTACTGAGCCCACCCTGAGTACTGAACCCACCCCGAGCACTGAGCCCACCTCTGTTCCTGTGTCCACCTCGAGTACTGTAAGTTCTCCTGAAACCAGCAAGACTACTCACCGCCCGACTACAATGAAACCTACCACCACTGCGCCAGTAACCACTACTGCGGGTAAGCTTCTTGTTTGTCTTGTCTTGCTTAGTTTTTGTTATCTTCTTCTTTTTGTGTTTTTTCATGTTACATTTTCACCTTAAATATATTTTATTGTGATGTTCCTATTCTCTTTGATACTGGTGTCCTTTTATCATTCTTCTTATTAATATTTACTTCTGCCTCTCTCTTTCTTTTCTAATCCCACTACTCGATATCTTATCCTATATCTCCATGTGATGTAACTTTCTCTCACTTTTTTGTTTGCTCCTTTGTGTTTCCTCTCTATTTTTATGGCGCAGTCTTTTTTTTTTTTTTTTTGGTTGTTGTTTTATTTGCTTATTTCATTTTTCCACTTCAGTCATATAATTCTAAACTTTATCTTTTTCACCCTTTTTTCCTGATCCTTTGTTTTGTTCAGCAGGCAACCCAACTGTCTTTCATCTTCACTTACACACACAGACACAGTCTCAGACATTCACACACACACACACACACACACACACACACACACACAGCATTAAGTAAATAAATTAGACAAAGACCATTTTAGCTATTTCAAGTTGACCTGCGCCAAGCGTGAGGAGCATAAGTAACTACCAACTCTCTAACAATGCTTCTCTGTCAAGCTCTATGTCTCTGGTTGGCAGGAACTATGAACAGTTGTAACAGCCCAACGTTCCAGCCCAGACTCTTCCTGGGCACTGAAGGGTAAGCTTGATGCCTGTCTACCCTCAGTGGACTCTCCACTGGTCAGCAGCCCGGGTTCACCCAGTCTCTGTCTCTGTTTCCAGTATAATGTCACTTGCTTCGCAACTGTTTTCCCCTCTGTGCGTTTGAGATTATGTGGTGGGGCTGGACTCCAGGACAGGGTCAAGTCCAGCTCTCTGGACACTGGGACAGGATTCTGTCTACTTTGCTTCTGTCTGTGAAGTGAGGGTGATGCTGAGTGCCCTGTGAATGTAGGGTCTGCTCAGAATGCCTGACTATGCAAGAACGCGGGGTGTAAACCAGACATAGTGGCACATTCCTGACCTCTAATCCTAGGACTCAGGCGGCTGAGGCAAGAGGATTGCAAGTTCAAAGCTACCCGAAGCTACATAGTGAGAAACTGTCTCAGAAAATGGGGGAAGAAGGGAAAGAAAGGAATTTTTAAAAGCAGAAAGGAAAGAGATAAAGGAAAAAGAAAAAGGAAAGAAAGAGTGAGAGGCAACAGTGTCTGGAACATGTTGTAGCTTACTGTACAAGTGTGTGTGCTAGATCTGGCCTTGGTCTCTTGCAGTGAACTGCCTGAACGGAGGATCCTGGAATGGAAACGTCTGTCTTTGCCCCAATGGCTTCACAGGGAATCTCTGTGAGGACAGAGTCCCCGTTGTCGACTGCCAGAATGGAGGCAAGTGGGATGGCCTCAAATGTCATTGCACCAGCCTCTTCTATGGGCCAAGGTGTGAGGATGTGGTGCCTAACATCGAGATAGGTAAGTGAAAATTCAGTAGAACCACAAAGTGCAGGCACTCTCCAGTGCCTAGTACAGAAAGTCCCCATCAGACACCTGTCCTTGCCCTACCCCTATGGCCTATGGTTTTAAAAAATATCTATTTATGTGTGTGAGCGTGTGTGTGTGTGTGTGTGTGTGTGTGTGTGTGTGTGTGTGTGTGTAATTTTAATGAAATAATAAAAAAGAGGCAGGTAAGATGGCTGTTGCCATCATGCCAGAAGACAAGCGTTCAATGCTGGAACCCACGTGGTAGAAAGAGGAAATGGCTCCCACAAGCTGTCCTGTGACCTCCACACACATGCCATGGTACATGAGCACACATACACACACACACACACACACACACACACACACACACACGCACGCACGCACGCACGCACACGCACACGCACACGCACACGCACACACATCACTCCTCCATACACAAATACAAAATAAATGTAAGTATAAAATGAACAAAAGCAATCAAGGGCTGGGAGACACCTCAGTTGGTAAAGTGCTCGGTCCCCAGCACCCAAGCAAAAAGCTGGGTGTGGCAGTGTGCACCCCTAATCCCAGATGAGGGGAAGGCAGGGAACAATGGGTGCTTAGAGCTCGTTGGCCACACAGCCTACCCAAACTGGTGCTCTCCAAGTCCCATGAGAGAACCTATCTCATAAAATAAGGTGGATATCGATTAAGAAAGATACTTAATGTTGACCTCTGACCTCCAGGTGCAGGTGCACGTGGTGCTCACATCCTCACATGACCACATGCACACACCACACAAACAGTACACACACAAGAATAAATAAGTAGGTGCGGGAGATGTTGCTCAGTGGTTAGAGCACTGGCTGCTCTTGCAAAGGACCCAGGTTCAGTTCCTAGCATCCACATGGTGGTTAACAATCATCTGTAACTCCAGTTCCAGGAGATCCCAGACCCTCTCTCGCCTCCATGAGCACCATGTGTAGGCACGGTGCACAGACATACATGCATACAGCACACCTACACGTGTAAAATAAAATAAACCCCAAAAATGCTTAATAAAAACAAATAAGAATTGATCAAGAAGGTATGTCTTGAAACAAAATATGAATTCATCACAGCATTTTAACAGAAATGTAGTTAAATGAGTACAAAGGTAGACATAGCAGCTTAGACCTATAAACCCAGCACGTGGGAGGCTGAGACAGGATAGTCAAGAGTTCAAGGCCAGCCTGAGCTACATTGTAACATCCTGTCTCAAACATGTTACTGTTTCCTTTTATTTATTCTTCTCTCATAGAATAAATCCCGACTACATCTTCCCCTCCCTCCAATCCTTCCAGCCCCTCCTGCCCCCTCCCCTTTCCCCCAGATCCACTCCTCCTCTGTGTCCTTGCAAAAACAATAAAATAAAATAAATGAGCAGGCCTCCCAGGGATATCAACCAAACATAACATAGCAAGTTACAATAAGAGTAGGCACACACCCTCATATCAAGGCTAGAAGAGGCAGCCCAGTGGGAGGAAAAAGGTCCTAAGAGCATGCAAAAGAGTCAGAAATACCCCAACTCCCACTGTTAGGCATCCCACAAAAACTCCAACCTAAATAACCACAGTGTATTTGCAGAGGGGTGGTGCCCAGTTTACCATACTGGAGCTGTAGCTTGTTTACTTTGGGCTGGAAGGATAGCTTGGTTGGTAAAGTACTTGCCATACAAGCCTGAGGGCCTGAGTTCAACCCCTAGAACCTAATGTAGAAAAAAGAGGGGGTGTGGTTGTGCCTCCTTGTGGTACCAGCCCTAGGGGAGGCAGAGCCAAGCAGATCCCTGGGGCTAGCTGACCAGCCAGCCTGCCTACTTGCTCATTTCCATAGCAGTGAGAGACCCTATCCCAAAAAGCAAAGTGAATGGTGTCTGAGTAGCAATAGCGGATGCTGTCCTCTGGCCTCAGCACACAGCTACAGGTACACAACCACCCATGCTCGGAATTTATTTTATTTTGGGGGTGGGTTTCAAGGCAGGCTTTCTCTATGTAACAGCCCTGGCTGCCCTGGAACTTGCTTTGTACACCAGGCTGGCCTCAAACTCACTGAGATCCACCTGCCTCTGCCTTCCCAGTGCAGGGGTTAAAGGCATGTGCCATCACCACCCAGCTCAGAATTTATTTTTACTTTATCGTGCTGAAAAAGTAATAGCTGTTCAGTGGAAAGCCTTCTTTTTGAACCCGGGTCTTCTCCTGGGCTGGTGACATGTGACGCTATCCTCTCTTTAAATGCTGAGGTGTAGCTCCCATGGGCAGACACATAGACACAGAAAAACCATCAGACTAGGTATGGTGGTGCACACTTTTAATCCCAAGACTTGGGAGGCAGAGGCAGGAGGATCTCTATGAGCTTGAGCTCCTCTATATAGTGAGTTCCAGGACAGCCAAGGATATATAGACCTTGCCTCCCCACAATGTCACCCCCCAAAAAAGAAAACAGAAGCAATCATCAGACATTCACAGTGGGTTGTGTTCCTAAACAGGAATTTGTTGAAGGTTAGATGGGTTGAATGTTCTGTGTACATGAATGCATGCAGGAGTGTGTGTATAAATATGTTGCTAGAGACAAAAGCCAAGCTTTGTCCTTGCTAAGCAAACATTCTACCACTGAGTTCCCTCCCCAGATGAATGCCCAGGTTAAATGCAATTTTCATTTATGAAATGTTTGATATGTAGTGGACTTATCAGGATGTAACTCTACCGTAAGCTTGGGAGCATTCAAGGTCCCATCAAGTTGTCATCCATACGCCCTAAGAAATACAGTATGCCTCCCTTCCTCCAGGGGACAGAATGCTGGAGGGGGCCTGTGTCACTCCCTGGCTCTGGGGTGGGGCTTCTGGGGGTGAGGATTTCATTGGTAAAGGTGCCTCTCAACCAATGGTGGATGCTTCTGTCTGTCCCACTTAGAAGACACAGTCTCTGCAACCGTGGAAGTGAGCGTGACAGTAACCAGCCAAAACTACACTAAAGAGCTACAGAACCGAGAATCCAAGGAATTCAAGGAGTTCAATGAAACATTCACCAAACAGGTAACCGTGGGAGAACCCCCACCCTGCACCACAGCCACTGGAGTGGTTAAGGGGGCAGCTGAGCATGTTGCATGCTTCTCAGCTACCAGGGCAGTGAGGGATGCGAAGCAAGATTGGCCTGGGAGCTGCAAGAGGGAGGGAGCTTCCTGTTTGGTCTCTGTCACTGTGAGGTGAGGTGAGACTGGGAAGGACTGAAGTCCCACAGATCGTCCCCCAGGTGGGAGTTCTGGGATGACACCTTGGCCCCTCACCTTTCAGATGAAGAAAATTTATGCTGGAATCCCTGAGTATGAAGGGGTTGTCATCAAATCGCTGAGGTGAGTACCTAGGTCTGGCAGAAAGGCCTTTTGCATGGGGAAAATGGTCATGATTACAGAGGTCATTTGGGGGTGGGGCTGCCTGCTTTAATCCACTGTGAGTGACGCACAGGAGCACCAGTGGTTGTAGCTTGAACAACAGAAATGTCTGGAGCCCAGAAGTCTGAGATCGAGGGATGGTGTCTTTTTCCCGGGTCCTCTGTCTATCCAAATTGTTGCGTGTTTGTCATATATACATATTTGTGTGTGTGTGTGTGTGTGTGTGTGTGTGTGTGTGTGTAGGTACATGTGCACATATGTGAGAATGTATGTGGAAATTGGAGGTCTACACTGGGTGTCTTCTTCAATCTCTGTCTCCGCCCTATTTGTAGTGACCTGGTCTCTCACTTAGCCAGGGATTCACCAATTTAGCTAGTCTCACTGGCCAAGGAGATCAAGGGATCCAGAAGCCTCTGCTCTCCCTGGTGCCAGGGTTACAGATGCATGCCATGGCATCCAGCTTTTACTTGAGTACCTGAACTCTGTGTTTGTACAATTAAGACATCGTTAACAAGCTGAGATATCACCCCAGTGCTCCCCGATAGATACATGTATGTGTATGTATGTGTCAGTCTCTGTCTCTCTCTAGTCTTTCCGGATAAAGTCTTGCTCTGTACTCCAGGCTAGCTTCAACTCACTATATAGCCCAGGTTAGCCCTGAGCTCTCAATCCTCTTGCCTGGAATTCCTCCCAAGAATTGTAGAGGAGGCAAGGGATGTCAAGGATGAGTAGCAGGGGTGGGCCATAGGAGGATGCTCAAGGGTACTATCCTCTCTCCCCAGAAAAGGCAGTATCGTGGTGGATTATGATGTCATCCTGAAGACCGAGTACTCCCAAGGATATGAAAGTGTGATACAGAACGTCAGCAGTAGTGTGAAGGAAAAAATCCAGAATGCAACCAAACATCATGTACTTGATGACAACTACTGCTCAGGTAAAGTACTCCTGGAGGAAAGTGTCCTCAGAGGGTGACTCATTACTCTCCCCACCTCCCTGATTTTTGACCCTGGGACAGATGGGGTGCAGTGAAGGAAGGTGGCGGAGATTGTGAGACACTGGAATCTCTGTCCAGAGCTAGGTCTTGTCACTCCTGTAACACTCCAAGAAAGTTTTGGAAGGGAAGACACAGAGCAGTATAGAGATGGAGAATTCCTCTAAAGTGTCAACATTAAGGGACTTGGGACAGAGGGGGCATCACATGACTGACTACATAGTGACTCTTCTAAATACAATGAGCAGTGTGTGGGTCCTCTGAGACCCACTAAGGCCCTTTGAGACACATGACTCGCTGAGTGTGGCCCATCAAAGAGCTGGGAGCCTAGCATTTCCTCCTGCAGTTTCTGGCTTTCTTGCCCATTAGTTAAAGTGCTGTGGCCAAACCTGATAGAAAAAAAACAAGGCAAAAGAGGAGAGATGTATTTGGGTTCCTGGTTTTCGGGGATACCAGGGGTTCCTGGTTTTCGGGGATACCAGGGGTTCCTGGTATCCCCTGGATGGGCAGGCATGGCTCAGGCAGCCCTGTGGCAGCAGAAACCTGCTCTGTGCTGTTCCTTATGAAGTCCTTAGCTGGCCTATGTGGTGGTATATATCCTTAAACACAGCCCTTGGAGAATCAGAGGCAGGTGGTCTCTGAGTTCGAGGCCAACCTGGTCATGTATTGCATTCCAGGACAGCCAGAGCTATCCACACAGTGAGACATTGTCTTAAAAAAGAAAAAAATTCCTCAAAATAGAAGGCTCAGGTTAAAGTGGAGTAGCCAGCCTTCCAGCCTGGCTCCTACATTGACCAGGGAAGTCCCGTACCTTAAAGGTCCCACAGTCTCCCCAAACAGTGTCATCATCTGGAAACCACGGGTCCAAGCACACAAGCCTGCTTAGAACACTTCTCACAGCACTGTCTCAGCCCTTCCCTCTCCCACACACCCGGAAGCTGCTAAAGGAGCCTCGATGATAACGGTGTTAATGTGTTTCCTTTACAGAGTTACTGTGTTTCAACTCTTCTGCCACCACGGTGCAAGTTCCCAAGGTTGTCACTCCTGAAGGTAAGTAATATGACCTGTTCTGGGAAAGGCCAGAAAGGTAGAGAGGTGGGGGGGAAGCGGTGCAGCGCGAAGCCAGACCTCCTGATTCTTAACTGTTTTTCCATGTCCCCCTCAGAGGAATGCCAGAACCAGGCTGGAGAGGAATATGCAAAGTATGTCTTCCTGGAGTCCAAGGACGGTAAACTGCATTGTATCACAGCCTGCTCAAAAGGCTACAAAAATTCCTTGGACTGCCACAATGGCAAATGCCAACTGCAGCGAAGTGGCCCCCAGTGCCTGTGAGTATGGTGCTCTGCCCGTGGGGTGGCTCCTCTTCTAGAGGCCAAGGTCATGAGATTGTCATATACATTACACTGCACCTCTTAAAAGTATACAGGGTTAAAGGGACGGGACATGCATGAAGTCCAGAGTACACTAAAGTACTCTGGGTCAGGAAATGTCCAAACTGGTAGGAAAATCTCCAAGACAGAATGAGCGATGGCTGCTCCGGCTTCAGGAGGCTCCCGGTGTGGCAGAGAATACAGGGCCTCCTTCTCATGTGCCCCACAGCCTGAGAGGTGTCTCAGTGGGTAAAGGCATTTGCTGCTAAACTTGATGGCCTGAGTTCAGTCCCTGGGATCCACATGGTAGAAGGTAGGAACCAACATTTGCAAGTTGTTCTCTGACCTCCACAGTACACACACACACACACACACACACACACACACACACACACACACACACAGAGTAAGTAAATGTAATTTTATAATTTTTAAATGTCCCCTGCAATTGAATAGGTAAAGAAAGCTCTATGTGTCTCCATGGGGACAGGGGCCCTGAATAGTCTAACCATAGACATATAAAAATGAAGAAAGGCATTGCAAACTAAACACTGAGTGTGGTGATGCATGTCTGTGATACCAGCAGGTAGGAAGTCAGAGGCTCCAGAAAGATCTTGAATTCAAAGTCAATCTGAGCTACCCTGAGAGGCTCTGTCTCAATCAGCAAGCAAACAAACAAACGAAGAGAAGCAGCTAGGTTAAAAGCACCAGCTGCTCTCCCAGAGGTCCTGAGTTCAATTCCCAGCAACCACATGGTGGCATGCAACCATATATAATGAGATCTTGTGCCCTCTTCTGGCCCAAATGCATACATGTAGGCAGAACACTGTACACATAATAGATAAATAGACCTTTAAAAAAAGAAAAGAAAAGAATAAGAAAGAAAGAAGAAAAAGAAATCAAGGGCTAGAAAGATGGTTCAGTTAGTAACGTGCTTGCCATGCATGCATGAGCCTGAGTTCGGATCCCAGATCCCGTGTAAAAGTCAGGCATGGGCTAGAGACTTGTCTTGGAAGTTATGGGCGCTTGCTATTCTTGAAGAGGACTCGGTGCCCACCTCCCGGCGAACCATCTGTAACTCTAGTTCCAAGGAATAACATGCCCTCTTCTGGTTGCCATGGGTACTGCATGAACGTGGTACACACGCTACAAACCAGATTAATTACTTTTGCTGCTGTGATAAAACATCACGACCAAAGCAACTTCAGAAGAGGGTTTATTTTGCTTTATGGTTCTGGGGGTGGGCTCATACGGGTGAGGAAGGCGTGGTAGCAGGTGGCCAGAGCAGAAGGAAGCTGAGGGAGCAATCTGGAAATGGGAAGAGGCCATAAGTCCTTCACGTCCTACAGATCCCAAAGCCTCCCTAACACAGCACCTCCAAACGGGGGCCAAATATTCAAATACTATGGGGAACATTTTTCACTCAAGCCACTACAACCGCGTGGAGACCTTGTCCCAAAAAACAAGGTGAACAGTGCCTGCGGTTGGCCTCTGTCTCCACACACAAAACATCAGGGATAACGGAAGGAGCAATCCATAGGCAGAGGCCCGACCGCT
This sequence comes from Cricetiscus sungorus, assembly GCA_030556225.1. Lineage (NCBI taxonomy): Eukaryota > Metazoa > Chordata > Mammalia > Rodentia > Cricetidae > Cricetiscus > Cricetiscus sungorus. The sequence continues at coordinate 13,396,720 of JANBXA010000044.1, forward strand.
TATTCTGGGATAGCTTTGTGGAAAAGAGGTTCCCAAGCTGATTCAAGGTGCATTTGTGGAAGGGGTGGGTATAGAGAGGGCAGTTTGGGTGAGGAGCGCTCAGGGCAGGCAGCACAGGTTCTGGATCAGAAGTGGGGGTGGGGGTGTTTGCAAATAGGGCTGAAAATGAAAACACTGGGTGGGCAGGTAGATGGGCCAGCTTGGAGGGCAGAGCAAGGAATCGCGGGGTTTAAGCAACTGCCTTGGGCCCTGGACTGCTGCTGGGGGCAAAGGACCTAGAACTGGACTGGCGCTAGGACCAGCTTAAAGAGGCTGCGCTTGGGCACTGAGCATCCCCTCAGGGCTCTACTCACCTCTCAATACTTTCCCATGAGGCCAGAGCACGACTGACTCCTTTCTCCTCTGCCCTTCTCCCGTCAGCTGCCTGAACACAGACACTCATTGGTACAGTGGGGAAACCTGTGAACACAGCACCCAGAAAAGCCTGGTGTACGGGCTCGTGGGAGCTGGGGTGGCAGTGCTGCTGGTGATCCTTGTTGTCCTCGGTGTGTTCTCCATGCGCTTCAGAAAAGAGTCAAAAAGGTAAGTGGCTGTGCCTCCTTCCGTCGCCATCCCAATCCTTCCCCCTCTACCTTCTCTCTCAGTCCTGTGATCTAGCTCTCGCGGTGGACCGTGAGTTGCCGGAGGCAGAGATGTAGCGCATCCTGAGTCTTTGTCTCTATTCTGTGATCATAACTGGGTCCCACGGCATCTCCTACCAACAGGCAAATGCTCAAAGTGTCTCAGATGCAGAAGTGGAACGAAGAGGAAGGCAAGACTCCTGGAGCGTTCCACAATGTCGGTTTTGACCACAACGAAGGTATTGGCGATCTCTGTGGAGCTCAGACTTGGAGTGATGGGTAGGGTGGGGGACACAGGAGACCCAGGCAAGATACTGGGATGATCTCCCATCTCAGAACACCCCGTTTCAGGTTCCAAAGCTTCCCTGGAACCTGAGTGGGATATAACATGGGTATTGCACCCTAGAGGAGGCATGGAGCAAACGAATGGTGTACGTCCCTCTGGAACATAGAACTGTGCCTATAGGGACATAGATGAGGGTCCAGGGGCGAGTATGCTCACCAACAAGTGACTCACATCTTAGGACAGAGGTTAACATTGCGGTTTGTTAGATGCAAGCACTATAATTTCTAGGAATGGGCTGGGGGAGCGAGTTAGTGGGTAGAGGGAGCCCTTGCTTAGCATGTGTGGTCTCCAGTACCACATAAATCAGATGTGGGGTTCACATGTGTAATCCCAGTAGACAGAAGGGTCATCCTTGGCTGCATAGTGAATTTGAGGCCAGCGGAGACACACAGAACCCTGTCTCAAATTGCAAACAATGGCCAGCCTGGTCGTGGCTACCTTTAAGTCTAGCACCCGGGAGGAAGGGGATCTGTGAAGTTCAAACCCTGTCTCGTCTACATAATGTTTGAGACAGTCTCTCTTTGCAGCCCATATGACTTCAAACTTGTCGTCCTCCTGCCTCTGCCTCTGCCTCTGCCTCTGCCTCTGCCTCTGCCTCTGCCTCTGCCTCTGCCTCTGCCTCTGCCTCTGCCTCTGCCTCTGCCTCTCAGTGCTGTTATTACAGGCATGCGCCCCACACACACACCTGAGCTCACACTAGGGAACTGTTGTGGAGCCAATTATTCAAGCAGTCTACCAGACTCCCATTGGTTTCTTGTTTTGTGGGCATGGGATGAACACCCCCCCCATCAGTGGGGCTGGAGGGCTGATGGACATTTTCTAACCCCCATCAGTGGGGCTGGAGGGCTGATGGACATTTTCTAACCCCCATCAGTGGGGCTGGAGGGCTGATGGACATTTTCTAACCCCCATCAGTGGGGCTGGAGGGCTGATGGACATTTTCTAACCCCCATCAGTGGGGCTGGAAGGCTGATGGACATTTTTTTTTCTAACCCCTGTTTCTTTGGGCTTCCTCCTCTTTCTCCTCCTCTTGCCTTAGAAGGGGAAAACTATGTTCACTTGGACTCCATGTACAGCAACTTCGAGGCCTCCCTACGCCATATAGACCCTGAAGAAAAGGTAAGAATGAACCAGAAGAACCTCCCACCTCCTGAGCCCTCTACCATCCCTCCTACCTGGTAGGACCCTCAGGCAAGCAAAGCCATAGTGTCTGTGGCCAGGGGTCCAGATAGTTGTCCAGAACACACAGCAGTGGGGCAGGAACTAGGGGACAGGAAGCCCACACTTTCCCAGGCTTCAGACTCCGTTTCTTTCTGTGCCTTAGCTACGCCCTTGATGCCCTCGTTATTTAAGAGTTAATTTTGTGGGGAGGGTCTGGAGAGACGGTGCAGCGAGGAACAGTACTTGCTGCTCCTACAGAACCCACGTCATGGCTCACAACCATCCACTACTCTAGTCCCAGGGTATCTGACAGCCTCATTGAGCCCCCACAGGCACCAGGCATGTGCGTAGTGCATGTACATCCATGTAGGCAAACACCCATATGTGTGAAATATAAAGCGAATAAGTCTCTTTTTAAAAATGAATTTAAGAACTTTTGAAACAGGATCTTACCGTGTAGCCCAGCCTGGCAGCATCAAACTTGTGCTCCTGCAGCCCCAGCCTCTTGAGCGCTGGGACAATGGGTGTGTGTCACCGAGTCATTAGAATCTTTAAAGTCACAGTTTGTTGTTGGGCATGTGGCTCAGTGGGTAGAGTGGCTGCTTATCAATGTACAAATCCCTGGGTTCCAATCCACCCTTTCATAAGCTGGGGGTGCACACCTGTCATTCCAGCACTTGGGAGGTAGAAGCAAAAGGATCAAAATTTCACGGTTTTCCTTGGTTCAAATTTAGGGCTAGTTTGGGCTACCTGAGACTGTCCCCAAGTATTTCTTTTCAAATATGCAGAATGTTTGAGGATAGGAAAGACCTTGTGGGGTGGAAAAGAGATCACCATTGGACAAACTATTACTAAATCCAACTGGCTGGGAAGGGAGGAATTAGTGCCGGCAAATTCCAGTGCCGGCGAAATGGACCAGTGGGTAAAGATGCTTGCCTTCAAGCCTGATAACCTGAGTTCAACCCCCAGGACCCACACAGTAGAAGGAGGAAAGTGATTCCCATTTATTGTTCTTGGATCTCCATATGCACGCCCTGGCACACTGCATGCCCCCCCACAAGAAATAAATTGTAGGTCCAACACGGTGACCCACATCTTTAATCCCAGCACTTGGGAGACAGAGACAGGTGGATCTCAGCCTGGTTTACAGAGTGAGTTCCAGGGCTACACAGTGAAACCCTAGCTCACAAAAAAAAAGAAAGAAAGAAAGAAAGAAAGAAAGAAAGAGAGAGAGAGAGAGAGAGAGAGAGAGAGAAAGAAAGAAAGAAAGAAAGAAAGAAAGAAAGAAAGAAAGAAAGAAAGAAAAGAAAGAAAGGAAGAAAAGAGGAAAGGAGGAAAAGAAAGAAAGAAAAAAGAAAGAAAATGCGAAAATGTGACAATTTTAGAGACAAGCTTCAGCTGTGCTTCTATAGACATAAGGCTTTTTTTTTTTTACTATCTTTGTGTTTTTAACATCATGCATCTTGATCCCATTCATTTTCTGTCCCCACCCTTGTGACACCCATCCCCCATAAAATTTAAGAGAAAAAAGAAAAGAAAAAAGGGGAGGGGAATCTCGTCATGGAAGCTGTTGTGTGACACAGTGAATTTAAAAGGAGTAAACCTTTTAAATCCACACGGATTTACTAGCAGATGTTAGTTGCAGAGTCATTGGTCTGGTTCGAGGCCTCTGATTTCTGCTACACTGTCATGCTGGGCCCTCACTGAGGACTCCTCTTGGTTTCCTGCTGTTGCCCTGTGTTGTGGAGATCCTGCAGCTTTGGGTGTGCAGGACCAGGTCCCTTCACGTTCTCCAGAAGATCACAGATGGGGTGGACAATGGGGTGGGCCAACCCATAACCCTGGTTCTAGGTCCGGGAAGTTGCAGGGTTATAAATCCGAGTCTTAAGTGCTTCCAACACTAGATTTCTCCTGTGCTCACCAGCTTCTGTTTCTCTTTTCAGATCCAGATTCAGAGGCCAGAGATAGTCATAACGTCGCTGTAAACACCAACACAAGACTGGTCTGGCATGGATCCTTGTCGCTGAGGACTGAGAACCCCGCTGTGTCAAGTGTGGGGGAACACTCCCTCCATTGAGAATCCCCGTTGGGGACTTACTGAGAAATAGATCCTGTAGTTAGCAAGAATGAATACCAGAGAGACAGCAGTGCTGGGAACTCAAAGTATGTAAACTGCAGTGGGCATGTCATGATGGCAGGCGACGCCTCCCGGAACCCCATGTCCTGAGATGTTCTTCTAGCCCAAAGTCCGGTTCAGCACCAAGGACAGTACCCCCATACCCATTGCTAATGATTGCTTTGACACTGGATTGTATTTTATCATCTGCAAAACACTCTTCTAAGAAAGATTACATCCCATTTCCATGGAAAATACTGTTTTTAATAGACTGTCTTCACAAGGTCATGATTAATTTTGAATTTCTTTCTGAGACTGGGTATAATTAAAGCTTTTATTTTGGTGCATTCTAATTTTTCCTATGTAAATACAATTATATACTTTTTAAGATTTATTTTGTTTTTAATTATGTGTACATGTGTATCTGTGTGTATGTGACTATGAGTACAATTGCCAGTGATGACCAGAAGAGGGCATCAGATCCTCTGGGCTAGAGTAATAGGCTAATATGAGTATTTGATACTGAGAAGTGAACTCAAGTACCCCTATAAGAGCAGTCACACTCTTAACCGTCTTTCTACCTCTCATATGTGCTTATAATAACTAAAAGCAACAAAAGAAAATTTGTTGCAAGTTCTACAGATTCTAGAACTTTCTCACATTATCCTGGCTCATGGGCCACATCTACTAGGCTGTCTGTCCTCCTCTTCCCTCCAGGATGTAATTCATTCCTCAATACCAGGAGAGGGAATATCTTCACCCAAGAAAGGTGAAACCCTCAGCTTTCCCCAGCATCATTTGCTGATCTCTGGGAATGTCATGAGGCAGGATCACAACTGTTCACACACAGGAAGCAGAAAGAGAATCAAGCTCTTTAGGGGCTGGACAGATGGCTCGGTGAATAAAAACAGCTTTTGGGCAAGCATAAAGACTCGAGTTCAAATCCCCAGAAGCCAGGTTAAGAGTCAGAAAACTCCAGTGAGCTATCCTCTGACCTTCACATGTGTGCTGTGCACATGAGTATACATATACATACACAAAATAAGTAATTAAAATGTACTAAGTGTTTTCAGAAGCTGTGATAGACAAGTGTGGTGGTTCACAGCTTCAATCCTAGCTCTCGGGAAACAGAGGCAAGTGGATCTTTGTGAGTTTAAGGCCAGCATGGTCTACAGAGTGAATTCCAGACCAGTGATGTGACCCTGTCTCAAAAAAAATAAAATTAAAAACCCCTAGAAGCTGTGCATGAATGGTTCCTCACACAGACGGGTCTATAACCCCAGCTGCCAGCCTCGCTGTAGATTCAGGGTCCCATCTGAAGGAAATCAAACAGAGAGTGAAAGTACAGGACCCCTGACTTTCTCCTCCAGTCTCCATGTGTGACTCACATACACACACACACATGCACACACACACACACACACATACATACACACATATACACATACACACATGCACACACAGACACACACATACATACACACATATACACACACAGACACACACACATACATACACACAGACAAACACATACACACACATGCACACACAGACACACACATACATACACACACAGACACACACATACATACACACATACACATGCACACATGCACATACAGACACACACACATACATACACACATCCACATACACACATGCACACACAGACACACACATACATACACACACATACACACACACATGCACACACAGGCACACACACACACATGCACACACAGACACACATATACATACACACAAATACACACACACATACATACACACACATACACACACATACATACACACACACATACACACACATGCATACACAGACACACACACATACATACACACATACACACGCACACATGCACACACAGATACACACACATACATACACACATCCACATACACACACGCACACACAGACACACACATACATACACACATGCACACACACACATATACATACACACACACAGGCACACACATGCACACAGATTCACACAGGCACACAATCACACACATTCTACATACACAAAATAATAATACATTTTAAAAAATAACCAAGTCCCCTGCTTCTCCCTAGGACAAAGTTCATGTTTCTTTGCAGAGTCCCTAAGTGATGGGCGCCCTAAGCTCTATTTGCAGCTCCAGCTCTCCCATCAACTCTGGGGGAAATCATGTGACCATTTGGACCCAGTCCAACCTTCTGCCGAACGAGAATGAGATCATGCCTCAAGTCCACTTTGCTACTACAAGTCTGAACATTCGGGAGATGTCTTATTTTACATGTGTCTGTGTGTGTGCAGCGAGCATACACAGCGCACCCTACTACACTAGTGAGGAGGTCAGAGGGCAACTTGTGGGAGTTGGTCCTCCCCTTCCAGCGTGTGGGTCTGGGGCATTGAACTCGGTTGTCAAGCTTGGCAGCAAGCACCTTTATCTGCTGAGACACCTTCGCTGGCCTGTTGGGTATAAGTTTTAAATTTTATTCTTTTCATCGTGTGTGTGTGTGTGTGTGTGTGTGTGTGTGTGTGTGTGTGTGTGTGTGTGGAGAGTTCCTGTGTGAGAGTGCAGTCACATGTGTGCCACAGAGAACACGAGAACAACCTCTGGTGCCCTCTGACTCTCTTTCCACCTGGCTTGAGACAAGATGTCATCTTGTTCTCTGCTGCCTATGCCAGGCCAGCTGAGCCGCCAGTGCCCAGGCATTCTTCAACCGCTGGAACACACGGTGCATGCTGCTGACCCCTCTGCATGTGATTCTGTGTGCCCTACTCAAGTCTTCACACGTGTGCAGCAAGCACTTTCCCATGGAGCCCTCCCTCCAGGCCTTGGGGATGGTCTCCTTTTATTTTTACTTTATTTATTCTTAATTTTATGTGCATTGTTGCTTTGCTGGCTTATGTCTGTGTGAGGGTGCCGGGTCCGCTGGAAGTGGAGTTACAGACAGTTGTGAGCTGCCACGTTGTTGGTGGGAATTGAACCCAGGTCCTCTGGAAGAGCAGCCATCTCTCCAGCCCCCTTATTTGTGTGCTCCCTTGCTTGTTTGTTTTTGAGACAAAGTTTCACTATGGTGGCCCTGGAACTCGCTGTGTAGAACAGCCTGGCCCTAACTTACAGAAATCCACCTGCCCTCTAAGTGCTGGGACTAAAGGCGTGACCGGGCAAGAAAGGGATGTTTATTTTCTATACTTCCCATCCATTTTGCTCTTAAACAGTGCCTAAATTTAAGACAGCCTGGACTCTGCTGTCCCCTCGTGGGCATTCTCAGCATCTGCAGGCATTGGTCACTTTCTCAACCGTTCCCTTAGAAAATTTACACTTGGTTCATTTTTTCATTTACCCTGAAAACCCTCAGCTTGCTGAATCTGGATGTCTTCAATTTAAGAATTGCCTCTCGGGGAGTTGTCGAGATGGACCAACTGGTAAAGGCACGTAGTGCCTAGCCTGATGGCTTGAGTTTGAGTTCTGGGAGCCACAGGGTAGGAGAGAAACCTCCTGCAAGTTGCTTCTGGCCTTGTTTGCCATGGCAGGTGAGCTTGAGGAGTGTGAACACACGAGCACGTGCATATGCACACACACACACACACACACACACTCGTGCCCACATGCACATACACATACATGCACACATACACAGGCATGCACATACATACACATAAATAAAACTAGTGACTTTTTTGTTTATTTGTTTTTATTTTCTATAAGACAGTGTTTCTCTGTGTAGCTTTGGCTGTCCTGGAACTTGCTCTGTAGGCCTTGAACTCATAAGGACCCACCTGCCTCTGCCTCTCAAGTGCAGGGATTAAAGCAGTGCCCCACCACGGCCTGGCTGAGACGGTCTCTCGTGGGCCAGGCTGGTCTCCCACTTGAGATGCAATTGAGGATGGCCTTGAACTTCTGGTTCTCCTGCCTCTGCCTCCTGAGTGCTGAGATTCCAGGCGTGGAGCACAGCACCAAAAGGAGGACTTTGACAGGGCTGACTCTGCCTCCTCCCACTCCCCATGTCAGCCCCCCTCTGCTCAGTCAAGCAGCCTCTGTCCCCACAAGCACACACTGGCCGCCTGGGTGAGTGAGCAAAGGTCACGTCTTCCGCCAAACCCTGTTGTCGCACTTGTAAAAACGGAGTGAGTGACCAGAGCAGGCGAGATGGCTCTGTAGGCAAAGGCGCACGCCAAACCTGACAAGCTGAGGTTCGATTCCTGAAACCCACACGGAAGCTGTTGTTTGACGCCCACACATGCACTCAGACATGTGCACAAAAACTAGTCAAGAATTGATTAAATGTGAAAATGGAGTGACCATTTTCTCATAAATGAGGTCTGCCCACAGTACTAGAGGGATAATCTAAGGACACTTGGCAGGCTGAGGCAAGAGGATCATAAGTTCAAGAACTACCTGGGTGTCATAGTGGGAATTAAACAACAATGGCCGGCAAGATGGAGAGACTGCTTATGGAGGTGTTTGCTTGTTTGTTAGTGTTTTTCCCCTGTGCCCGGGATTGAAACTAGGGTCTCCTGTGTGCTGAGCATGTTAACCACTGAGATAAGTTAACCCTGACGCCCTCACTGAGGGATTCCAGGCAGGTGCTCTACCACTGAACCACACCCCCAGCCCTCTCTTTGCTTTTTGAGACAAGGTCTCACTAAGCAGCCAGGCTGGCCTTGGACTTTCTTCCATCCTCTTGCCTCCAGTCTCCCAAGTAGGATCTCAGCAGGGCCTGCACCATCAGACCTTCCTGAGTCTGTCATCATGCCAGACCTGCCTTGTAAGCAGACACTCCAGCTCTGCCCACAGCCTTCCTCCAGCTCCGGGCTTCTTTACCATATGCCCAGTCTGTGGCCTGGTAACCCCTCTGCACTCCCTCCTTGTCCATTTGGGGTTCGCTCATCAAACCACACAGTCTCCCAGACCATTGTTTGTTTGTTCTTGGGGTGGGGCAGAGGGAAGCCAGTTCTCTCTAAGTCCTCCCAACTGGTGCAGAACTCACCGTGTAGCCCAGGCTGGCCTGGGACTTTGAGTGATGCTCCCGCCTCCTCCTCCTCCTCCTAGGTGCAGGTAAGTGTGCCTCTACTCCCAGCCCTCCAGTTGCTCTTGACCTCAGGCGGCCTCTGGGGCTTCCACCTCCGTGCTCGCTCGCTCGCTAGCCAGCTTGGCTCCCCACCCCCACGGCCCTTTGGCTCCGCTTCACTCCCTCCCTTCGGCTCCCCCCAGGAGGCACAAACCTAATCAGCCTGATTATCGCCCAAGTTCAATTCCACTTTCTCTGGCTCCCACACAGGCAGTAAATTTCCTTCGCTGTTGGGCTCCCCTGTGAGAGCAGCCTCCTGTCTGGCCGCTCAGCCTAGGACGCTGCCTCCCTGCCCCCCACCTGCTGTACCACCACAGATGAGTCAGACCCGCCCCACCTGGGGGTGTCACTTAAACTCCATCTACAGAGTCACATCACTTTCGTCGGTTATGCAGGATTCCCCTGCAGGGGAGTCTAAAAACCAACCTGCTCACAGTTATCCAAAATACTACCACACTGTTAATGGACTCGGAGATCTGACCCTCTCCCCAAAAGTCCCCCAGGCTCTGCGGGCTCTGGAGGTAGCCACCAGCATTCCTTGTGGTTTATTTATTACAGGATAAAGTTTGACCCTGCGGCTTTAATCTCATACTTCTGTCCTCCCAGCCCCTTTCGTTTTTAGAGACAGAATGTCACCGGAAAAGATCCAGAGAGGGAGAGGCAGGATTTACAGAGCCTAGGTCCCCCGGGATGGAGAAAGGAGCCCGGTTGGCCATTCTTTTTGCTTAGCTTCCTTCCAGAGGGAGGGAGGTCTGGCCCTGCTCACGAGGAAGCTGAGATTCAATTAAGCTTAACAAGCCACAATTGCATCTTGCGTACACAAGTCACCAAGTGGGGGGGGGCACCCAGAGAAGGAAGACCCTACTCTCACACCCAGCCGGGGATGAGAAAGGGGTGAGTGGGTCGCTCGAAGTGCCTACTGGAGACTTGGGTAGGAGAGATTTGTTTGTGAAAGGCTTTGCCAGACAGCTTCCTTGAAGAAGTGGACTGGAATGGGAGTCTAGAGAGAACGAGTCTGGAAGGGGAAGGGGAAAGGTGGTGAGAAGATGGCCGTGGGTGGAGCCCGTTTCTAGAGACCTTGAAAGAAAGCATGTGACATTTGCTTTGACAAGAGAGTTGGGGATGCTGGGGAGACAGAAAGGTCCCTGGAGCAAGGTGGTCACCCAGCTTAGCAGAAACAATGAGGTCTGTGGGGGTTAGCATAGGCTGCCAACTGGACAGAATCTAGACTCACCGAGATGGGCCTCTGGACACGGCCAGCAGGGATTGTCTTGGTTACATTATTTTGAGTGGAAAGACCAGCCCACCATGGGCTGCGCCATTCCCTAGCTGGGATCCTGGGCTGCGCTGGTGGGGAAAGGGAGCACAAGGCCATTCTTTGTTCTCTGCTTCCTGTCTGTTGGGTACTCGGCCAGCTGCTTCGAGGTCCTGCCACCATGAAAATCCTCACTGTGGTGGACTATACCCTTGACCTGTCACCCAGAGTAAGCCCTTTGTCCTTTACGTTGCTCTAGTCAGGGTGTTTTATCACAGCTACAGGAAAAAACCAAAAAAACCTAAGACAAGGCTAGTAGAGGCTGACACAAATAACAAAACAAAATCTAAGGTGAGTGACATCCTGAAGGCTGGCACCAAAGGTTGACCTCCAGCCTCCACATGCATGACCCACGGGTGCGCTGTATACTGTCTGTCACACACACACACACACACACACACACACACACACACACACACACACACACACATCCCATATGTATACAAAGGCTAAGTGAATAGTAAATAAGAAATTGCTAGGAGCAGTGTGTATGAGAGAGAGAGACAGAGAGAGACAGAGAGAGAGCATGTGAGTGAGTGCATGCCACAGTGAGTGTATGAATGTCAGAAGGCAACTCTGATGTCATTCCTCGCCTCCCACCTGTTTGTTGTTGCTGGCTGCACACTGCAGGCTAGCTGGCCTGTGAGCTTCCAGAGTTCTGTCTCTACCGTCCCGTCCCTCTCACTAAGGGAATGCTGGGATTGCGGGTGTGTCCACTATGTCCAGCTCCACACTGGTTCTCAGAATCCAAACCTGGGTCCTCGTGCAATTGGTTTACTCACTGAGCCATCTCTGCAACATGAACCCCAACAATTTAAAGAGCAGACATTGCCCTCAAATGCAGATGAGACATTTGTAAGACTCCAACACTTCCTGCATCCTAGTGAATACCAGGGAAGGAAGACAAACACTCCAGGGGTTCCTACATCAAGTCAGGGAATAATGGATGATGGCTGCTTCTAGTGTTAGGAGTGTATGTGTGTTTGTGATGCATGCGTGTGTGCATGTATGTGTGTGTATGATGTATGTGTGTGTGATGTGTATGTGGTGTGTGTGTTTGGACAGTGTGTGTATGTGGTATGTGTGTAGGTAGTGGATATATGTGTGGGTGTATGGTGTGTGTCTGTGTGTGTGTGTTTGTAAGGGTGTGTGTGTGTTGTGGTGTGTGTGTGTCTGCCCAGTATGTAGTGTGTGTGTAGGTGTATGATTATATGTGTGTGGTGTGTGTGATTGTATAGTGTGTGTTTGGTGTATGTGTGTGTATTTGAACAGTGTGTATGTTTGTGTGTGTATATGTGGTAGATATGTGTGGGCATCTGTTTATACAGTGTGTGTATGTATGTGTAGTGTATGTGTTTGTATGGTATGTATGTAATATGTGTGCTTGGTATGTGTGTGTTTGTGCATGTGGTATATGTATGTATGATGTGTGTGTGAGTATGTGGTGTGTGTGTTTAGACAGCATGTATGTGTGCATGTATGGCGTGTGTGTGTGTGTGTGTGTGTGTGTGTGAGAGAGAGAGAGATGTATAAATGTGTATGGTGTGTATTTGTACAGTGTGTATGTGTGTGTGTCTTTCAACAGTGTGTGTATGGATATGTGTTTGTACACTGTGTGCAGTATGTGCCTGTGTGTATGTACTAATAGTGTATGTGTTTGTATAACCTGTGTGCGTATGTATCTGTGATGTATGTGTGTGCATAGTATGTATGTGTGGTGTATGCCTATGTATGTATAGTGTATGTGTGTGTGTGATGTGTGTGTGATGTATGTGTGTGTGTGGTGTGTGTGTAGAATATATGTGTGATGTATGTATGTGGTGCGTGTGATGTATGTGTATGTGTGTGTGTGATGTGTATGTGATGTGTGTGTGTGATGTATGTGTGTGGTGTGTGTGTATGTGTGGTGTATGTGTGTGTGTGATGTGTGTGTGTGTGGTGTGTGTGTATGTGTGGTGTATGTGTGTGTGTGATGTGTGTGTGTGTGTGTGGTGTGTGTGCTGTGTGTGTTGTGTGTGTGGTGTATGTGTGTGTGATGTGTGTGTGTGTGTGTGGTGTGTGTGCTGTGTGTGTTGTGTGTGTGGTGTATGTGTGTGTGTGTGGTGTGTGTGTGTGGTGTGTGTGCTGTGTGTGTTGTGTGTGTGGTCTATGTGTGTGTGTGTGGTGTGTGTGTATGTGTGTGTATGATGTATGTGTGTTGTGTGTGTGTGTATGGTATATGTGTGCATGTGTATGTGTGTGTGTGGTGTGTGTGGTGTATGTGTGTGTGTGTATGGTATATGTGTGCATGTGTATGTGTGTGTGTGTGGTGTGTGTGGTGTATATGTGTGTGTGTGTATGGTATATGTGTGTGGTGTGTGTGGTGTGTGTGTGTGTGTGTGTTTGTGGTGTATGTGTATGGTGTGTGTGTGGTGTGTGTGGTGTGTGTGGTGTGTGTTTGGTGTGTGTGTGTGGTGTGTGTGGTGTGTGTGTGGTTACGTGTATGGTGTGTGTGTGGTGTGTGTGGTGTATGTGTGTGGTGTGTGTGGTCTGTGTGTGTGGTGTGTGTGTGTGTGGTGTTGTATGTGTGTGGTGTGTGGTGTGTGTGGTCTGTGTGTGTGTGTGTGTGGTGTATGTGTGTGGTCTGTGTGTGTGTGTGTGGTGTATGTGTGTGGTGTGTGGTGTGTGTGGTCTGTGTGTGGTGTGTGTGTGTGTGTGTGGTGTGTGTGTGGTGTATGTGTGTGGTGTGTGTGTTTGTGTGTGGTGTGTGTGGTGTGTGTGGGGGTGTGTGGTCTATGTGTGTGTGTGGTGTGTGTGTGTGTGTGTGTGTGGTGTGTGTGTGGTGTGTGTGTGTGTGTGGTGTGTATGTGTGTGGTCTATATGTGTGTGTGTGGTGTATGTGCGTGGTGTGTGTGTGTGTGTGTGTGTGGTGTGTGTGGTGTGTGTGTATGTGTGTGTGTGCTCATGCACACTCAAGGGGGCCTGTAGCAGACAACTTTCAGGAGGGTTCTCCCCTCTTTCTTGTTGAGACCCTTATCCTTTCCTGCCACCCTGTTCTGTGCAGGCTAGCTGGCCCAGAAGCTTCCATGATCCTCCTGCCTCTGCCTCCCCCTCACTGTAGGAGCACTGGGGTTACAGCTGGTGCCCTTGTGGGGTTTGGGGCAGGGTGGGGACTCTGGCTACCAGACATGAATGGAAAGCGCCCTCCCCCACTGAGCCATTTCCCCAGCTTGGGAATCCTTTTCTTTAGTGGAGTAAGGAATCTGGAAACCCTGAGGAGAGGCCTCTGTCTTTTCTCTCCTGTGGATCCTCCGAAGCCTTCACCAGTGGTGACAAAAACCCAACCTGACGTGGCCTTTAAGGGGAGACCTTCCAGAGGTGATTAGGGCTGGATCCATCATCAGTCCCCATGCTTTAATGCTAGTGGCTTTGCAGGAAGGAAGAGACCGGAAGACATGTGTCCAGGCTCTGTGATGACCTGTGCCCTCTTGGCACTCCCCTGATGACCAGATGCAGCCCTTCAAACTCATGCCTCCAGAACCTCCAGCCAAACCTCTCTTCCCCTTATGAGGCCACCCCGCCTTGTGCATTTTCTTACAGTCATGCAAAGCCGTCTGATAGACTGTTTTATATAAGATACATCATAACTGGGCTATAAAACAGGATGAGCTCATTTCGGGAGGAAGTATGAAGAGAAAGGAGATAAAAATACAGTGAACTTCGGGGTCAAGATGATAAAAGTAGGAAATGTGGCTCAGTTTAGAGTACTTGCCTGACCTGGGCTCTGTTTCCCAGCAAACTGCATTGACCAAGTGTAGTCAGAGAAGCCTTGAGTCAGGAGGATCAGAAGTTGAAAGTCATCTTCCGCTTTCAGCTATGTGAGACAGGGAATGTAAGCACAGGAAATGGAGGTCACGAAGCAATTGGCTGTCTTCTATTTTAAGAAGCAAGATAAGCTAAAGGAACAGAGATATTGCAAGAGAGTGGGGGGGTGTACAGAAGAGAGCCCTCAAGAGAGAGGCATGGAAGGACACCCAGCAGAGACCCAGCACAGTATCTAGTACCAATCCTGTCCTTTAAAACAATAATAATTTTTAAAATTGCATGTGTTTGTGTGTGTATAGAGTCAAGAGGTTAATGTCACATGTCTTCAATGGCTCAGGTTCTTATACACTAAGACCTGAGCTCACTTACTCAGCTAACATACGTAGCCAACTTGCTCTGGGGACTCCTGTCTCCGTTTCCTGAGCCCTGGGGTTATAGTCCAAACATAAATGCCCACCTGGGTATATACACGGATGCTAGGGATCCCGAGTCTGGTCCACACTCAAGTATTTTAGCCATTGAGCCATCTCTTGAACCCCATCAATGAATATAAAGATAAACATACTGTAAATTAATGAGTTTTGGAACAGTGAGAAGGTGGAAAAGGCTCTTGCTGGTGAGCATGAGTTCCATCCAGGGAGAGAGTTCTGCAAGCTGTTCTCTGACCTCTAAGCATGCAAGACACTGGCACACACACACACACACACACACACACACACACACAATCACACACATACACACTCACCACACACACTCACACATACACACACACAATCACACACATACACACACCACACACACTCACACACATATATACACACATACACACACACACAATCACACACATACACACACTCACACATACACACACACACAATCACACACATACACACACACCACACACACTCACACATACACACACACACAATCACACACATACACACACACCACACACACTCACACATACACACACACACAATCACACACATACACACACCACACACTCACACACATATACACACACATACACACACACATACACACACATACACACACTGACACACATACACACACTGACACACATACACACACACTCACACACACATACACACACATACACACACACATACACACACTACACACACACTCACACACACATACACACACACCACACACATACACACACACCACACACACACATACTCACACACACACTCACACACTCACATACTCACACACATACATACACACACACCACACACACACACTCACACACACATACACACACACCACACACACACACTCACACACACATACACACACATACACACACACCACATACACACTCACACACACTCACACACACACTCACACACTCACACACACATACACACACCACACTCACACACACATACACACACATACACACACACTCACACACACTCACACACTCACACACACCACACACACACTCACATACACACACACATACACACACCACACACACATACACACATACACACACACACTCACACACACATATACACACCACACACACATACACACACACATACACACACACACTCACACACACATATACACACCACACACACATACACACACACATACACACACACCACACACATACACACACACCACACACACACTCACACACACATATACACACCACACACACACATACACACACATACACACACACATACACACACACATACACACACATACACACACACATACACACACACATACACACACACCACACACACACTCACACACACATATACACACCACACACACACATACACACACACATACACACACACCACACACACACTCACACACACATATACACACCACACACACACATACACACACATACACACACACCACACACATACACACACACCACACACACACTCACACACACATACACACACACACACACACAGGCACACAATGTAATTTAAAGGGGTGTTTTTCATCACACATGTCTTTACATTTTGTTGTGACTCAGCACCTCCCTCACCGCCTGACAAAAGCAATTCAGGAAGGGAGGGTTTCTTGTGGTCCACAATTTGAGGGGTGTCCATCATGGTGGGGAAACATGGTGGGGAGAGTGTTTGCCGCCGCCCGGCACATTGCATCTACAGTTCCCGGCCCAAGCCCATGGGATGCTGCCACTCATATTCAGGTTAACCCTCCCACCTCAGGGAATCCGGCTTAGAAACTCCTCTCAGGCTTGCCCACAGGTGTCTAGTCCTCACAGTGGCGGTGGAATTCATTGTGATGATGACTGAGGCGTAGGTATACCTTTAGGTCCATATCTGAGGCAGAGAGGTTAAAAGAGTTAAATGGAATATTTCTTTGTTTGTTTTTGGTGTTTTGTTTTGTTTTTGACACAGTCTTATGTAGCCCGGGCTGGCCTCTAAGACTGCATAGTGGAGGATGACCTTGAACTCGTGGTCTTCACTCTAGCACCTCCTGAGTGCTGGGATCGCAGGCTTGCTCCGCCTTCCCTGGTTTCAGGCAGTGCTTAGACTAGAACCCGCGGTTCAACAGATGCTAGATAAGCACTCCACCAGCCGAGCCACATCCCCTATTCTGAAAATGCAGACAAACGTGGTAGAGAATGGGCTTCTGGCAGAAGCAGCATACAGGCACACCAGAACCTAACCCATCGCCTAACCCATCGCCTCAACGTCTTGAATATGGCAGCGGCACCAGGAAAATAACTTTTTTCTGTTTGTTTGTTTGTTTGTTTGTTTTTAAGACAAGGTCTAACTCTGAGCCTTGGATAGCCTGGAACTCACTATGTAATCTCCTGGTTATCCTTGGATTTGTGTTGATCTACCTCAGCCTCCGGAGTGCTGGATTCGAAGATTAAACAGGATCTCGGGCAGCTCAGGCTGGCCTTGAACTCCATCTGTAGCCGAGGGTGACCTTGGATTTTTCTGATCTTCCTGCCCTTGCCGCTCCAATGCCGGGATTGCTCCAATGCCCCGATGCCAGGTGTATGTGGTGCTGAGGTGGAACCCCGGCTCTGTGCACTCGACCCTCTGAGCCACACCCCAAGCCCATTGTCTTGGAATTTTCTCAGAACCTCAGTGAGTATTCCCGAAGGAGCCTCTCACAGGGGTGTCGGTCTATCCCTAGCCAATTGGCTAAGGAGAGAAACAACGAAGGCAGAGTTGCCATGACAACATTATGATTTGTTAGTTGGAGTACTGCAAATCCCCTGGGAGGCACAGAAATAAGGACCCTTGAGGAAGAGGGGTGGCTTTTATGGGGCCTGGAAAGCAGTCTGTCCTTAGCGGTTAAGGTCAGCTTTGGAGGGGGCCTAGCGCCCTCTGGTGGGCAAGGGTAGTAAAAGGCTTTTCAGCTGTTTTGTTTTGAGCCTTGTGTTCCTCTTATTGATCAGTCTTCCAAGTGTCACGATTGTAGGCCTGTACCACACACCAGACCTCAGTTACACTTTCAAATGAGCATCATGGGCCAAGAGGTAAAGGTGTATGCCAGTAAGACTGGCAACCTGAGTTCGAGCCCCTGGACCACATGGTGGCCGATGTACTCATGGTTGAGGGAGAAAACCAATCCCAGTAGCTGTCCTCAGACTACCACATGTGCCTCCAACCAGTACACAAAGTAAAAATAAATAAAATGCAACTTTAAAGCCCTTAAATGGGCATTATGAGGTCATTTTATTCTATGCCGTTTCCAGTATAAATATCCCCAAGAATGTAATCATTTTTGCTTAAATGTTTTATTATTTTATATTACATTTATTAATGGGAGAGGGGCATGCCTGTGTCACTACACACATCAGAGAACAATTTTCAGGAATTGTTTCTCTCCTTCCACAGTGTGGGTCCTGGAGATTGAACTCAGATTGTCAGGCTTGGCAGCAAACTTTTTTACCTGTGTGTGCGTGTGCACACACACACACGCACACATGAATATTTGTGCACATGTACCTGCACGGTCCGACAACACAACACGGTGTGCCAAAACTGGGGAGTCACGAGACTGTAGCTCAGCAGATGGAGTGCTTATCTATCCCGGATTACACCCCCAGCGCCATGGATGTGATGGTGTACCCTTGTGGTGGTGTACGCAGTGGGAAGGTGGAGGCAGAAAGATCAGGAATTTAGGAGCATCTTTAGTGAGTGCAAGGCCAAGCCTGGGCTCCGTGAAACCCTGTCTGTAAAGTAATATAAAAATAAACAGAGCCCAAGATGCCTGCCTACAAAGTCAAGTACAACATATATAAAAGAGAGAATAAACAAGCAAAATACACAGTGAAAACAAAAATATTGCAGTGTAAGCCACTTAGTGAACTAATGGAAACCTGTTTTAGAATGGCAGAATTTTTAAAGATGTATTTATTTATTATGTGTACGCGCCTGCCCTCACCAGCAAGGAAGACGCAACTCCGGGAAGATTTTCTTCATGCAGTTTTAATCAGGATCCTTGAAACCTGTTCTTCTGACCCTCGGGGCCCCGGGGGACCCCTGCACAGGCTTAAATCCCCTTGCGCTAACCAACCCCAGTGAGCTACGTGGACCCTGCAGATAGGCTACTCTAACGCAGAAGCAGACAGGCTGAACAGACTTAACCAAATAAGGGCTTGTTTATGCCAGAGAGCGCTCACCCTCAGGGAGGTGGAAGGTGGAAGCCAGCGCCATCTTTAAGGCACAGCACTTGTATAGTGTTCTTCTGTCTGCATGTTTGCCTGCAGGCCAGAAGAGGGCATCGGATCCCATTACAGATGGTTGAGAGCCACCATGTGGTTGCTGGGAATTGAACTCAGGACCTCTAGGGGCATTCATGTGGAAGTCAAAAGTCAACTTTGGATACCATTTTTTTGCATCAATCCCGTTTGTTTTGTTTCATTATTGTTGTTGTTGCTGCTGCTGCTGTTTTGTTTTTCTTTTTTACCCCATGCAAAGACAGGGTTTCTCTGTGTAGCTCTGGCTGTCCTGGAACTCACTCTGTAGACCAGGCTGACCTTAAACTGAGAGATCCTCCTGCCTCTGTCCCAGAGTGCTGGGATTAAAGATGTGCATCACCACTGCCTCACTTGGAAATAATTTTTTACTGTCTAAGAAAAACAGTAAGTTAGGCATGGTGACATGTGCCTGTAATCCCAGAACTTGACACGTGAAGGCAGAAGGATCAGAGTTCAAGGCCAGCCTTGGCTACATAGAAATGATGAGGCCAGCCTGGGCTATTTAAGACCCTGTCTTAAAAACACACACACACACACACACACACACACACACCCCACATACACACTACAAAGTCTGACCAACAAATTTCTAAATAACTCATGGATGGATGAAAAAAGATAGTTACAAGTATATTATAAAATATTTTTATTTTCATTAAAGGGTCAAAAATAAGGCTCAGCAGTAAAGGAGCTTGCCACCAAGTCTGGGCCCCACACCGTGGTGGGAAATGGGGATCTCCTTGTTCACTTTGTCCTCTGATCAGCATACATGTACAGTGGCACCCTCACACTCACATACATGCTTGAGATAAATAACCCTGACAAAGAAATCCCTTTTTAAGAAGAAAAGAGAAATACAGCTAAAAATAGGTTACAGGAAGCGACAGGTTGGGTCTGTTTGTACTGGCTTGTGGGAAGTTCTTTGAGTCTCTTACCAAATTTATGTTTTGTAATTTCACAATGACATCTTCAAATCCACCAGGGCAGGGATATTTATACCACAGAATGAAGCGATGTAAATGATGCCAAGAGCTGTCCTGCACACTTGTAGCCCCAGCATTACAAAAGTTGGAGACAGGAAGATCAGGAGTTCGAGGCCAGCCTCTGCTATCCAGTGAAATATGAGGTCAGCCTGGACTTCATGAGAGCCTATCTCAAAAAATAAATCAGAATTTGTAAATGCACTAAGTGGTGATTTTATTTTATTTTTGTCCTCTGGGAGCTAGACAGTGAACACTGACCAGCATAGACTGCAGGCAAATCAAGCAAAGCTCCAAGGTCAGTGTACAGCTTTAAAAGCTTATTTCAGATAAGGACGGACGAGCTGGCTCAGCAGATAAAGGTGATTGCCACCAAGCCCAACAACCTGAGTTCAATGCTCCTGACCCCTCCTACCCGTGGTGGAAGGAAGAAGGGACTCCTACAAGTTGTCCTCTGAAGAACACACACACACACACACACACACACACACACACACACACACACACACACACAAACACACTGCAGCATGTTTGAGCACAAATAAACAAATGAATGAATACATAAACATAAGAAATTTTTAAATAACAAGAAAAGAAAGATCTAAGGTCAATAATCTAAGCTTTCACCTCAAGAAACACAAAGATGGGCAAATTAAACCCAAACTAAGCCTGGTTGGAGCTAAGTACCATAACACCAGAAACTTGGGAGGCTGAAGCAGGAGACTTCTAAGCTCAGGCCTGGAAAACATCCTAAATTTCCTGCTAGACTGCGCTAAGTAAAGACCATCAGGAGAGAATAAGAATGGGAAAAAAGTAAGGAAAGGGGAGGGGAGAGAGGAGGAAGGGGGAGGGGAGAGAAAAAAAGGAGGAAAGGGGTAAAACAGAAAAGAACAGAAAAGAAAACTTGGTTAGTCTGGCGAGGTCTGCCTGTGCCAGCCGGGCCCCCTGTTGATCTGTGTGAGCCTGCTACTTGGTGGCTCCATCCCAGCGACTTCTAAAGGACACCCCTTCTTTATCTTCACCTCCCAAGTGCCGGGATTACAGCCGTGGCCCACCACACCTGGCTAAGGAGTTTGGAACTCATTCCTCTGGTCAGTGTCCGTTCCCACCCCTACCCCCCACCCCCAACCCCCACCCCCGCACACTTGCTGCTCTCAGAAAGCCCTTGGAACCCCAAAGTTCTGAGACATCCTCAAACTTCTCTCTAGATAGAGCCTCCTCCGGAAGCCTGCACTAAGCCCTGGAAAGGGTGTTCTTATCTGGGGCGCACACCTTCAACTGTGGTTAGCGAAGGAGCAACGGAGGAGCCTCGCCCACTGGCCCTATCACCCATCTGTCATTCCTTCCCACGCATAAACATTCTGACCCAATAGACATGATCAGAGAACCTACCCTGGGGTACTGCCTTGTTTGCAACACACACACACACACACACACACACACACACACACACACACACACACACACACACACACACACACAGCTGACAGCTTGAGCCACCGGGCATCCTGGCCTGTGACCCCAGACCTTCCTCCTGGAAGGGGGTCTCGCCTTACTGCCTGGACCGGCTGGAAGGGAGCGTTCCAGGGTGGGGTGGGGAGGAAGGCGGGGCTTGCGCCCCGAGTGGCTGTCCCGGGCCGGGGACGGAAGTTGCACCACAGTAAGACTACTTTCAGTTTTGTTTCCCTTGCTGGTAGTCAACTGCCGGCGGTAACGGGATTTCGGGGCTCCCCGAACCCTGCTGGGAGAGTCTAAAGTCAGCTGTGGCTGGGTAAGGAGAGGCGGGAGAAAGAGCCGGGACCCCGAAAGACGGGGCCTGGGGTGGGGGGGAGGGAAGTGAGAAAGCCCGGGAGAGGAAAAGGAAGGGAGGGGAGAAAGGGCAGGGGGGACCTGGAAGGCCTTGGGGACTAGCCAGGTGGCAGGCCCTGCCCCTCGACCTCCCACCCTGTGTCCCCAGAGTCCTACACTCCCTGAGTAAGACAACCGCACCCCCACCCCGGAGCTTCCCCTTCCAACCCTGGGGGAAAGGGAAAGTGCAATCAGTCCGTCTTTATTTACTTCTCTCTCTCTCTTTCTTAAGGCTGGGTCTCGCTCTGTAGTTCAGCTCAGCCACAAAGCACTGTTGTAGCTCTAGGCTGTCCTGAAACTCACTTTGTAACCAAGGCTAGCCTTCTCCTCCTGAGGACTAGGACTCCCCTGGCGGTTTTTTTGTTTGTTTGTTTTTTAAGTCCCCACCGTGCTGGGGACTTGCATTGCCTTCCCTCCAGAAGTTTCTAGAATGCATTTGATAGGAAAAGGGTAAAATTAGGGGGCTCCAGGAGGCAAGGCCAGATCTCTATGACCCTGAGATCTAGTAGAAGGAAAGGAGGTGAACTTTCCCCTTGAGCCTTCGTCTTTTTCTGAAAATACTTTCAAAAATAGTTGGTGTAGGAAGTAGGGCCCCCACCCTCCCAGGACACCCACCCAGACAGATGGACAAACAAAGGATAGAAAGACTTAGACCCTGTCCCAACACCAAAAAGCTGGCTGCTTCTGTGTGCCTGACTCTCTGTGTCCTCACTGCTGTCCCTTGAGCCCCAGTACCCACTCATAACAGGATCCTATACCACGATAAACTAACTGGTGACGCGCGCCTGTGATTTCAGCACTCAGGAGGCCTGAGGCAGGAGCGTGTGCCAGGCCGGCACCTGGGAGTGCAGCTTACTTGTTAGAGAGCTTGCCTAAAAAGCAAGAAGCCCTAAATTCCATCCTGGTGCTACATAAACTTCACACACCTGTAATCCCACGGAAGCAGGAAGTTCAGAAGTTCAAGGTCATCTTCCTCTTCCGTTACTTAGCAAGTCTGGGCTATGGAAGACCAGAAAGGCTTTGGCTACCCCTGCCTTTGGTCCATGACCTGGTATGTTAATAATTCGATTACTCCGTCTCTGAGGCCTGGGGGCTTCCTGGTCTCGTGTTTTCCCACAGGCTCAGCACTACCAACGGCTTTTGCATGTTTACACTTTGGTGTCTGTAAAGAGGACCACGGCGTGGAAGAAAGACCGCAGCCTTCCCCTAGTAACCAGTGCCTCCCAGAAGCCAGAATTTCCCAACCATCCAGGTGTGTGGGGACACCAGCAAAGGAGGGGGGGGAGGGAGACTGAAGGGGGCGGGGAAGCCAATACATGGGCGTGGCCAGGGTGCCTCTGACCTCTGACCCTTCCCTTATAGTATGGTCTCCAACATCTCCTCTCCTACTCTGCTCGAGGCTCTGAGCAGCGACTTCCTAGCTTGTAAAATCTGCCTGGAGCAGTTACACATGCCCAAGACACTGCCATGCCTACATACCTATTGCCAGGACTGTCTGTCCCAACTGGACATCGGTGGCCAGGTCCGCTGCCCCGAGTGTCGGGAGACTGTGCCTGTACCGCCTGAGGGTGTGGCTGCCTTCAAGACCAACTTCTTCGTCAATGGTCTCTTGGACCTTGTCAAGGCCAGGGCTCCTGGAGACATGCATTCGGGGAAGCCAACCTGCGCGCTGTGCCCTCTGGTAGGAGGCAAGAGCTCTGGGGGCCCCGCCACAGCCCGGTGCCTGGACTGTGCAGATGACTTATGCCAGGCCTGTGCCGATGGGCATCGCTGCTCCCGCCAGACCCATAAGCACCGAGTAGTTGATTTGGTGGGTTACAGAGCCGGGTGGTATGATGAAGAGGCTCGCGAGCGCCAGGCATCCCAGTGTCCCCAGCACCCAGGGGAAGCCCTCTGCTTCCTGTGCCAACCGTGTTCACAGCTGCTCTGTAAGGACTGCCGTCTGGGACCCCATCTCGACCACCCCTGCTTGCCCCTGGCGGAAGCAGTGCGTTCCCGGAAGCCGGGCCTGGAGGAGTTATTGGCAGGTGTGGACAGCAATCTGGTGGAGCTAGAGGCCACCCGGGTGGCGGAAAAGGAAGCCTTAGCCCAGCTGCGAGAGCAGGCAGCCAGCGTGGGGACGCAGGTGGAGGAGGCCGCTGAACGCATCCTCAAGTCTCTGCTGGCCCAGAAGCAGGAAGTGTTGGGACAACTCCGGGCCCTTGTGGAGACTGCTGAGGAGGCTACCAGGGACAGGCTGAGCAAGATCGAGAGCCAGGAGCAAGTGGCCAAGGCAGCTGCTGCCTTCGCCCGTAGAGTGCTCAGCCTGGGTCTGGAGGCGGAGATCCTTTCGCTGGAGGGAGCAATCACACAGCGCCTGCGCCAGCTTCAAGACTCTCCCTGGACACCCGCGCCTACCCGCTGTGTGCTGCCCAAGCTGCAGCTCCACCCTGGGCTCCAGGACAAGAACTGCTACCTGCTTCGACTCTCCTTTGAGGAACCAAAACAATCCCAGGACAATGAGAAAGGCGGGGCTGGTACCCACGGAGGAGATGAAGCTCAAAGCCAAGGCGAGGACAGAACCAAGGTAGGGAAGCAGGGTGGAGCCCAGTTCCTGTATAAGGATGGCGCCCTAACTCCCAAAGAAGGCAAAGCCCAGAACCCCCAAGAAGACGACGATGTCCAAATCGAAAGGGGTAACAGAGCTAACAAGAAAAAGAAATGCAAAGGGAGGGGCAAGCCCGTTTCTCGGGAGCCCAGTCCCATCCTGAGGCCAAACCCAGACGGTGCAACCCTCCTCCCTCGGCCTGTTTTTTCCTGGAGTTTCCCCACGAGGATGCCTGGAGACAAACGTTCCCCTCGCATCACCGGGCTCTGTCCCTACGGCCCCCAGGAGATCTTGGTGGCGGATGAGCAGAACAGGGTCTTGAAACGTTTCTCCCTCAATGGCGACTACAAGGGCACAGTGCCGGTTCCCGAAGGCTGTTCCCCGTGCAGTGTGGCTGCCTTGCAGAATGCAGTGGCTTTCTCCGCCAATGCCAGGCTCTACCTCGTCAATCCCGAGGGGGAAGTCCAATGGCGGAGATCGCTGAGCCTCACCCAGTCCAGCCACGCTGTGGCCGCGATGCCGTGTGGAGACCGGGTAGCGGTCAGTGTGGCAGGCCACGTGGAGGTGTACAAGAAGGAAGGCAGTCTGGCTACCCGGTTTATCCCTGGAGGCAAGGCTAGCCGGGGCCAGCGGGCCTTGGTGTTCCTGACCACCAGCCCCCAGGGCAATTTTGTAGGGTCAGATTGGCAGCAGAACAGCGTGGTTTTCTGTGATGGGCTAGGCCAGGTGATCTGGGAATACAAGGGCCCTGGTTTACACGGCTGCCAGCCAGGTTCTGTATCTGTGGATAAGAAAGGCTATATATTTCTGACCCTTCGAGAGGTGAACAAGGTGGTGATCCTGGATCCCAAGGGGAACCTTCTTGGTGACTTCCTAACAGCATATCATGGCCTGGAAAAGCCCCGGGTAACCACCATGGTAGATGGCAAATACCTAGTGGTGTCCCTCAGTAACGGGACTATCCACGTGTTTAGGGTCAGGTTTCCTGATAGTTAAAGGGGGTAAGGGCTGGGATGGGGGGCAGGTGGGAAGGGAGGGAGGGCACCCATGAGATGACGGCCAAGGTTATTCCCCAGCTGGCGGCGAGATGCTTGCTCCTTTTGTGATGTATAGGGACAGGAGATACCGAGAGCAGTAGTGGTTTGGCCACAACATCAGGCACACACGGCAGGTGCCGGAAGTCAACCAAACTGCTTCCTTCTGACTGATTCCTGCAGTTGTGGCTACTGCTGTATAGTTTAGGTATCTTGAGATTTATATGTGATTCTTGATTTGTATTCTTCAAAACCATTCCTGGGATGGGGTCATGACTCCTCTGTAGAGCACCTGTCTAGAACTCAGAAATAAGGGTCTTGGGGGGGGATCTTGAGGGGAGAGGGGTGGCTGAATAGTAGAGCACCTACCTAGAATCCACCAATAAGGAGTGGGGGTGTGGCTCAGTGGTAGAGCCCCTGCCTAGAATCCCCCAGTGAGGGGCTGGAGTGTGGCTCAGTGATAGAGCACCTGCCTAGAATTCCCCAGTGAAAGGCTCAGGTGCAGCTCAGTGTTAGAGGACTTGTCTAGCCTGCAGGGAGTCCTGAAGTTAATTTCTAGGCTTAGCCTCCTCCCTGGGATGGTGGGTGGGGGCATTTGTAGAGCAGATGAAAGAGAGTCCTAGGGAGATGACTTAGGTTGTTCTCCAAGTAAAGGAAGACCCAGTATACATCAAGACACAGTGGGCATTGTGGAAATGAGGTGAAACTGGCCATTCTCACAGGGGCACATGGGGTCAGAAGATGCCAGAGATCTCAGAATGGTGATAACGTTGCCATGACCTGTTAACCACCATTGGGGGGGAAGAGACTCTCTCAATGAAGTATGGAGTGGGTTCCAAGGCGTCAGAGGTCTGGGAGTGCAGGCACAAGCAGAGGCCACAGATGTGAGATTAAATCCAGATGTGGCATCACAACACACCTATATCCCAGCACTTGGGAAGCTGAGGCAGGAGGATCACACCCTTGAGCCTAAGCCTGGACTACGTACAGAGACCGTGTGTAAGAAAGCTGAACTCTCTCCCAACTCTCAAGCACCAGCCTGTCCCACAGATGCTCCATCTGTGCCCACATTCAGTTGGGCCACCGAGGGCGCTCACCATAAGAGGGCAACCCTGCCAGATGGTGGCTGAGAGGAATCCATCCTGTCCAGAGAGGAGGGTGCATCTTCAGGGTTGTGATTTTGTGATCATCCTTGAGTACTCCACCAAACCAAGTGCATGGACCGCATTGTCCTCCCCTTCAATACCCGCAAAAGCCAGACATCTGAGTTTTCAGACCCTCAGAGACAATGATGACAAGTGTTGTGCTGAGTAAGACTCACTGGGTTGAGACACAGCAGCTGATGGAGTGGGGGAGCTTGTGGTTGCTGCTGAAGCCCATCAACACCCCCAAGGTGGCCCAAGTCTACATCAACTGGTTCTGGTCTGGCCACCGGAAGTCTTCGAGGCAGGAGAGCAGAATCCTTTCAAAGATACTGGTCCGCCCTGAAATGCCACCCTCAGGAAGCCCAGTGACCCAGTGAGTGGCCAGGCTGGCCGAGGTCTGTGCCTGCATTTTCCATCCCTTCAAAAAGATGTCTCTGGGAGACAGTAAGTGTCTGAAGATGGTAAGGGAGCATCAGATCCTTCCTGGTCATTGTCCTGGGCCTTCAGGGAATGCAGGGACTCCAAAAGACCGAGGACTTTAGCAAGACCTTGAGGTCCAAGATGCCAGACATTGTGGATGGTATGCTGGCAGTAGCATCACCTGGATGATGGTAAGGGTGGGTCTGGAGCACTTCCTGTGACACCCTTGTAGGCTGTGAAGGGTGGCCATCTCAGTGGCACTGTGAATGGGCCCTTTGGGCATGGCTACAGTGAGAGCAGGAATGATATTGAGTAGGTGCCTGGCAAGGACTACTTACAAGATGCACACACACATACCCCAGCCCTTTCCCTGCCATCACCTGGTCAAGGGCACCAACACCAAGAAAGATGGTGAATTCCAGCTTGTCTAACAGCTCTGGCCAACCACCTTACCCACGTAAAGCTGGAAGACCGTGCACCACCCCCTGATTTGCCCCCATGCCTCACCTCATCTTTTAAGCAGAGGCCCAGATGATCCTCAGAGCCACTGACTCGTCCTTCCCACCATCTCTGTACCTTCCCAGGTGAGCTGGGGCCTGGGAGGCAGAGATTAAGGGAGGAACAGTGTCCCCATATTTCAAGGTCCATAAAAACTCAGCCATGTTTCCTTATTCTCGAATAAGATGAAACACCATATTTCTTTTAAGGCCTTTAGTGGGGAATTGGTAGTGATGCTTGGATGCAAAGAGTGGAATTTTATCCACAAAATAATGGATGTCTTTAATATATAATGTTAGAGGCCGAAAAACAAAACTAAACACGGGTTAGCCAATCAGAAGTGACGTTTAAATAGGATATGGAATCTCTGTAGCTTGATACCTTTCTTGTGCTTTCTATATGTTCCCTAGGGTCTTACTTATTTATTGCTTTTCCTTAGCTTTCTTGGCAAAATTCCTTTTCAGAAATGTTTGCCCACAGCCTAAAGGCCAGGATGGGATTGGCGTGCCAAGCGGAATTTGGAAATTGACCATGGGGGTTGGGGTCTAGGATGGGGGGGGGTCAAAATCTAGAGATGGATTCAGTTGGAGGCAAGCAGCAGCCACTGTTGTCCTTTTGATCTGTGGTGGCAGCTTTGGAACAGAAGTGAAAAGAGGTGACTGGGGCAGGTGTTTAACTGGGAGCTGTGGAGAATGATACTTAAGAGAAACTTCAGGTTGGATTGACACAGTGCTTGTGGGATCCAGGGGGCTTTGGGACAAGTCCAGACGGAATTTTAGGGGCTAAAAGAGGATGTCTTTTTCTGGGGAACACATTCCCTGTTTGCAGACACCGGTGCAGGAAATCACCGATGTCCAGATAGTCAGTTTTGATTACATGATAAATTTTAAGTGCTGGCCGTGGTGGTGCAAGGCTGTGATCCCAGGACCCAGGAAGCGGAAGCAGAATTGTGAGTTGGAGCCAGCCTGGGCTCCAGAGACCCTCAAAAACAAAAAGCAGGCGGGGTATAGTCTCAGTTGGTGGAGTGCTTGTCTAGCATACTCGAAGCCCTGGTTTGATACCCCAGCACCAAATAAAACAGGTGCAGTGCATACCTGTAATCCTAGCAGTCAGGACCTGTAATCCTAGCAGTCAGGAGGAGGCAGGCAAGTCCGAAGCTTGAGGTTATCCTTGGCTACATAGCAAAGCCAGAGCCAGCCTAGACTACCTAAGACCTTGGCTCTAAAAACAAACAAATCTAAAATAAGTATAAGAATATATACACAGCAAAGCATAAAGGAAGACATAGAAGCCAATGCGATTACAAGACAACATGGGTCTGATTTGATAAAGGGAAGCTGAATCACTGGTGTACTCCTGGAGACAGAGAGAGAGAGAGAGAGGCGAGAGAGAGAGAGAGAGAGAGAGAGAGAGAGAGAGAGAGAGAGAGAGAGAGAGAGAGAGAGAGAGAGAGAGAGAGCACAATTTGGACAAAGATCAATGTAGTTCACGTACCCAGGAGAAGAATCTAGCACCAAGGACTGCTAAAGTGAAACAGGATCCTCTAAATAAAGCCACTGGCATGTGCCAAAGATAAACTTAAAAATGTGTTCTGGAGAAACATGTAGATTCCTGGCACTGTGATTGTAAAACTACCTTAACCCCGGCCTGCCTAGAATCCCCCAGTGAGTGTCTCAGTGGGAGAGGGCTTGATGTTTTTTCCATCTCCAGCTCAGGGAGGGGTGGGGGAGGGTGATAGGGTGATGTTATCCCACTTTGGGGAATACATCCTGCAAAAATAATTCAGTAGCAGAAAGATATTTGCAGGGACCTTTACAGCTGCCTTATGTATGACTGTCATTAACTGGAAACTGCTCCATGGTGGGGTGATGTGGCGGCTGAGTAGATTGTGGTCTGTTAGAAGAATGAATTTATGTGGATAACAACCATGAAAAGTATTTGGAAGAGACGGTATGTGATACAGTCGTGAGGGGGGAGAAGAGAGTAAGTGAGGGACTGGGGAGATGGCTCAGTGGGTAAGAATGCTCACTCTACAAGCATGAGAACTTGAGTTCAGACCCCCAGCAACCATATAAGAAGCCAGGTGTGGTCACATGTCCCAGAACTATGGGGGAGGGCAGAGTCAGGAGCTTGGTTGCTGCCAGGCTAGCTCTAGGTTATAGGTGGAGAGTAACAGAGAAGGACGCCTGATATCCTCTAGACCTTGTGCACACATGCGCACACTGATTGATTGGGGCATTCTGATAGCATAATGTTGGCGTCTAAATAGCCGCCAAGCAGACGATGGATTGCTAATCTGTAAATAACCAGTGATTTCAGAAGTTACGGCTTTTTGAATTATTTTGAGCTGGTACTCACATCTGCACATTCCTGTTTCAGTTAGTATTATATGCTTGAATATTTCAAGAAAATATACTTCTATAAATAATATTTAAGGATAATTACTGGGCCAGATGTGGTGATGGTGCACTCTGGTACCACGGAGGGTGAGGCCGAAGGATTGTTATTTTGAGAGCGGTGGTCTCCACAGGTGATAAGATGGCTGTGAAGTCCCCAGCATTCGGGAAGTCTCGTTGAGTTCTCTGGATCAGCCCAGACCAAGTGGAGTGGGGAGGGGCTACGGAACTAAGTGGGAACCGGGGAGTTGTGTGAAGGGCCAGATAGTATGTGTGTTGTTCTGCGTCTGCAACAGGTGGCGTGGTAGCCAATCGTAAGTGCTCAGTAAACGTCTGTGAACTGAATTAATGCATGGAGAGGGGATCAGACTGTTCTGACATCTATCTCTGCATGCCACAACCTTTAAACCAAACTGCCCAGAAATCTTGGCTGGTGGGAAGTCTCCAGCAGGGGGCACTGCTGCGCCTCCTAAAGTGAGGCTTCAAAAACAGAGAGGATTGGGGTTGTCCCGCCTCTTTTAGGAGGAATAAGGGAGAAGACTCTAGGGGCTCCCAAACCTTTTTTGGCTAGCAGCAACGCTGCAGAGGTCCGCGGGAACCAGGAGCAGGGGGCTAATTCAGTGAGAGACCTTCAGAAAAGAAGCCAGGCCTGGTAGTGCAGGCTGAGGTCCCAGCAAGTTGGGACGCAGAGGCAGAAGGATAGCAGATTGACGTCCTGCCTCGGTAAATTGGGGAGACCATATTTCAAAATGAGAAATAAAAAGGGCTGGGGCTGGAGCTCAGGAATAGAGAGCTTGTCCAGAATCCCCCAGTGAGGGGCTGGGGTGTGGCTCAATGGTAGAGCCCCTGTCTAGAATCCCCCAGTAAGGGGCTGGGGTGTGACTCGTAGGGTTGCCTAGTATGCATGTGGTCCTGGATTCAATACCCAGTACCAGAAAAAGGGAGGGGTTTTGAAAGAGAATCCCACAAATGCTTAAGACACAGAGACCCAAGGGCTTCTCAGGGACCTTGGAAGATGAAGGGAAATGCTAAACTCATAAAGGGGTGTGGGTTGAAGGTACCAGACACTAGAATGTGGAGGGTGGTGGGAGGGATGGCCTTGAGCATAATTTGGAAATAGAATTTCGCACCTTAACTGACCCGAGAATCCTAGTGAATCCCACTCAGACTCAAAACCACTCTTTGTGTGTCAATACCGTAACCACAGAGCAACAACTTGACCAATTTTTCCTTTCCTGGTTGAAACAATCCAAGTTGTATATGGATTTGGGGCAAGCAGATGTTTGGGGAAGGGGCTCAAGGCAGCAGAAAGCACGTCTGTAGTTTTTCTATCCGTGTGACTCTGTGCTCCTTTATTGCAGTAAGACTGAAAGAGAGAAGTTGCAAGCATGTGTTGTGACATACATACCCAAGAGCTGGGCGTTAAGGCATATACCTGAAACCCCGATGCTGAGAAGGCTGGCACATGAAGACCATGCCAGCCTGAGCTACGGGGCGAGAGAGACCTGGCCACAAAGCAAGGGCTGCAGAGATAGAAGCTCAGTGGTTAAGAGTGTTTGCTGCTCTCACAGAGTACCTGGGTTCAATTCCCAGCACTCACATCAGGTGGCTCGCTCCAGATCTAGCGCCATCTTCTGGCCTCTGAGGACACCCACACTTATGTACACATAGCCACACACATAGACATAATTAGATATAAATGTTTAGAAAATCTGGCTAAATCTACATTGTGAACCTCCTTCTCTTGGGGGATAATTTTTGCTTTCATTTCCAGAAGTTATACAAACAAGCCACTCACCAAAACATAACAAGTGACCACAGAAGCAGTAGGGACCAACAGTCCAGTTGGCTAAGGATCAGGGCCACTCTTAAAACTAGCTGGGAATCGCTGTTCTGATTGAGGACCAATTGCTGCCATTTTGGAAAAGTTTTAAAAAATGGCAAGAGTGGCCCGTCTTTGTATAGTTTAGAGAAAATATGATTTGGGGCAAGATGGTGCCCTTTCCTGTGGACCTGTTCTATCTGTGAAGTACTGTTATTTCCTCAACCTCTAGGGGCACATTCTGGAGGTACAGATGGCCAAGGGGAGTTTTTAAAAAGTGTTGTTAAGGAAATGGGGTGATGCTGGGTATCTGAAGTAGGCAGAGTTTGATTGAGGGGTGTCAGGGCCAGGGTGCCTGGCCATCTGTCTTTGTCAGGGACATCGCAGGTGAAAACAGTCTTCTAACTGGAGACTGGAGAAGGGGTGTGGACCCATGAAATGGAGAGAAAGCCACCTTACCCTAGCTGGGACAAGGCTGACAGAAAGCTGGAAGCCATTCAGACATGGGTGGGATTTATAGTACCCAAATCAGCCCATCCAATTGACTCGGGGTCTTAATTTATCAAAATGTACCCGGGAGGAAGAAAGGTTAGATCTGCAGGGACTTCCAGACACCTGGATTGGAGGAGGAGCAGAGCCCGTCACAGGCATCAGATAATTCCTCTCGTGACGTGCTGGGTGAGTCTCTTGGTGACCAAGTAGGGGAGAGTTTAGGGAAGAGGACCAGAAGAAGCTGTACCTTTGGGAAGATAACACAACGTGTCTCCAGAGGAAGTTGTAGCTGGTGATCATAGGGGCCAGGAGAGAGTGGGTTGAAGACAAGGCCTGGAGGTCAGCCTTGTTCGCTTCTTTCTGTTGCCATGGGGACCAAGTACCTATGCTATGAAATCTCACAGTTGCATATGTTGTACCTTCTGTTATACCTTCTTTACTTCTCAATAAAGTTCTCTGGAACCATTTCTGTAGTAATTACTTTTGTGTGGCTGGCCTTGTGTTTGCTCTCTGTGCCTATGAGAAAGGCAACATGACCAAAAGCAGTTTGGGGAAAAAACTGCAGCTTACAGCTTGTCCTTCCTCATCAGGGGAAGCCAAGGCAGGAACTGACACAGAGACCATCGAAGGATGCTGCTTACTGACTTGCTCTCCCTGGCTTTTCAGTTTTTCAAGACAGGGTTTCTCTGTGTAGCTTTGGAGCCCTATCCACACACATAAAAAAAATTTATTTAATGTCAGTTTGCTTTTTTTAAACACACACATTTTTTTTAATTTATTGTGTGTAGATATTTGTCTTGCGTGTAAGCCTGTACAGCATAGGTATGCAGTGCCCTCAGAGGCCAGAAGCCAGAGCCCCTGGGATTACAGTTACAGCTATTGTAAAGCTGCCATTTGAGTGCTAGGAATTGAAACTGGGTCCTCTGGGAAAGCAGTCAGTGTTCTTAGCCACTGAACCATCTCTCCAGGCCCTCAGCTTGCTGTGTTTGTGCAACTCAGGCTCATCTGCCCACAGGTACCATCATCCACAGTGGGCTGGATCCTCCTACATCAATGCCAATCAAGAAAACACCCTAGAGGCTTCCCTGCTGGCCAGTCTGATGGAAACTGTTCCTCAACTGGCATTCCCTTTTCCTAGATGACTCTGGTTTGTGTCGAGTTGACCAAAACAAAACAAAAAAAGCCTACCTAACACAGTGGCTGTGATTAAAATTACCTCATGGGGCTGGAAAGATGGCTCAGTGAATAAAGCATTTGTCAACCAAACAGGAGGGACGGAATTCAGATCCGTAGCGCACACACACACACACACACACACACACACACACACACACACACACAAAACCTGGCTTGCTGATGCATGCCTGTGATCCTGAGCGCTGGAGAGTGAGAAATGGGTAGATCCCTGTAGTTCACTGTTAGCTAGCCTAGCTGAACCAGTGAGATTCGAGTTACGTGAGAGACCCTCTCGCAAACATACAGTGACAAGACAGCTCAGCAGATAAGGGTGCTTGCTTGTCACCAAGCCTAATGACCTGAGTCTCATACCTGGGACCCAAGGGGTAGAAGGAAAGGACAGCTCCTGCAAGCTGTCTTCTGGCTATCACATGTCCACCATGACATCCATACCCCCACACACATATAAATACAATGCCCTCTTTTGGCTTTTATGGGTACTGTATGCAAGTGTACATACCCAAACACATACACACATGTACACATAATTGAAAATAAATAATTAAAATCTCAAAAATGAGCCTGTGGGAGACATTTCAGATTCAAACTAAGGCAGATAAGTTCACAGGCGTGAAGAGTGTTCCACACCAGAGCCTAAGAAGCAGAAAGAGTCAGATTGTGGTGGCTGTCTGGTGGTCACTCCCAGGGTGGCCACGCAGAGTCCTTGGAGACATTGCAGAAGCCAGAGTGAACCAACATGATGACTATGATCCAATCTGCTCTCAGCTCAGCTTCTTCAGTAGAGCAGCAAATGGAGTCACTTCTGATCTAAGCCTCCCTGAAAGCCAGGCACTGAGCCGGCAAGATGGCTCAGCAAGTAAAGATGTTTGCTGCCAAGCCCAATAACCTGAGCTCAATTTCTGAAGCCCACAGGATGGAAGAGAGAGAAGTAACTCTCAGGGTGTCTTCTGACCTCTACACATATGCAGTGGCACACAGACAGACAGACAGACAGACAGACAGACAGACACACACACACCATACTCTAAATAAATATATATACATATATATATGTATACGTATATATATGTATATATTTGAAGAGAGACATGGTAGCATGCACTTATAATCCTAGCTTTAGAGTCCCTGCTCAATGAGAGACCCTGTCTCAAAAATCCAACGTGAATGGTTCCTGAGGGCTGACAGCCATGGCTGTCCTCTGGTCTCCGCTACCTCACGCTGGCACACACGTGCCCAGGAACACCCACACACAAAACAGGAAGATACAGTGAACAAAAGAAGAGTGAGGCCCTGAAGAAGTCTGACATGAGGTATAGGAAGGTAGCTCTGAGACTTTTCCCACTCCGGGCTCCCTCTGCAGTCTTGTTCTCCCCAGCTAGGACCCCCAAGAAGGAGAAAGAATGACAGCCTAGGAGGGGATGCTGAGAATGGCCTGCTCAGGAACAAGGCCTCATTGCCGCAGTGGCAGCCTACAGAAGAATTCTGCAACTCATTCTCCGATGACTAAGCCTGGACCTGGGCGCCCGGGCTAACCCCAGGGAAAGTGACTCAGCAGCAAGCTGAGGGGGCCTGGT
Organism: Cricetiscus sungorus; assembly: GCA_030556225.1. Taxonomy (NCBI): domain Eukaryota; kingdom Metazoa; phylum Chordata; class Mammalia; order Rodentia; family Cricetidae; genus Cricetiscus; species Cricetiscus sungorus. Next base: position 13,431,905 of record JANBXA010000044.1, read on the forward strand.
GACAGGAGCCCGCCTCAGTCCATGTGAGCCAAGATTACTGAGAGGACAACCCGTTCCCAGCTTCAAACCCCAAGGCGGAGCACCTGCCTCTGTGGTCAGACCCACGAGGGGCTCGTGCTGCAAGCCATGTGGCCACGAGCCTCCTCCCTCCAAGCCAGCTTACCCTGCTGTGCACTCGGCCACCTCTGCCACCCACGGCTCTAGTGAAAAGCCTTGTTACAGGGAGAGGCTGGGTCCCAGAGAGAGCAGGAGAGACACAGAGAAAGATGGGGGTGGAGGGACTCATCCCAGGCCGGGGACATGCTAGGCAGATGATCCTAGCTTCCTGCCTGTATTGAGGAGCTAGGAAGGGAGTTCATCAAGCTTGACTTTTCTCAGGGGCCAACTCTGAGAACATCCTTGCATTTTCAGAAGTAACAGTGTCTGTTTCCTCTTCTCCAGAGTCATAGGGATGAACTATCTGGGGGAGTGAGAGGTAGCATCTCCAGCTAGGCATATGAGTCACTCTATAATCCCAGCACCTAGGAGGCAGAGGTAGGGGGGTTATGGAGTTTAAGGGGCAGCCTGGACTAGATAGCAAGACTGTCTCAAACAAAAGGAACACAGGTGAATAGGGAAAGGGCAAGGAGAAGGGAAGGAAAAAAAGGAGGAAAAGACTGAGAAGGACAATAGTCTCAGAGAGAAAGAGAGAAGCCATGGCTGTGGTGGTCACTCAAAGAGAAGGTCACACACGCAGGCCGTCTCCCTCTAACCTTGGCCCCTGCTGGCATCCCCTGCCTGTTTGGCATGCACAGGCTTCTATGCGTAGCAGGGTAAGGACTCTGACTCAGCCATGGGCAGGCGCTCTTTAGGGATCTGCAGGCTGAGAAAACACAGGAGGAGTTTGTGGCAACCCTAGCTGCTTTCCTCCAACCTAAGCCCGACCTGACGAGTTACTGGCAACTCTGTAGTTAGGGTGAGGCCCTGGGGCCGAACACAGGGCTCCCTTTTCCTTAGGAGGCAAAGATGAGTAAGAGTGAGGTCGCTCGAGTCTGGGGAGAAGAGACAGCAAGCTCACCCAGGGGAGTTTTCTCCCGAGTGTTTGACTTGTGTTTGAAGCATTTCAGATAGCTCAGGCTGGCTTCAAACTCACTGTGTAGCTGGGATGACCTTGAGCTTCGGTCTTCCAGCTTCTGCCTCCTAATAGTTGGGATATGGGAGTGTGCCACCATAGACACTTGATGCGGTGCTGGGGACAATGTCAGGCAAACACAGAACCAACTGAGATACGGCCCCAGACCTGCCTGGGTTGGTTTTGTTTTGTGGGGTAGTTGGGTTTTTGGTTTGGTTTGGGTTGGGTTTTTTCGGATAGTTGCTGTTATTTCCTAAGGCATAGTCTCTTTCTGTAGCCCAGGCTAGCTTCCTCCTGCTTCAGCTTCCCATGTATTGGGATTGTTTTCAGGAGCCACCACAACTGGTTCCTTTGGGCTTTGTGAAACAGGGCCGGCCTGAGATAGACTCAAACTCAAGATCTTCCAGCGGCTGCCTCCTGAATGTTGGAATTGTAGCTATGTCTAACCACACCAGCTGGGGACTTTGTTCACTCATGGAGAGATGGTAATGCCTTAGAATAGCTCCTAAGAGGCTGATGAGAAGCTGCGGTGGGTAAGAGAAACATAGGGCACAAACACAAAGGCATGAGTTCGATTCCCCAATACCCATCTAAAAAGCCAGGCATATACACAAGCCTGGAACCCAGTGCTGTGGGGTTGGGGGAGGCAGAGACAAGAGGGATCGCTATCAATTTCTGTCAGGTGCAGTGAGAGACACCGTCACACAGGAATAATGTGACAGAGCGGTAGAGCAGGACACAGACATTTTCCTTATGTGTGCATCACACAGACGTACATATGCATGTGCTCATACATCATACACACACACATACACACATACACACGCATGCAGAGTAATTGAAACAAGTTAAAATGTACAAAGAATGGTCCTGAGATATACATAGCATATATTGGAAGGATGGATGGATGATGGATGGATGGATGGATGGATGGATGGATGGATGGATGGATGGATGGTACCTAGGAGCGCCAAGTCTAAGCCAGGCCAGGCCCGTTTTTTTTTACCCACTGTGAGTGTTCTCTAAATTCTCTCCTTCCTGGTTCTTCAAGGGTGGCCTTACTGTCATGTCTATTTCCATGCTAAGAAAGGTGAGAGTACAGGATTATGTAACACAAACCAAATCATCAGAGACCAGAGCCCTCCGGGGCCTACTGATGCCAGCTGTTACCACACCCAAATAAGGGAAAGCTACACTGGAGACCTTCCCAAGGAGAAAAGCCACACCTCATATCTGATCTGGCCAACCTCTCTCTCTCTCTCTCTCTCTCTCTCTCTCTCTCTCTCTCTCTCTCTCTCTCTCTCTCTCTCTCTCTGCCAGTGCATGTACATGCATGAGTGTGTGTGTGTGTGTGTGTGTGTGTGTGTGTGTGTGTGTGTGTGTGTGTCTTTCCAGCTTCTCATGGGTCATCATTCCAGCTCCCTCCATATTGCTCTGCTCTGATGCAGATTCCCTTCATCTGGGGAGTAATAGGAGTTGATGGGTGGGGGGGCATCGGCAGATGATGGGGAAGGGGATCTGCCTTCAAGCTAGCCTGAAACTACAGTTTGCTCCCTGCCCTCCGCCTGCAGAGACAAGAGGACCTGGTGTCCTGGAGCTGATTGGTGATGGTGATTTCTGGCTTTGTTTGTTTTAAGGTTTATTCTTTTTTTAAATGGTCCCTGTGTGCGTGCGTGCATGCGTGTGTGCGTGTGGTGGGGGAGGGGTATCTGCATGTTCGGTGTCCATGGTAGCCAGAAGAGAGCACTGAATTCCCTGGGGCTGGAGTTGCAGTCACCTGGTATGAGCCGCCCAGTGTGAGGGCTGGGAACTGAACTCTGGTCCTCCGTAAGAGAAGAGTGTCCTCTTAACTGCGAAGCCATCTCTCCAGCTCCATTTTGTTGTTTCAGCACATGTGTCTGTGCGTGTTCACATATATGTGGATGAACGAGTGTTTAAGCATTCGCACATGTGTATGTGTGCATGTGGAGGTCAGAAGACATCCTTGGAGGTTGTCCTCGGGAACACCGATCATCCCTTGGCCTGGAGCTCACCAATTAGGCTGAACTGGCCAGCCAGGCCCTGGGGTTCTCCTGTCTCGGCCTCCCCAGGACTGGGATTGCAAGTGTGCTCCACCCATGCCTGCTTTCCCATAGGCTCTGGGGCTCTGAGCCAGGTCCTCATACTTGCAAGGCAGACACGTCACTATATGAGGGTCCTCTGCACTACGCCCTTCCTCCTGGCTCCCTGGTGTTTTATGATTAGCAGAGCTTTTCCAGTGCTGGAGTCCAGCTCCCCAAGCAGGAAACCCACAGAAAACTGGTTTGGGGTAAGTTTCCCTTCCCTGTTCTTGGGCTGCACACGTGGCAGTCTGTTCAGGGAGGGATCAGGGTTAGGGGTACACCCTGAAGAGTGTGCTTGCATCTTGCCCCAGTTCTGGGACTTAAGGGCAGGAAGATCCTTGGGCCCACATGCCTCCAGCCAGTCTCAATACAAACCCACGTGCTCTGGCTGCCTCATCTCTGCAGAGACCTTAACCTGTGTAACATAGTTTTCCTCCAGGGTGAACATGAGCTCCACCATAATAAAGCTTAGGCATTATGATGACTTCACAAGATCAGGAGATGGGGCCCTTCGTGAAGCCCCTCCCTGCCTGGACATTCCAATCCCCACTCGGTACATGGTTGACAATGGACTGGGGTGGGACATTTCCAAGCTGTAGCTATCTGTAAGTCATTTAGGGGACTTTCCAGGGATGTAGCCACCCGTGAGTCACCCATACCCCTGACAATTACCCCCCAATAAATTCACTGGTTCAGTAAGCTGGATTTGGAGAGAATCCTTTATTTGGTTTGTTGGGACTCTGTCTATCTGAGATGAATAGATGTTTATGTCTACAACACGAAGTCATGCAACGAAAGACCTCTTTTCCGTTGCTATAACAAAATGCCTGAGACTGGCTGGCCATTGTTTATAAAGAATGAGTTTGGCTGGGTGTAGTGGCCAGAGGATTATAATGAGTTTCAGACCAATTTGGGCTACGTACTGAGTTCCAAGGCAGCTACACACAGACCCTGTCTCAAAAGACAACGACAAAATAGTGTGTTTGCTTAGCTCGCAGTTCCATAAGAGAGGAAGTTCAAGGACATGTCACTGACATCAGACAGTGTCTGTCTTCTTGCTGCATTGGCGTGACAAAAGATGTCTTATGATGAAACAAAACAAGCCTGTGTCATGTCTCTCGTCTTCTAAGAAGTAGGCAGTGGCCCCACCCTTAAGATGCCATCTAATATTTCCTCCCTCAGCTTCCTTTCCAGACATCGATATATGGCCAACCAGGCGTGTCTCTTCAACCCCTGCCAGCCCCCATCCACCAGTCAGCTTTTATCTTCTGAACTGGGAGAGAAAAACACAATCCCTGCAGCTAAAGGAAAGTTGCCCATCAAGGTAAAGGTAAACTTTTTACAGATGATTTTCAGGTTGTGTGTTACAGTTCTGGGAAAGAAAAAAGAAAAAACAACAACAAAAGAGGAAAACCTTGACCAACCACACATGGTTTCTAACCCCAGCGTTCAGGAGACAGAGGCATGAGGATAGCTGCAATGTCAAGGCCAGCCTGGTCTACATAGTGAGTCCCAGTTTCAAAAGAAAAGAAGAGCTAGGGAGATGGCCCACTGGTTACAGAGCTTTCCACACAAACATGAAGACACTGGTTCAAATCCCGGAGCCTGAGTAAAAGCCAGGCAAGGCAGTGTACCCATGTAACATCAGTACTGTCCAAAAACAGGTAGCTCCTTGGAGCTCACTGGCCAGCCTCATCTGTCAAAATCAGTGAGTTCCATGTTTACTGAGGGACCCAGCCTCAAAAAATCAGGTGGGCATTGAAGATAGCTCAGTGGTTAGAGCACTGGCTGCTCTTCCAGAGGACCGGGGTTTGATTCTCAGCACCCACATGGTGGCTCACAACTGTCTCTGACTGCAAACACCAGGAGGATAAGCAGTGCCTAGACATACATGCAGGCAAAACACGCATATAAAAATAAATAATAAAGTTTTAAAATAAATAGGGTGGGGATAGCGAGATGGCTCAACCAGTAAGAGACTTTCTTTTCTTTTCTTTTTTTTATTATTTTTTATTTAAATTAGAAATAATCTCATTTTACATATCAATCCCAGTTCCCTCTCCCTCCCACCCTCCCATCCCCCCCACTCACCCCCCAACTCCCCATCCACTCCCCAGGGAGGGTGAGGCCTTCCATGGGGGATCATCAAAGTCTGTCACATCATTTGGGGCAGGGCCTAGCCCCCCACCACCACCATGCATCTAGGCTGGGAGAGTGTCACCCATTGTCTCTCTCCTGTAAAACTACTCATGGTTTTATTCCTTAAAGGGGGCCCAAGAGGTGGATTCCAGTTGCTCTCTTCAACCTGATTTAGGAGGCAGTCCCTGGCCAGCTCTTGGGGTCATCCCAATTACAAATCAAGCTTGCTTCGAATTTGGCTCAAATTATGGTAGTGATCTTAATTCTTGATGTTGAGATTAACAATGAGAGTCTCAACAAGGGATTGTCTAGATCAGGTTGGGCATATCTGTGGGGGACTTTCTTTTATGTTAATTGATGTGGGAGATGTAGCCCAGCTCACTGTGGATGGTACCATGCCCTAGACAGGACACCCAGGCTATAAGCACCATTCTCTAGGCAGGAGACCTTGGCTATGAGCACCATTTCCTAGGCAGGAGACCTTGGCTATGAGCACCATTTCCTAGGCAGGAGACCCAGGCTGTAAGCACCATTCCCTAGGCAGAGACCCTGGCTGTAAGCACCATTCCCTAGGCAGGAGACCCAGGCTGTAAGCACCATTCCCTAGGCAGGAGACCCTGGCTGTAAGCACCATTCCCTAGGCAGAGACCCTGGCTGGAAGCACCATTCCCTAGGCAGGAGACCCTGGCTGGAAGCACCATTCCCTAGGCAGGAGACCCTGGCTGGAAGCACCATTCCCTAGGCAGAGACCCTGGCTGGAAGCACCATTCCCTAGGCAGGAGACCCTGGCTGTAAGCACCATTCCCTAGGCAGGAGACCCTGGCTGTAAGCACCATTCCCTAGGCAGGAGACCCAGGCTGTAAGCACCATTCCCTAGGCAGGAGACCCTGGCTGTAAGCACCATTCCCTAGGCGGGAGACCCAGGCTGTAAGCACCATTCCCTAGGCGGGAGACCCTGGCTGTAAGCACCATTCCCTAGGCAGGAGACCCTGGCTGTAAGCACCATTCCCTAGGCGGGAGACCCAGGCTGTAAGCACCATTCCCTAGGCAGAGACCCTGGCTGTAAGCACCATTCCCTAGGCAGAGACCCTGGCTGTAAGCACCATTCCCTAGGCAGGAGACCCTGGCTGTAAGCACCATTCCCTAGGCAGAGACCCAGGCTGTAAGCACCATTCCCTAGGCAGAGACCCTGGCTGTAAGCACCATTCCCTAGGCAGAGACCCTGGCTGTAAGCACCATTCCCTAGGCAGAGACCCTGGCTGTAAGCACCATTCCCTAGGCAGGAGACCCAGGCTGTAAGCACCATTCCCTAGGCAGGAGACCCAGGCTGTAAGCACCATTCCCTAGGCAGAGACCCTGGCTGTAAGCACCATTCCCTAGGCAGGAGACCCAGGCTGTAAGCACCATTCCCTAGGCAGGAGACCCAGGCTGTAAGCACCATTCCCTAGGCAGAGACCCTGGCTGTAAGCACCATTCCCTAGGCAGGAGACCCAGGCTGTAAGCACCATTCCCTAGGCAGAGACCCTGGCTGTAAGCACCATTCCCTAGGCAGGACACCCTGACTGTAAGCTTGCCTGCATTCATTTCTTTACTCTTGATTGTGGATGTGATGTGACCAGCTTTTTAACATCCTCGGCCCTGAAGTCGCCTTCTGTATATTTTATCACAGCCACAGAAATGAAACTTGGACTATCAGGGTACTCCTGGTCAGGGCACCATGCCAGATCTCGCCTCTTCAAATAAACAAGACTGGAATTTCCCCCTAACGCTCATTTCCTACCATTTCTTCCTCAGCTAAGGACCACGGCTGCCAAGTCTAGCTTCCGAGGCTGATTACTGGGCATGGGCAAGGAGCAGGGCTCCACAGCTTCTCCTGTCTTGTCCCCATAAGTAGTAATTACTTATCCTGTTACTACAACAAAATACCTGACCAAGGGCTAGCAAGATGGCTGAGCAGTTAAGGCCTTTGCCACCAAGCCTAATGACCCAAGATTGATCCCTAGAACCCACGGGTAGAAAGCTGCCATTTAATATGCACACATACACACAGACACATAAACTCATTCACACAAAAATAAGTAAGACGTAGCAAAAATATAATAAATGCCTGACCAGAGTGGGAGGGCTCACAGTTCCAGGGTCCAGGTCACTGTGGCAGGGACATCATGGCAGAAGCCTCAGGCAGCTGGTCACACTGCACCCTGAGTCAGGAAGGTCTTGCTCTTTTTCTATGCAATCCATGCCCCCAGCCCACGACTTGGAACCACCCCCAGTTACGGTGGGTCTTCCCACCTCAGTCTCACCTAGGTCTCACCACAGGCATGCTCAGAGGGTTGCCTTCCAGGGCATTCTAGGGCCCTCCAAGCTGATCTTAGCCATCGCTCTCCATAGCCTCAGTCCCAACATAGAAGGTGTGTGTTTGTGGTGGCTTGAATGAAAGAAAGCTCCCATGGGCTCATGTGTTTAAACACTCAGTGTCCAGGTGGTGGCGCTGTTTAAGGTGGTTACAGACCTTACCTGGGGGTTTGAGGTGGTTTTTTGTTTGTTTGTTTGTTTGTTTGTTTGTTTGTTTTGTTTGTATGTTCTGTTTTTGAGACAGGGTTTCTCTGTGTAGCCCTGGCTGTCCTGGACCTCACTCTATAAACCAGGCTGTCCTCGAACTCACAGAGATCCGCCTGCCTCCACCTCCTGAGTGCTGGGATTAAAGGCATGTGCCACCACTGCCCTGCAGTTTGAGATTTTCTAACCCAGCCCTACTTCCTGTCTCCACTGTCTGTTTTCAGGTGAAATGTGATTGGCTGGCCTCGTGCCCTGCTTCCCTGCCACCATGGACTGACATCTCCCTGCAACCGTGAGTTAAAATAAATTCTCTCCCTTAAATTGCTTTTGTCTGGTGTTTTGTCACAGTGATGTGATACGTCACTAATACACCCCTCTTCTCGAGAACAGAGCTGGCCTGAGTTCTGACTCACCATGCTATGAACTAGCGGTGTTAACCTCTGCAGATCTGTGCTACGTTTGTAAAGCGAACCCTGTTACACATATAATGAAACTCTAGGAACAAACAAACATTAAGAATGTCAACATGGCGGCTGGCAAGCAAGCTCATCAGGCAAAAGTACGTGCCCCTGTGTGGTGGTTTGAGTAGGAACGGCCCCCTTGGACCTATGTGTTTGAATGCTTGGCCCATAGGGAGTGGCACCATGAGGAGGTGTGGCCTTGTTGGAGGAAGTGTGCCACTGTGAAAGGGGCATGGAGGTCTCATATGCTCAAGCTAGGCCTAGTGTGGCTTGTAGTCTCCTGCTGCTTGCAGATGAAGATGTAGAGCTCTCAGCTCCTTCTCCAGCACCATGTCTGCCTGCATGCAGCCATTATCATGACAGGAATGGACTAAACCTCTGAACTGAATTGGGGTGTAAGCATACCCCAATTACATGTTTTCCTTCCTAAGAGTTGTCGTGGTCATGGGGTGTCTTACAGCAATAGAAACCCTAACGAAGACACCATGCAATCCTGGTGACCTAAATTCCATCCCTGTAATCCACAGTGGGAGGAGAGAATTGGCTCCCTGAACTTGTCCTCTGACTCCCCATGCATTCAAGGAACATGTGTGTCCATGCTCATACATACAATACTCTGAGTGCTTTTGTATCCAGTCCTTCAGTTCGATCCCTAGTACTGCACCACCACCGCCACATTTGTTTCCAAAGAACCTCATCGTACTCAAGGATTCCCTATAATTAGCACAGCACACACCTACAATTGTAATCCCAGCACTCAGGAGGCTGAGATGGAGACCATGAGTTATAAGCCAGCCTGGGTATGAAGTCAGATCCTGTCTCATAAAAACAAAAACAGAAAACACGGAGCCATCACTTGCTCATCACACACACACACACACACACACACACACACACTCACACACACACACACACTCACACACACACACTCACTCACACACTCACACACACACACACACACACACACACACACACACACACACACACACACACACACACACACATCTGTACAGCTACTGGAACGCTCTCTAAAGGGTGGGAAAGCTCTATCCAGCCAAATCCACCTGCTGCGAGGCCGCTGACCGTGGCCCTGAATCAGCCCGGAAAGGCAGTCAGGCGTTCTAGACACAACATAACCTCTCACCTGCAAGCCCATCAGGATTCTCAGAAAGAGTTACTGGGAGTTTCCAGAACTTTCTGTCTGTGCTCAGGCCCTGCTTCCCATGGCCACTTCACCCCCCACCGCCACCGCCACCCAGAGTCAGCGAGCCACTCTGTGAGCCACTTCCAACAAAAGAGCAAAACAAAGTTTGGCAAGCCGTTTCCTGAAGAAATTACGGCTGGGAACTAAAGTGCTTTGAGACCAGCGGTCAGTAGTTTAAGTTTAGAGACAAGAGATGCGTGTGCTAGTCCACAGTAGAACTCATTGTCTCTACACAGTGGAATTTTACTAGGATGTGAAGAGGGCCAGCGGGTTGGTTCAGGCTGGAGGTGCTTGATGGCAGCCTGACAACCCGAGTTCACTCTCTGGGACCCACATGGTGGCAGGAAAGAGCCAACTCCCCAAAGCTGCCCCCGACCTTCACAATGCTCCCCCACAACACACACGGCAATGTAACACATGATTGTTTTTAAGAAAGAAGAATACGGCAGGTGGGGTGCTGCGCTCCTGTAATCCCAGTTTTTAGGAGATTAGGCAGGAGGACCATGAGTTCAAGGCCAACCTGTGCTACATAGCAAGTCCCTGTCTTAAAAGGACAAATGACAGAGCAAAATCATGTCGTTTCCAGGAATAGGGGTGGGGCTTGAGACCACTGTGTGAAGTGAAGAAAGGCCGTCTCAGGAAGACGGGGCTACGTGGTTTTCCACAGGTGTGGAATCCAGGTGCTTTTCAGATCAAACATGACACAGAAGAGGGGCTGCTTGGGAAAGAGGGGGTCCAGTGTAGGGGGGACAATAGAGTAATAGTGACTGACCAAAGCACATGATCCACATATGAAAATGTGATGATGAAACTCACACACACACACACACACACACACACACACACACTCACACACACACACACACACACACACCACCACCACCACCACCATCACCACCACCAAGGCAGGGGTGCGGCTGGGGATGTGGCTCAGTTGGTAGAGTGCTTGCCTAGCGTGCATGATTCCTGGATCCCCGCCCCGATCCTGCATAACTTGGGTGTGCCTCTGCAAGCCTGTAACCTCAGCACTTGGAGAGATGGGGTCATAAGCTCAAGGTTATTCTCTGCTATACAGTGAATGAAAAGCCATTTCAGATTCCGTAAGACTATCTCAAAAAGAAAACCCACCAACAGGGATGGAGAGGTGGCTCAGTGGTTAGGAGCACTGGCTGCTCTTCCGGAGGACCTGGGTTTGAGTCCCAGCCCCCACATGGCAGCTCACAACTGTCTGCAATTCCAGTTCCAGGGGATCCAGTGCCCTCTTCTGTAGGCACTGCGCACATGTGGTATAGAGGCATACATGCAGACAGAACACCCATACACGTGTAAATAGCAATAAATTAAAAAGAAACAGCATTTTGTACAATGCATAAACACTTAATAATGAATAAATCTTATACACACACACACACACACACACACACATATATATATATACATATATATATTTAAGACTCTACGTTTCCTGAACCCCAAAGCCTGCAGTTACCCTCCTCAGCTTCCTGAGACACTCCTGTCTTTTCATGGCTAGCTCTTGCCAGCTGAGGGCTCTGTCTTCGGGGCCTGACCTGGCACACCCCGGGCTGTCTGGATCTGGGGCCAGCTACAGGGAAGAGTGAGCTGGCCAGCCAGGCTGCACCCTGGGAGTCCAGGTTCGGTCTGTGAATAAGGGGGGCCTCATCGGCTGCTCTGGAACTGCAGGGGAGGGAGCATCTGGTGCTGATGTTGACTCATACAGCAGGTCGGGGCAGGTGAGTGACAGGCAGGGAACAGAGAGGCTTCAGCAAGCTCCTGGGTGTGCCCATCCCCCAGCAGGGTTCCCCCCACCCCACCCCCCTGTTTCCAAGCCCTTCTATTCCTTTTCTGCTCTTCACATGTCACACTCTTATTACCCATAGGTCAAGTCTGTGGGCTTCTCTTGCTTGCTCCAAACCCCGTATACCCCTTGCTGGATCCCCAGTTTTAAGAGGCAACTGTCATAGACTCCCCTTAGAAGCCTCTTCCCTTTTTAAATTCCTGTTTGGGAGCTGGCAGGCATAGGGAGTGGGGTGCATAGGGAACACTGTCAATAAGATGCAAGAGGACCTGAGTTCAATTCCCAGTACCAACGTAAAAACCGTGCACAGTAGTATATGGGAGCCTATAACCCCTGTTCTGAGGAGGCAGACACAAGAGTATCCAGGGGCTTGCTAGCCAGCATAGCTAAAGCAGTGAGCTCAGAGATCATATTAGACATCCTGTGTCAGAAAATACAATTGATGGTTGGGGAGAGGCCTCAGCCAGTAAAATGTTTGCTGTACAAATGTGAGTGTTAGGGGTCAGATCCCCAGCACCCATCTGAAGTTCTGGGTGGATGTGGGGACCTGCCTGTAATCCCAGAGCTTGGGAGGCAAGGACAGATAATTTCTGGAATGAACTGGCTGCCTAGATTAGCGAAATTGGCAAGATGTGGGTTCAAATGAAAGATTCTGTAAGATGGAGAATGACCAATGACGACACCTATTACCATCCTCCTCCCTCTGACACATACATGCAGGCATGCACACTTAATAAATATTAAGAAGAAAACGAGTAACAAGGTTTAAAAAATAAAAGCAATGTATCTAATCTAAACGCGTATCCTTTCTTCCTCTCCATTTTCTCTGGGCCCCAAGGCGAAGGGAAATTTTGCGGATGAAATCATGCTAATGACCCGTATTGGCTCAGGTCTACTTCCCAGCATGTCCCCAGCTCTGACGTTCCTATGAAATTGACTGAATTCTTTCCAGTGCCTTGAGATCTAAGCTGAACCTGGCCCCTGGGCCTCCAGTGTGACAGAGGACTCTGACTTCAACACCTGCCTCAGGGCAGCAAGGACCTGAAATACCAAACCGTTTGCCGTCATCCCCATCCTAGATGCGCCTAGGCAACTAAAGAAAAACAAAATCAAAACCCAAACACCTGTGTCCTAGAGTGTCCTAGAACCCTGATGTGAGACGGTTGCTCAGGGCTCCAGATATCTCAAAAGCTCTTGTAAACGGTTCTGGGGAGATGGCTCCGTCTGTGAAATGCTCACTTGCTACGCACACGTGACGACCTGGATTTGATGATCAGCACCCACCTAAAAAGCAGGCGAAATAGCACACACGTGAAATCCCACCACTGGGGAAGCAGACAGATAGGTCCCAGGAGTATGCTGGCCAGCCAGCCCAGCTGAATCAGAAACTCCAGGTTCAGTGAGAGACCCTGCCTCAAAAAAGGAGGTGGAGGAGGCTCACTGGGGGATTGTAGGAAGGGCTCTACCACTGAGCCATGCCCCAGCCCCTCACTGGGGGATTCTAGGCAGGGGCTCTACCACTGAGCCACGCCCCAGCCCCTCACTGGGGGATTCTAGGCAGGGGCTCCACCACTGAGCCACGCCCCAGCCCCCCACTGGGGGATTCTAGGCAAGGCTCTACCACTGATCCAGGCCCTAAGCCCCTTTTCCAGTCTCGCTAGACGCGACAAGCTGGGTTGGGAATCCTAGGGACACTGTACCCTGTAGGCCTCTTCTGTCCTTTCCACGCATAGCTTCTTGAGTTTTGAGGTCTTCCTCCTTCCTGCTCTGCTGTTCCCTTCCTGAAGGCAAGCTGCAGGAAGGAAGAGCTGGCATGGTGACACGCCTGTAACCCTGTAGTGCCATCACTGGGGAGGCTGCAGCAGGAGGAGCAGGAGGAGTTCAAGGTCTGCCTGGGCTATGCGGCTGGGCCTTGTCCTAGAGAGAGAAGGGGGCAGAGAGGGGAGACAGGAAGTTAGTTGTCCTTTTTAGTGCCCCAGATCCTGACTCTGGCCTAGCCACCTCTATCCATCCACGCCCTCTACCCACAGAGTTATCTGAATTTCTTTAAAACCTAGGTCTTGGCCCCTAAAGGGCACCTGCCACTGAGGTCTATGACTTGCCTGACTTCCACACTTGGAACTGTTGCCAGATGCTCCTTCTGTCTGGCTTGGCCTTCTGATCCTCCTGAACCCAACTTTTTCAACAAGTATATTTATTTTATTGTTTGTGGGGGAGGGATGTGTGCCACAGCATGCGTGTAGAAGTCAGAGAACAATTCTGGGGAGCTGGTCCTCTCCTTATATCGTGTGGATTTCAGGGATCCAACTCAGGTTGTGCAGCTTGGCTGCAAGCTCCCTTACTGGCTGAGCCATCTCACTGGCCCCTCTGATCTTACCTCTCCTGCTAGTTCATCTCCCTAATGGCTAGAATACAGTGCAAGAGAGAACTTCTCCCCACGGTGTCAAAGCAAAGCCCTGTACCCCCAGCAGCCTCCCCCCTGCTCAGACTCCATGTGCACACCTGGAGGGCAGTGCAGACCTGGGGCTTCCCCAGTGATCGTGTTTATCCTGCCGAGGCAGGAACGTCCTGCCTGTCTCCTGGACCTCTCTGCTCTCTGCAAGATGACTCTCCTCGGCTTATTGTTTCCTTTCCGGTGGAATTTCTGCTCTTGAGGACACCATGTACCATTTCCTCCTGTCCAGACAAGGACTGGCCACCAGCCAGAGTCTTGGCCATTGGCGGAGCAACCTGGTGCTGAAGACAGTGAAGGATTGAAGCAGGATGTGGGTCTCCTCTTTGCTGTCCACTTTGGGTGGTGTGTTCCCGTAGGCAGAAAGTCATCCCCTATTGCAGCAGGAAAGTGTCATGCCAAGGTGCAAGACTGGGGTGGGCAAGTGAAGAAATGCACACACAGAGAGGGGCAGAAACTACCACTTCAGGCTTCGTTCTCCCACTGGTTTGATACTTAATTTGGTGGAGAACCCTCCATCTGAAGGGGATGGCCATGCTCAAACAGAGACTGCAACCAGCAACAAGGGCACCATTTGGCAGAAGTGGGTCCACTCAACCCCTGCACCAAATTCCCAATTCATGCCTTCTCTCTCTCTCCCTCTCTCTCTCTCTCTCTTTCTCTCTCTCTCTCTCTCTCTCTCTCTCTCTCTCTCTCTCTCTCTCTCTCTCTCTCTCTCTCTCTCTCTCTCTCTCTCTCTCTCTCTCTCTTTCATTCTCCCACTCTTGATCTCTCTCTCCCTCCCTCCACCCCTCCATCCCTCCTCCTCTTACTTATTTCAGACACAATCTCATGTAGCCCAGGCTAGCCCCTAACTTCTTATGTAGCCAAGGCTGGCCTCTAGCTCCCAATGTAACTGAGAATGACCTTGAACTCTTAATCCCAATGCCTCTATCTCCCAAGTACTAGGATTGCAGATGTCCATCACCATGCCTAGTTCACATACTGCTGAAGAGCCAATCCAAAGCTTTACCCATGCTGGGCTGTATCCCCGGCCTCTTAGTTTCTTGAGACAGGGTCTTGTTTTGTAGCCTAGACTGGCCTTGAACTTGAAATCCTCCTGCCTCAGCCTCTGGTGTGTTGGGATTATGGGTATAGGTCACCATGCTGGAACCAGTGGGGTTTGTAAAGGTAAGGGAGAAGGAACAGATGCAGGGACAAGAGGTGACTCCAGCCTTGAAGCTCCTGTCCTCCCTATCACTCGCATGCTAAATTCCAAAGAGGCCCAGTCTGATTCCTGGCATGCAAAACGCACCCCAGGTAACCCCACTCTTCCAGCTACTGAGCAGAAGCTGCCTCATAGCTGCCACCTCAGCTCCCCTTGGCCCTGCAGCCCCAGCCCCTCCCCCAGGGCCCCCAGGAAAGCCATGCTTCAGTGTGAACCGATATGAATAACCGTTACTCGCCCTGCCTGCATCAGGCCTTACTCATCCTGTCTGGTAGTTCCTGACCCAGATTGGGGAGCACAGCAGGGGTGCAGCACAGCCACCCCCAGAAAGGGAGGAAAGTGAGTCTTCACTCTTCAGAAGTTCTGGGAGTAGGTGGGGCCACAGCGAGTACCAGCCTGAAGGTTCTGCTTGGGGTCTAAGTTCCCTCAATAGTAATGATTCTCTCATCCAACACCTTCAATCAATTAATTAATTATTTAATTAATATGTACACACACTAGTTAGTTAATTAATTAGTGTGTATAGATATTTGTTGGTTTGTTTTGGGGACAGAGTCTCACTATGTAGCCTTGGCTGTCCTGGAACTCCATGTAGACCAGGCTGGCTTCAATGTCTCCCAAGTACTGGGATTAAATGCATGAGTCGCCACTCCTGGCGAACATCTGGTTCCTTTCCTGCTGTATTAGATACAGGTAGAGCCAGAGCCATTTGGTGGCCTTCATCACTCCAGCGATGACCAGACCACCACCCCTCCCTCTGCTAAGCTTCCAGGGTCACCTTACTGGAGGACATAATTCACTCCTCGCATCCATTAGTGGCAGAGTCCTGGCCTCTATCACCAAGAACCCAAGGGACGAAGCTGTAGGCGTGGGTAGAGTGCCTACAGTGCAAGCATGAGGACCTGAGCTGGACCCTTGGTGCAATGTAATGGTCTGGTGCAGTCTGTGTGGGTAACATCATAGCTGGGGAGTGGAGACAGGAGGATCCTCAGGCTGGCTAGACGGCCAGTCCAGCCCAATTGGTATGCTTCAAGGCCAATATGAGGCTGACTGAAATGAAAGAATGATTGAGCGAGCAAATAAATAAATAAACAAGGTGGCTGGTAAAACGGCTCAGTAGACAAGGGTCTTTGCCGCCAAACCTGATGGCCTAAATTCAATCCTTGGGAACCCACATGGTAGAAGGGAAAACTGACACCTACAAGTTGCCTTCTGCCCCACACACAGACTCCATGCTGTGAAACGCATGCACACACACATGACAGCCCAACCCGAGCTGCAACACACCATGCAGCCAAGGATGGCCTCAAACTCCTGACCTTGCCTTCACTCCCAAATGTTGGGGTTATAGGTGTGCACCACCATGCCCAGTTTGGTGATGCTGGGGATGGAATCAGGGGTCCCATGCGTGGTAGGCAAAGACTCTACCAACTGAGCTGCATCCCTGGCTCTTGGATGTCCTCATTTATGAAGACTGCCTGAGGCCAGGAATCCAACTGAGACAGGAATCAATGGCAGGACTCTAGTAGGGATGGATATGGGACTAGAGATGGGAGTGAAGGCAAAGAGATAGCAGGAAGCAAGGGGTGGGGAGGACTGGGGCAGCCCTTCCTCACGCCTTCTGTCCTGGCAGGGACTAGAGGTGGCTCAGTGGTTAAGAGCATGTACTTACTGCTCTTGCAGAGAACTCAAGTCAGTCCCAGCACATGCATGGGGGTGGCTCACAACTGCCTGTAAGTCCAGCTCTGGAGGGTCAGTCTCTCTATACACCAGACATATTCATTTAATTAAAAGTAATTTTTTTAAAAAAATACTGTGTTGAATCCTAAGGACAAGGACTGTATCTGTCATACATATCTGGAAAGGCCACATAACCCATTCCAGAGAAGGTCACAAGCAGGAGCTGTGGAAATGGCTCAGTCCATAAAGTACTTGCGGCCCACATGCAAGGGCCTGAGTTCAAGCCCCAGCACCCATGTAAAAAGCCAGG
This sequence comes from Cricetiscus sungorus, assembly GCA_030556225.1. NCBI lineage: Eukaryota > Metazoa > Chordata > Mammalia > Rodentia > Cricetidae > Cricetiscus > Cricetiscus sungorus. The sequence continues at coordinate 13,448,946 of JANBXA010000044.1, forward strand.
CATGGTGAGACACATCTGTAATCCCAATGCCAGGGGTTGTTCTCCAACCAGCATACCCAAGCCGAGATCCCCAGGCCCAGTGAGAGACTCTGTCTCCAAAAACAAAGTGGACAGTTCTTGAGAAATGATCCCAGATTGAGCTCTGGCCTTCCCATGTAGACACACACACACACACACACACACACACACACACACACACTCACAGACACACACACACATACACACACACAAAACAAATAGCTGGTATTCCCACTCCCCCACCCCGATGAACATTGTGTGTGTACGTATGTGTGTATTTTGTGTGTGTCTGTGTGAACATGTGTGTCCTGTGGCCTAAGTGTGGGGGTCAGAAGATAACTTGCTTGAGTTGTCTTCTATCTGTGGATTCTGGGGACTGGTCTCAGGTCATCAGACTTGGCAGCAAGTGCCTGTACCTCCTGAGCCATCTTGTTGACCTCTTTGCTATGATGGAGGAGAAAGGAGCAATCCAGGGACTCCCTATCTGGTCCAGGGTTCCCCATTCTCACCTCTCACGTCTGGCACCTGACCTCCCACTTTTACAGCCCTGTACGTAGGGCTTTGGGAAGGAATTCAGGTGAAGGGCAAGGTAAGCAAAATCGTAGCCTGGCTGCACTGTGGTGGGAACAGAAAGTGAGCCGGGGGTGACTCCGATGGGGACACACACAAGAGCCTTGATCCCATGTGAAGAAGCTGGGGAGAAAAGAATGGTGACTTGAGGCACCCCAGAGACCCTGGGGTACATTCCATTAGAGTTTTATCACCTCATCTGCTTGGTCTCTGGGACCTCAGCTACACACAAAACTCCTACTGACCCTAGTCACTGGGAACTCAATAGAAGAGTCAAGTTCAGGGCCTGGGTATACTTATTGCTAGAACTCTTGCCTAGCATGCATGAAACCCTGGTTTTATCCCCAGCACCACATAAAGCAGACACGGTGGTGCATGTCTGTAATCCCAAGGGTGGACAGGTAGAAGCAGAAGAACCAATTGTCCCCGGTTCTCATTGGCTGTATAGTGAGCTCGAGGCCAGCTTGGGATATAAGAGACACCGTCTAAGAAAACAAACAAATACAAAGCAGTAGGGGTGGGAGCTGGAGAGATATCTCAGTGGTTAAAAGGACCCAAGTTTAATTCCCAGCACCCTATTCAGGGCATCCCACACCTTCTTCTGGCCTCTTTAGGCACCTGTCATCATGTGCGCATACACACACAGAGACACATAGCTACATGTAAGTTAATCATAAAAACAAATCTTTATTTTAAGACAAAATCTACCATGTAACTCATTATATAAACCAAGCTGGCCTTGAACTCACAGAAATTTACCTGCCTCTGCCTCCTCATACCACCATACTTAACCAAGAGTAAATCTTAAAAAACAAAAACAAAAACAAAAAACATGTCCATGTCCACAGCCAGGACAGCACAAGAACATCCATTTCAATAGGCAGAAGGGTCCAGAAAAAACAGAGAGCTACAACATGAAAGCTCATAAAGAGGTTAAGACGGAAACTAGGGTGTCACTCAACAGCAGAACACTTCTCTATCTAGCAAATCTGTTCCCCGTGTCCCATCCACACAGACAGAGAGAGAACGGCTGCTCTCTAGAAAAGAAAACATGCTATTCCATTGCCGTGAAAGGACACCGTGACCAAGACAACTCTCACGAAACAAAACATTTAGTTGGGGCTTGCTTACAGCTTCGGAGGCTTAGACTGTCGTCTTTGTGGTGGGAGCCTTGCACTGGAGCAGCAGCTGAGGCAGAGAAGATGGATGGGTCTGCCAAGGGCTTTTGTAGCCTCAAAGCCCACCCCTGGTGACAAACCTCTTCCAACAAGACCACGATTCCCAATCCTTCTAATCCTTTCAAACAGTTCTACTCCCTGGTGGTTAAGCATTCGAATATATGATCCTGTTAGGACCATTCCTAGTCAAACCACCACTCGTGTCTTCTCTTGTAGTGTTCAGTGTCTCTCTGACCTACCCCATGCACGTTTCCCTCCCTGTTTCTCTTCCAAGGGCATGGGGTCACAATGGGTACTGTTAAGACCTGGAGAGCATGGACCCTCATGCCCCGACTCAGGAAAGGCGCACCCCCCCCCCAAATCACTCACAAGAAACGGTCTTGATGCAAAAGCATGAGGTCTTTTATATTCCAAATGCACTGGGGTCCACAGCCATACTCCACGTGGGGGTAGAGGATTGGGAACACTGGGTACAGAATTGAGACAGCGTTTATAGGGTTACAACAAAGCCCGCACATTGTAAACCAATCATCTCATAGCATCCCGTGCGCACCAATCAATTTAAACTATCCAAGCCCGCGCTTAGCCCAGGAAGTCTGCTTTTGCACAGGCTTCTGGGTGGGGTGGCAAGGCTCATTTTCTGTGTTCACTCACTCACAGGTGCTGTCATAAACAGCCCTGTCGTAAACAGCAAAGAATGTGACCTTTTGCCTACTCACTGCCAGGGGACAGGGTCTGGGATTTAAACTTCCAGCTTCCTGGGGTCAGTGGAGAGTTAGGCTAAATTTTTCCATCCTTACAGTACCAGCCTCACCTCCTCCACAAAGTCTCCCTTCCTTGCACACCTTCTGCATATCTTTATACTATATATACCTCAAACCTCACAACCTATCTTATGGGACTGGGGAGACAGCTCATTTAGTAACACACTTGACCCATTTGACATGCAAACACAAGGTTCCCATCACCCTTGTAAAAGGCTGTGTGTCGTGGCTCACATCTGTAATTCCAGTACTGAGGGGCAGCTCATTGTTCAGGCAACTTGGCTGAATCAGTGAAAGACCCTCTCCTCCAAAACAAGGTGAAAATTCTAGCCTTATGTTTGTTTATTTTTTGAGACAGAGTCTCTCTACATAGCCCTAGCTGTCCTAGAACTCACTATGTAGACCAGCCTGGGGGACAGTCTACAAATGATACAGTCTAGGAGTCTTAATGGGTTTGTTTTCTCTGTCACTTAAAGAAATAAAAGGCAGGAGGAAAACCCAAAACAAACAAACAAACAAAAAAGAACAGAAGCACAACAGCAGCAGCGGAGAGTTCTCAAGTGGCACAGACAGAATCGGTAGTTAAAGGAGGTGAAGAAACTTGCACATGACAGACACACAGAGAAAGGACCCTGTGCATGGGAGGGGGAGGAATCTCCCCCTACTCTAGGATTGGTCAATTTGAAGACGGGTAAGAGAGCTGATTGGTCAGCAACTGTGGTGTGAAATGTCCTGACTTGCTGAGCCAGGTCATCAGCAGGGCCCACTGGTGGGAAACAAAAGCTGCCAGGCTTTTGTCTCAAGTCAGAAGGTTGAGAAAGAAGCTAGCCATCTTGGAAATTTGCCATCTTCATTGCTACTCATGGCCGCTCTCCCGGTCTGCCAACCATCTAACTCTGGTCTCTTTAAGACTGGCCTTGAACTCACAGATGTTCACCTGCCTTTGCCTCCCTAGTGCTAGGATTAAAGGTATGCACCATCCCTCACACCATGCTTGTTTCTTTTCTTTTCTGCTTATTTCAATAGGGTCTTATACTGCCCAGGTTGGCCTTGAACTCACTATGTAGCTGAGGATGACCTTGAACTGATCCTCTTGCTTCTCCTGAGAACTGGGATCCCAGCCACATACCTGCCATGTCTGATTGCATGCAGTGAATTGAACCCAGGACTTTGTGCATGAGGCAAGCTTGTTGCACTGTCCACTGAGCCACACACACACACACACACAAACACATTTCAGCCTCTTTACGCTTTCTTCTAGTTGCTAGAACCCGTCACCTTTGGCCCCTAGCGTGTGTGTGACCTTTCTTCGGGGAAGGGAGCTATTTCTCTGTTCTTGGTGTTATGCTATCGAGCATGAGTGGCAATTAATATTGGGTTGTACTGGGGAAGCCAAGATTAATCATTCAGCCTGGGCAGAATGCTAACAGCCTACGTCCAGAGCAAGAGTTAAAGGGAAACTTAGGAATGTAGAGAATGCAGGACTCGGGTGACCACAAAGAAGGAATGTGAGTCAGAGCCAAGCCGTCCAGACTCTTGGGAAAAGAGAAATGGGCTGCTGTCAGGGGCCCTTTGGGTCCTACGTCTCCTCATTGGCTGACAGAGTCAGCCTATGTGATCACTCTACCCAGACACTGAGAGCACCACCCTTCCCTGCAGTCACACTTCCTCTGGGTGGCTCATTCTTGCCTCAGATGCTTGAGGGTCATTCATGCTTGCTGAACATGGCTCAAGAGAGACTCTACAGTAGACACCCCCAGGAAATAGTAGAAACCAGACATGGCGATTTACATCTAGAATTCCAGTATTCCACGAGCACAGACTGAATTACAAATTCAAGGTCAAAGAAAGCCATCTTGGGCTACACAGCAAGACCCTACTTTAAATAATAATAATAGTAATAATAAAAGATAAAACAGGGTGCTGGGGATGTAGCTCCATTGACAGAGTGCTTGCCTCATATAAAGAAGGCCCTGGGTTTGATCCCCAGGACGTCATAAACCAGGGAGCATTCCTGTAATTGCAGTGCTCCAAGGATGGAGAAGAAGGATCAGAAGAGTGTTCAAGGTCAACCTCAGCTACATGAAATCTTGGAGGGGTGGATGCCTTTAATCCAGGACTGGGGAGGCAGAGTCAGGCAGGTCTACATAGTGAGACCATGGGGGCAGGAGTTGTGGATAAGGAGACTTATGTCCCATTTGTTATAATACAGCTTGAAGGGAACCTTGCATGGATTCTACTGCTGGCGGGGGTGACTGAGGCAGGGGACAAACATGCCAGGTAGACAGAGCTTAAGTGAGAAGTTTTATTAAAAAGGGAAGGGAGGAGGAAGGAAAGAGAACAGAGGCAAAGAGACACAGAAACAGAGGACAGAAGAGAAGAGGGAGACGGGAAAAGGCCTGCCTGTCCCAGGGGAACAGAGGGAAAGAGAGAGGGGAGAGCAGAGAGAATGTAAGTGGGTGGGGGTCTGTCTTTTAAAGGGGTCTTTTGCACCTGAGTGCAGACTACTTAGCCATGGAACCCTGGGCTGACCAGGGCACTGCCTGAGTGCATTCTTCCAGGTGACAGGGGCCGGCCAGCGTAATGCCTGAATCCTTACACCATCGGGGCCCTCTGGAAAGATGGGTCAAGCGCCCCTCTTCCTTGTATGCATAAGGGAGGAAGGTGCATAGAGAAGCCATATGTAATGACATTCGCCAGAAATTCCAGCACTAAGGAGGCTGAGATAGGAGGCTTTGGAGCTCAAGGCTGACTCAGGGTCAAAGCTACATAGCAGGAGCCCAACACAAAATAACAGATATGCATGGATTGTCAGAAGAGTCCAGATAGGATCCCATAGTCCCAAGCAGCAACACCAGCCAGTGGGGACGGGTCAGGATGGAACGGACAGGGAGACAAAGCAGAGAATGGCTGGCAGCTGTTCCCTTGAGAAGCGGCCAGGCCACCATCAAGATATCTGAGGCTAACTGCCAAACACAGGAAGTCCAAACGACAGCCTCCAACATTCCTCCTTCAGGGAGCTTGCATTCTTTGAGACTTAACAATGTGGGCTGTCTGCCACTCAAAAATAGCTACTACTTACCGAGTGTTCAGAAGCACTCAGCACTGAGTAAATGCTAGCTCAAACCCTCATAACAACCCCAAACATGGGAATCCCTCTCTCTCTGATAAGACGCTGGGTCAGTGAGATGGATCCAAGGCTCACGGCACCCATAGGCAAGCCTGATGGCTTGAGCTTGATCCCACACGGTAAAAGGGGAGAACTTCCTCTTACTGCCACACTCATAGCTGCCCACACACATAAATACACTGACGCCTACATACTCAATAAATAAAAGTAATTTTAACTTTAAAGAGAGGGGGGAAGGGAGGGAGAGGGAGGGAGGGAAGGAGAGAGAGAGAGAGAGAGAGAGAGAGAGAGAGAGGAGAAGAGATGGCTCAGTAGGTAAAGTGTTAGGCACATAAACATGAGGTCTTGAGTTTGAACCCCCCACCACCACCTATTTTTTAAAACACTGGCCAAAG